>SKCR01021819.1:0-237208 GCA_019454045.1 Zanthoxylum bungeanum
TGATTTCATACACATCCAATGTCACAAAATCAAAAATCCAAGACATTAGGGCAATATACCATCGGCCACCATAAGCATTTTGGGGATTTTGTTCAATTCAAAATTAAATCCAATTCAATCTTAAATTAACATCATCCAACATCATTACAACTCATCCAATGAATCAAAATGAAAAATTCCAAGAATTCCAAAATACACAATACATTCGGCCAACATGAATTTTTGGGGAAAAATTGATCCAATCATTATTTCATTAATTGATCCAATCAATCACTAATTAAACATGTTATAAGCATACTCAAACATTCAATTCATCAAATATGTCAAAACAAGTTTACCCAAATTTTAAGCCCTAAAATTTTCATGCTCAAACCTAGGCTCTTGATGCCATTGTTGATTCTATTATGGTCCCAGATCGATTATAAGCATGAAAAAACATTGCGAATACATATCGATGAAGTTGCGGAATACTCACAACGATCGGTTGAGACGATTTGAAGACGAATCAAGCCAAAAACCCCACTGTTTTCACGCATGAACTGCTGCAGAATTTGCTCACTGGGTTGGCCAGTTTTTGATCCAATTTTGAAGCTCCAAACTTCGTCGAATGGATCCCGCCTCATGGGTGGACTTCCCTAACACCTTCGCAACTCTCGTAAGTGTGCTAGCACTTGCGTTTTTGCATCAAAAACGCACTCATGCTTCCCTAGAAGCTCACGCAGTGAGCTGTGAAAATAGGAGAGAAATGAAGCCCCTTGGGCGTGAATTAGAGAGAGGAGAGATGGAGAGAAAATGTGTTAATTAGATTAGTAAAGCATTTCAAAATGCCTTATATATTTTTCAAAAAAAATATTAAAAACAATTACCAAAAATTCATAAAGAATTAAAATGGTAAAAGTCTTACCAACTAACATTATTTCACCTAAAGCCATCAACTATTCATTTCACTTATTAAAGTGACATGTCTTTCAATCAATCAATCACATCAATCAATCAATACATCACACTCAAAGTGACATTTGATTTGACGCTTGATGTGACGAATGATTTGACGCTTGATGTGACTTGCATCGCCGCACTCGAATTCGAAATCGAATGCGCTCGCAATCACACTCGGGCTCGATTTCGCTAATTCCTAATTAGCGAGTTTTCCGTCGCGTCGTAATTAAATGATTACGCCTAGCGAATTCACTATTCACGTCGCTAACGAATTAATTCTAAATTAATTCGTTCGCCCGAATTAAAATCCAATTTCAATTCCGCGTCGAAATCCAATTTCGTTTAATATATCGAATATATTAATTTATCGATTAATTCCAAATTAATCGTTATCTCTCTCTAGACGATATTTTATCCTAGATAAAATATCTCCGTAATTAATCCTAGATTAATTTTCTCTTTCTTCTATATAATCCAGATTATTAATGAGTGCGAGTTATGCGTCATCGGTGCATTATCGGGAAGCGACCCATGAGATCCCCGGATAATTCGGCAGTAAATACGGTCGTCGGAATATCCGAATCACGTACGTACCAAGTACTACGTTCTACCAATTTACGAGACAAGATCGGCTTCTAGCAAAGCACGAAGTCTATCCAATTCTCCGGTCATATTCTCTAAGAATATTTAAGATCTATATCAGGCGTAGTATACCAAGTATCGTGTATATCGGCCCAGTATCGGATAGTCACGTGCTAGGGCTGGGGTGGATAAGTGTCTGCCCCGTCCGAAGCACATATCGGATGTCTGGTAATTAGTCTCTATAATCGGATATACATGACCTTGTCATAATATCCCGATGGCCGGCCAGCACTTAAGAGCACTAATACCGTATCCTGCATGACATCATCTCCACTATGACTGGAGTGATACTTCCGTCTTGACATTCACCCAATACTCTACGATTCTCAATATACCCAGCATCGGCGTACACAGAACCGGTTAGAGTCCTAGACGACCTCAACAAAAGTATACTGATTGTCGTAAGCATTAGCGTGCAAGTCTCAGGTTAAGACCATACACACCTACCCTGATTTCGGACTCCCATAGACACATAGTCATAATACCAATGGGATTCCGAGGGGTCTATCCAGAGCGAAGCTGTTTCCCGTACCATCGGTGAAACACAACCTCCTATCGCACTTGCATGAGTATCCAAACCCAAATATATGAGAACTATGCCGTTGTGCCCTCACAACGCGCACAAGTGCAATACTAGCCTATTCCGCATTATCGATGTCCAGTCTCGATAATACTCCGGCTAGGGATATTTAATGATTAATCCTTCGTGGACTGATACTGCTCATATCATCTCAATCCAGGAACTAATCATAGGACCTTCTCTTCATTATACATCTATGGTGATCTAATCACAAACTTATGACATGCAATGCAACAAATGCTCAACATATCTAAAATCCCCAAATTTGGAATTGGTTATAAACCCTAATTTTTCAATTTCCACAAATTGGACAAATTAGGCATTTACATTAAATCAAATGTTTCAATCATCAATCTTTCAACTTATTCAAGTCTCAACACAATGAAACAACTCAAGATCAAATCTAGGTCATTTAAGAGTGGGTCAACAACTCTAGAATAGCAACATGGTTTCATACCTTAAAAGATTACATATAACTACAATAGTCATATCATTTCTTCATCATACATGCTTACAATTTCACCAAAGTTTTCCATCAACAAAAAACAAAAGAACAAAGAAAGAAATACCTAAGGATATCAAATATGAAAGCCTAGATCCTAAGGAACAATTTCCCTACTAATAGTAAGTTGAGAAAACTTACTAAAATCAAGCTTTCTTAGATTTTTCTTTCTTTCTCAAAGTTCTTTAAGCTTTCTTCAATGGAGTTTTTCTTTTGTGAAATGTGTATTAGGTTAAGTTAAATGAAAAGCAAATGAAAACAATTTATACTTGTCAAAAATAGCCTTGGCCGAAATTTCAAGACAAAAATACAAGTTTTCATTTCAATTTCATTTCAAATGCATTTGGTCAACTTTGACAAATATCTTAAAACAACTTTATTAGATATTTATTTTGGTCAACAAATGCAACTAACATCATTAACTTTAATTATCCTAACATAAGATATTTATATTTTAATTAATTTAATCATTTAACAATTAAATAATTAATTAATTAATCAAATACAAATATATTAAATATATGTATAATATTTACATTAAATATTAAAAACATATATTCATTTAGGAAATAAGTCAAATAACTCATTTTGACTATTAATTAATGTGTATTTAAATTAATCAAGTATTAAATGTAAATACACAATAATTAAGCAAATGACTATCTAGTCTCTTTAGCATGTATCTTGCGTTTAACCATTAAACGAATTTATAAATAATCAATATTATTTATTTATGTTGCTCTAGTGCTCTACGAGTATGTTTCATTATTGAGACTCTCTAGGTTCAGGTATATCCGTCACGAAATCAAATTTCATGTCCATAATCTATCCACCCATAGATTATGACGATCACGGAATCTTAAATAAACCATACAGGTCGAGGTCATGGCAAATGTATAATTCCTCCGTCACAGGTATCCGGATAAATCCCAGAGATATAGATGTAAACGTCAAATCTCTATCGGGATTATCCAGTCGACTATTCTATTAGCAATCTCTAAAAGAATGTTTAGAACTAGCTTCTAAACTTACCACGGGCCCATGGTTTTATCTGATTGCTAATCATATGGACTACCTATGCTCTGGTACACAGAACTGACGGATCCTATCTTGATACACATAGGACACCCTGAGGATCTATCTACACCCAACGAACAGGCGGAGGTCTGATCTAATAGATCGGTGACGTGACTGCCATCAGTGTAGAAGATGTCTCATGTGCCACAATGGCATCTCAAGTCTAAGAATCACAAGTGCTACTCAACCCAAGAAGATTCTTATTGACGCTGGTGTACCATCCATTAAGAATCTTCGGTGAGTCGTTCAGTGTTTATCCGCTATAAACACCTACACGTCTATACTAGTCTCCAAGACTTATGGTTCATTGAGAAACCATTGGAATCATATATTCCAGTATACGACATGTACCGGTCTCAACGGGTTTACTATACTGACCAAGTAGTGTAAACCTTGACCAGGAACTGTCTGAGAATGACAACGTCATGATACGACTCAATGTCCGTTGCGACGCTTTTGCAACTGTACCATGACTAATCATTCTAAGGTCATTACGTCTTTACCATATAAAAGAATAGATTATATTATAGAAACTGCATATTATTAATAATAATAATGTTTTACAGAAGTATTTAACAAAATACAACCGGGAATTGGCGCTCTGAGCACCAACCCCTACAAAATCTCCCACTTGCTCTAGTGCCAATATCGATTGTATCTAATACCCATCGACTCCACGTGTTTATCAAACAACTTCGGAGGTATGGCCTTCGTCAGCGGGTCTGCTACGTTGTCTTCACTCGGCACCTTGCACACGACAATGTCCCCTCGCGACACAATCTCTCGAATGATGTGGTACTTGCGTTCCACATGCTTCGACTTCTGATGCGCCCTCGGTTCCTTTGCTTGCGCAATGGCTCCAGTATTATCACAGTATAACGGAATCGCATTCTCGATACTTGGGACAACTCCCAATTCTGTGATAAAGTTCTTTATCCACACAGCCTCTTTTGCGGCTTCAGAAGCTGCAATATATTCCGCCTCAGTGGTGGAATCAGCTGTAGATCCCTGTTTGGAACTCTTCCAACATACTGCACCTCCGTTAAGGGTAAAGACAAATCCAGATGTAGACTTTCTATCATCCGGATCCGATTGAAAATCGGAGTCTGTATACCCGTTAACCTGCAGTTCATTTCCTCCATATATTATCAACTTATCCTTAGTACCTTTAAGATACTTTAGGATATGTTTAATGGCCATCCAATGGTCATTACCTGGATTGGACTGATATCGACTAGTTACGCTAACAGCGAAACTGATATCAGGCCTCGTACATAACATGGCATACATTATGCTACCCAAACACGAAGCATAAGGTTGGTTAGACATTCTAACCTTCTCATCTTCTGTTTGTGGACACATCTTCTTAGAAAGATGAATCCCATGTCTGAACGGTATGTTTGCTGTCTTACAGTTACCAAAACTATACCGTTCCAAGATCTTATCTATGTACGTTGATTGGGATAACCCAATCAGCCTCCTTTGTCTATCTCGATAGAGTTTTATCCCTAAAACATAGGAAGCTTCTCCCAGGTCCTTCATGGAGAAATTCTTACAGAGATATGCTTTAACGCTTTGTAACATACCTAAATCATTCCCAATGATTAGGATGTCATCAACATACAGGACTAAAAATACGACCATGCTCCCACTGGCCTTCTGATACACACAGGATTCTTCCGAATTCTTGAGAAAACCAGACGATCTATAATCTCATCGAATCGAAGATTCCAACTTCGTGAAGCTTGTTTAAGTCCATAAATGGACTTCTTAAGCTTACAAACCATATCCGAGGTTTGGCTGGATGTGAAACCTTCCGGCTGTTCCATATAGATTTCTTCATCAAGAAACCCATTTAGAAAAGCCGTTTTGACATCCATTTGCCAAATCTCGTAGTCATGATACGCAGCTATAGAAAGCAAAATCGGATAGACTTAAGCATTGCTACCGGCGAAAAAGTTTCATCGTAGTCGACGCCAGGTCGCTGCGTGTAACCTTTTGCTACCAGTCGGGCCTTGTAAGTTTCAACCTTACCGTCAGGCCCGCGCTTCCTTTTGTAAACCCATTTACAACCGATAGGAACAATTCCTTCGGGAAGCGGAATCAAGTCCCAAACTTGATTTTCATGCATTGAGTCTATCTCGGATTTCATGGCACTTTGCCATTTCACGGAGTCGATGTCCAACATCGATTCTCTATAGGTGAAAGGATCGGTCTCTTCAACTAAGAGAACATCCAGACTCTTTTCTTGTATCAAATACAAGCGTTCAGGAGGTCTAGATACCCTTTCCGACCTACGGAGTGTGTGTGTTGAAGGTCCTTCATCTACTTGAACTTCAGGTTCCTCCGTTGGTTCGTTGTTTTCAGGTTGGACTTCATCAAGTTCAACCCGTCTATGATCACTACCTTCTGACAAAAATTCTACTTCTAGAAATTTTGCGAAGCGAGCTACGAAGACATTTCGATGCTCGGTATCATAGAACAGATATCCCCTCGTATTTGAGGGATATCCAACAAACCTAAACTTTTGCCCTCGAGGCGAAAGCTTACTTTGCTGAGTCACCCTGACATAGGCAGGACAACCCCAAACCTTAATATAATTAAGATTCGGTCTCCTACCGAACCATATCTCATACGGTGTCGTAGGAACAGCCTTTGAAGGAATCTTATTCAAAAGATGTGCGGCTGTTAAGAGACAGTAACCCCATAAGTAATAGGGCAAATCTGTGAAACTCAACATCGATCGGACCATATCCAATAAAGTCCGATTTCTCCTTTCAGATACTCCATTGTGCTGTGGCGTACCTGGAGGAGTATATTGAGCGAGAATCCCATTCTCCTTCATATAATCCATGAACTCACCACTCATATATTCGCCGCCTCGATCTGATCGAAGGCATTTAATATATTTACCAGTCTGTTTTTCTACTTCATTTCGGAACTCTTTGAACTTTTCAAAGGTTTCCGATTTATGTCGCATCAAATAGACATAACTGTACCGTGACAAATCATCGGTAAAGGTAACGAAGTATGAATAACCACTGTGAGCAGTTTGACTTAGTGGACCACATACATCAGAATGTACGAGTTCCAGTAAGTTAATGGCACGGTGTCCAACACCAGAAAATGGGGCCTTGGTCATTTTACCCTGAATACAGGATTCACAAGTTGGATAGGATTCAATGGTAAGATCTGGTATCAAACCATTCCTAACCAACTGGGTAAGGCGTTTAACGCCAATGTGACCAAGTCTCATATGCCAAAGTTCAGTATTATTAATTTCAGGTAATCTACGTTTATTAACTCCAGTATTTAATATATCTTTAGAAGTTTGCAATGTATAATGACCATGCTGGTTTGGACAACTAAGGATCTGAATATTATTTCTATCATATAAATACAAAGAACTATTCTTAATATTCATACAAAAGCCTTCTGTATCAAGTACAAAAAGTGATATAATATTAGCGACACATCCTGGTACAAAATGACAGTCATTAACAAAAGTGTCCCATTCGGCAATGAGATCTCGCATACTCCCACTGCAACTGCATCCAAAGAGTCTCCACTCCCGAACCGCAACTGCATCTCCCCTGGCTTCAGCCTCCTACTTTCCTTCAGCACCTGCAACGAATTGCAAATGTGAATGGGACAAGCAGAATCTAAAATCCAGCTGGATGTAACGGCTTCACAAGCCAAAGATAAATCAATAACTGGAAAAATAAAAGTACCTGATGTAGATGCTCTGTCTCTCCTGATCTGAGCAATGTAATCTGGACAGTTTCTCTTCCAGTGCCCGACCTTGCCGCAGTGGTGGCATTTGTCTTCAGAAGCCCTCTTGGGCTTGGCTATCTTCGCCTGCTGTTGAGGACCGAAGGTCTTCTTCTTCTTCCTTTCTTCTTCTTTCCCTTGGACATTCCTTGGGAAGAAGCAGAGAGAGAAGTAGATCTAGGTGGGCGAGTCGGTACTCCCTTCTTCAGATCCTCTTCTGCCGTGTGAGCAACATCCTATGTAGCTCCTGGTAGGTGCAGACTGTCCCGTGCATGTTGAAGTACATCACAAACTGGCGGAATGAAGCTGGCAGAGAACCAAGAATGACACTCCTACCGAGAATGTCATTTAGGATGAGATTATGTTGCCTCAATTGATCGATCAAATCGATCATTTGAAGAACATGTGGGCTAACACTTTGCCCCTCATCCAGACGCGCATGGAACAGTTCCATGGCGACCTTGTGAACAATAACCTGTTCCTGGTTCTCGAACGATTGTCTTAATCGCGTTATCATACTATAGGAATCTGATGTTCCATAGTATTGTTGCTTGAGTTTCGGAGAGAGCGAACTAAGGATGTATGATTTAACCTTAAATCATCATTCTTCCAAGCTTCAAAAACTTGGCGTTCCTCCTCCGAAGCATCCTCACCCACTGCAAGGGGTAAAGGACCCTCAAGAACATAACCCAACTTTTCGGAATCGAGGACAATCCTCAAATCCAATTCCCAGTCTATAAAGTTCTCAGCGCTTTCAGTTTGTTCGCATCTAACATACGCGCAAACTGGTTTGTGGATTGACCCGCCATCGCAAATCTATCATATAGATCACGAAAAACGGTTAGCAGAAATAAAGCAGTTTCATATAATATCAAAAGCATAAACTAGATCATGGATTTTTAATCTAATATGCCCCTCCCACTAAATCATGCAATACTGTAATCCCAAAACAGATACAAATATTTAATAATTAAATTAAATATAAATAGTGAAAGGTGGATCCCGTGAATATATTTCAGCTCACAGCAGAGGCACGGTCTCGCCTACGTATATTCATCAGGTAGACAACTCATTTGTCAATCACTCTAAAGTGACTCCTAAGTATCGGTCCTGGCCGTTTCTCGTTGTCGCTGCGAAGGCAGGCCCACAAGGAGACGTACCAAGGTAATACTCGTCAATGATAAACTCAAGTTACTTACGTAATCCTGACAGCTAGGGCACGTTCAGAATTCCGCTTTTACTTGAATTTATCTAGTATCAGATATACATCCGGTATAAATAAATCTTTATCGGCTACACCCTCACAGCAGAGGCACGGTCTCGGATGTAGTCACAAAGAAGTATTCATAAACCGTATTGACAAGACGGACCATATAACATGCATCAAATACATAATTACATTAAACCTTATTATTAGGGATTTTCCGCTAAGTGTCATACACCCTAAATCTAATCAAATTAGTTCCTAATAAGCATGCATAAATCAAGAAAACATGATTAAACATTGATTCAATGTAGGCTAAGCATTTTAAGTGGCCTAGAATCAGACTCGCTCTGATACCATTTTGAAGGGGTTTTATAGGGGTGAATCCGGTAACGCAGCGGAAGCGGTGAAAATCCGATTTTCAGATTTCAAAACTTTTTCTTGATTAAATAAAAAAACACATTTATTTAATTACCCAATAATCAAATAATGAAATAAAATTTCAAATGAATCAAATTCAAGTGAAATTACCAAAATACCCTTATATGGTATTTTGTCCATTTTAGTCCGAAATTGATCAATCATTTTGAATGATTCTAAATCATTTCTAAGATGAACTTAGCATGTTCAAAACATCAAAACACCAAAAAACACAAAATCCCCAAATTTCTATTCAATGCCGTGAGCTCCATTAGGGGGCATATTGAACATTTGTCATTTCATGTCTCAAAACTCATCTAAATGAAATCCAATCAACATGAAACTTTGCATGCATCATAACACACCCAAATCTCAACATATATGAAAACCCCCAAATTTGGAATTGGTTATAAACCCTAATTTTTCAATTTCCACAAATTGGACAAATTAGGCCATTTACATTAAATCAAATGTTTCAATCATCAATCTTTCATCCAATTCAAGTCTCAACACAATGAAACAACTCAAGATCAAATCTAGGTCATTTAAGAGTGGGTCAAACTCTAGAATAGCAACATGGTTTCATAAACCTTAAAAGATTACATATAACTACAATAGTCATATCCTTTCTTCATCATACATGCTCTACACATTTCACCAAAGTTTTCCATCAACAAAAACACAAAGAACAAAGAAAGAAATAACCAAGGATATCAAATATGAACCCTAGATCCTAAGAAACAATTCCCTACTAAGTAAATTTGGAGAAAACTTACTAAAATCAAGCTTCTCTTGATTTTTCTTTCTTTCTCAAGTTCTTAAGCTTTCTTCAATGGAGTTTTTTTTTGTGAAATGTGTATTAGGTTAAGTTAATGAAAAGCAAATGAAAACAATTTATACTTGTCAAAAATTAGCCTTGGCCGAAATTACAAGACAAAAATACAAGTTTTCATTTCAATTTCATTTCAAATGCATTCGGTCAACTTGCAATAATCTTAAAAACAACTTTATTAGATATTTATTTTGGTCAACAAATGCAACTAACATCATTAACTTTAATTATCCTAACATAAGATATTTATATTTTAATTAATTTAATCATTTAACAATTAAATAATTAATTAATTAAAATAAATACATATATTAAATATATGTATAATATTTACATTAAATATTAAAAACATATATTCATTTAGGAAATAAGTCAAATAACTCATTTTGACTATTAATTAATGTGTATTTAAATTAATCAAGTATTAAATGTAAATACACAATAATTAAGCAAATGACTATCTAGTCTCTTTAGCATGTATCTTGCGTTTAACCATTAAACGACTTTATAAATAATCAATATTATTTATTTAATGTTGCTCTAGTGCTCTACGAGTATGTTTCATTATTGAGACTCTCTAGGTTCAGGTATATCCGTCACGAAATCAAATTTCATGTCCATAATCTATCCACCCGTAGATTATGACGATCACGGATAATCTCGCTGAACCATACAGGTCGAGGTCATGGCAAATGTATAATTCCTCCGTCACAGGTATCCGGATAAATCCCAGAGATATAGATGTAAACGTCAAATCTCTATCGGGATTATCCAGTCGACTATTCTATTAGCAATCTCAAAAAGAATGTTTAGAACTAGCTTCTAAACTTACCACGGGCCCATGGTTTTATCTGATTGCTAATCATATGGACTACCTATGCTCTGGTACACAGAACTGACGGATCCTATCTTGATACACATAGGACACCCTGAGGATCTATCTACACCCAACGAACAGGCGGAGGTCTGATCTAAATAGATCGGTGACGTGACTGCCATCTAAGTGTAGAAGATGTCTCATGTGCCCACAATGGCATCTCAAGTCTAAGAATCACAAGTGCTACTCAACCCAAGAAGATTCTTATTGACGCTGGTGTACCATCCATTAAGAATCTTCGGTGAGTCGTTCAGTGTTTATCCGCTATAAACACCTACACGTCTATACTAGTCTCCAAGACTTATGGTTCATTGAGAAACCATTGGAATCATATATTCCAGTATACGACATGTACCGGTCTCAACGGGTTTACTATACTGACCAAGTAGTGTAAACCTTGACCAGGAACTGTCTGAGAATGACAACGTCATGATACGACTCAATGTCCGTTGCGACGCTTTTGCAACTGTACCATGACTAATCATTCTAAGGTCATTACGTCTTTACCATATAAAAGAATAGATTATATTATAGAAACTGCATATATTATTACTAATAATAATGTTTTACAGAAGTATTTAACAAAATACAACCGGGAATTGGCGCTCTGAGCACCAACCCCTACACAGGTCGTGCCTTGTTTTTGACATATGTTTGTAATCTCCCAAAAGCTCTGCAGATATGACAACAAGTTTGCATTAACACTAAATTCTATGCACATAAAAACGGTTACAAATTTTCTTATATAAAAACTGTATATATATATATATATATAGTACCTCTCAATGGGATACATCCATCTGTAATGGACAGGACCTCCCTTTCTAGCTTCATCCGGTAAATGCACAGCCAGATGTACCATGACATCAAAGAAAGCGGGTGGCAAAATTCGCTCCAGCTTGCATAGGATTATCACGATTCCTCGCTCAAGGTCGTCAATAACAGATGTGCTTAATGTCCTCTGACACAATTGTTTAAGAAGCCACATAGATCAAGTACGGCGTCGCATACATTCGGGGGGAGATAAGGTCGAATGCCAACAGGAAGGAGAATCTCGAGAAGCACATGACAATCGTGACTCTTTAATCCCGTTATTGTATCATCTATGACCCAACGCCCAATATGGATGCATAATTATCAGGGAATTTAACCATTTTCAGCCAATCACAGAATGATTTTCTCTCCGATTGATTGAGCACATAACTAGCAGGAGGCTTAGTAAAACCTCGAGAGGAGTCTTGTAAATGCAATTCACTGCGAATTCTAAGATCTTGTAGGTCCAATCTAGCATTTACAATGTCTTTTGTCTTACCCGGAATATTGAATAGTGTACCCACTAAACTCTCACAAATATTTTTCTCTATATGCATTACATCCAAATTATGTCGCAAACTCAGAGTCCCCCAATATTCTAACTCAAAGAAAATACTTTTTCCTGTCCAATTCAACTCTTCAGGTAACCGTTTTCGATTTTATCTCTATTATTAGGATGTTTACCTGGTGTGCTGTCTTTGAGATGTTGATGTTGGCAAAGTATGTCAAATGCAGACAATCGACTGGGCTTACTCTGAGGTTCATGTTGCCCGTTAAATAATTTACTCCTCCGCCAATGATGACTCGACTCAAGAAATCTCATGTGCCCCGTGTATCCGATTTTATTCCGTAATCGTTGCGAAGGTGTATGATCCGCACAAACTGGACATGCCATGTATCCCTTAGTGCTCCATTCAGATAATGAACCATAGGCTGGAAAATCATTAATGGTCCATAATAATGCGGCATGCATCTGAAAATACTGCTCTGAAGCTACATCATAGGTATGCACACCCACATTCCATAATGTTTGTAACTCCTCGATCAATGGTCTCAAGTAAATATTTATATCTTTACCAGGTGAACGTGGACCAGGGATAAGCAATGACATAAACATGAATGGATCCTTCATACATTTCCATGGAGGTAAGTTATATGGAATGACAATAACGGGCCAGATGCTATAAGAGTTGTACATATTCCCAAATGGGTTAAAACCATCAGAGGCAAGACCTAACCTGACATTACGGGGGTCCTCAGCGAAACGGGGGTACATGTCATCAAATTCCTTCCATTCGGTTCCGTCTGCAGGATGTCTAAGTATGCCCTCCGCACCGATCCTCTTTTCATGATGCCACATCATATCAGTCGCTGTGTGTCGTGACATGAACAATCTCTGCAGCCTGGGCGTTAAAGGGAAATATCGCAATATCTTTTGAGGCACTTTCTTCCCCATACCACGGACTTTGTACCGACTTTCACCACATATCGGATAATGTTCAAGTGATTCATACTCGGCACGAAATAATACACAATCAAACTTACAAGCATGAATGGATTCATACCCCATTCCCAGATCACGCAACATCTTCTTTGCCTCGTAGTACGACTTAGGCAATTCGCTTCCAACCGGTAACATTTGGGCCAGTAACTCTAACATCATATCGATACTTTTGTTGGTCATTCTGTTGATCACTTTAATGTGTAATAATTTCACAACGAAATTCAAGATCGACATTCCAGCACCTTCGAATGAAATTTTTTTTGCCTCATCAAGTAGTTCACTAAAAAATTTGATCATTTCCACTTAACACTGGCATGTCGCCACTAACACTATGACCAAGTTGTGGACCTTGTAAGTCATGCAAAATATCGGCGATCTCATCGTTTGCAGGTTGATTGTAACTACTGTTCCCTTCGCCGACATCAAAAAACCGTGACTGAGAATGATACTGCTCACCGTGATAAATCCACGTACGGTAAGTTGGTGATATTCCTGGCATGTATAAATGATTATGAACTTCATCTAACCGCTTCCTTTTCCTATTCAAACAATTTGCACATGGACAACGAACACGACCTTCTGCATCAATGTGTTGCTTTGCGACTTCCATAAACTCAGACACTCCATTACGATATTCAACACTCAATCTATCCAGAGAGCTCATCCAATTTCTATCCATTTCAGCAGAATACCTAAATATAATAATATAATTATTAGATATCATTTTACAGTAATCAACATTACTAATTCAGTAATACTTAATTAGCATATATATATATATATATATATATATATATATATATATATAATATATATATATATATATATATATATATATTTGGTTGATAAATTAAATAGTTTACAAAAAAATTATATTTTATTAATTATATACTTACTCTACATATATGAATCATAAATCACTAACAAACAACATATAAACAACATATATAATCATAAAAATTGAAAATAATAAAGAAATATGAAAGAAAAATTACCTTATCGGAAATTGATTACAATTTTATTGAAAATTTTTAGGAGAGATGTGAGGCTGTAGAGGAGAAATTCTCAGATTTCAGAGGATGAAAATGAAGAGAATGAGAGAAAAAACAGAGGGGGAGAGAAGGGTTGGTGACCATCTGCATTTTAATCTATCTTTAGCGTCGAAAACACAAATTCGACGCTAATTCTTGCCGTTTTTAGCGTCGAAACCTTTTTTTTCGACGCTAAATATAAAAACTTAGCGTCGAATTTAATTTAGACGCGAAAGAATCAAGGATCTGTCGGTGGAAGCTTCATAACTCTTTAGCGTCGAAAATATTGTCAACGCTAAAAGTATTATTTTTGGCGTCGAATATTCAAATTCGACTCTAATTGTTGCCGTTTTTAGCGTCGAAACAGTTTTTTCGACGCTACCATAAAAAATTTAGCGTCGAATTTAATTTAGACGCGAAAGAGTCAAGGATTTGTCGGTGGAAACTTCATAAACCTTTAGCGACGATATATTTTCGACGCTAAAATTATATTTTTGGCGTCGACTCCGTGTTTCGACGCTAAAAGTGTAATATTTGGCGCCAAAAATTATTGCAATAATATAATTATTCAGCGTCGAATATTATTCGACGCTAAAGTTCTGTTTTTAGCGTCGAAACATGTTTTCGACGCTAAAAAATTAATATTCTGCGTCGAAATTTTATTCCGTCGCTAAAAATATGACATATAGCGTCGACAATGATATTCGACGCTAAAACTCACTTTTAACGTCGAATAATGTTTCGACGCTAAATATTTGGACGCTAAAAGCCATAATTCTTGTAGTGTTTGTCACAAATGAAAACTATGTTAAATTAATTTAACTTAATGTTTTCTAAAACTATTTGATTATGAGATAAACAAATCATGATTATAAGATAATCAAGTTACTAATAATTATTAGAAAATTAATACATCATAAATGAAATCATTACATCATTATTATGATAATGATAAATGAGTCATCATGGAGACAAGAACACATGACTTGCCATGTTCTCCAAGTGTTTATATCCAAGGTTAGGTATGACCTATTGTCTTTGCTTTGTCATTTGCTATTGCTTCTTATGCCTTTGTAAGGCATCCACTTAAGTATGTATACCATTACTAGAAAGCCATTAGAAGCTCAATGACAAGAGTAGTTGCCTTTGGTGGAATTTGTTGGCTTTGATAGAATATAATATCTACCTCTTTGGAAGAGAGTCAAGAGAATGCATCATTCACATAAGTGCATGTAAGAGAGAGTTCTAGCAAAAGCACAAGGTTGTGAGAGAGTTTGAGAGAGTTCAAAATCCAGAATTGTTGTTTAATCAATAGTTGCGTGATAACAAAAATTTTCTGAAGTGTTGAGAGAAAAGAAACCTTACTCAAATGTTGAGAGAAAGTTTTCTTAAACCAATACAAGTTGTGACATCCTGAATCTTTAAATAGTTTAGAGCTTAATCCTTGTGAGTGAAGCCCACACTTCGACTTATTGGTTTCAAGATGTAGTTCGGAAGATCGGGTGGTTGATGCTAGCGTCGGATCATAAAGGAAAAATATCTACAACAACGAAGTTTGTTCACTACAAGGAGTAAAAATCAGTAGGTGTTCGGTTGCAAAAAAAAGAGAAATGTGAAAATTTTTTCAAGGTCAGTTCGGGTGCCCATTACCGCTTTCGCTACATTTTTGGGAAAGTCGTTCCTTCACCCTTAAGATGATTCCTTGTAGTGTTCTGCTAGCACAAAGATGTCATTAAGGTTGCCATACCTTGGATAAGTCGATTGTATGAAATAAGGAGAATCCCTCCCTTAAGCAATTTTGGCCATAACCAAACTTTCAAGATGAAGCAAATTCGAAAATGGGTTATTACCTTTCCATTAAGAAGATAAAAGTTTATATAGTACAAAGAAAGAAACCCTAATGGGCATAAAATGACCAAAACATCCTTAATAGCTAACTAATGGATACTTAAAGACTATGCCCTTAATAGTAATTTAACAACCTATATAATTTACCATAAAAGTCTAAAGTAATAAAGACTTAATCAAAACATTTGCCAAAAAAGTCAATAAAGGAAAAACAATAAACTCACAAAAATCCAACAAAGGTGGCAAGTTTTTCAAAGCCATAGCCAAATTGTTTCCTTGACATAAAATCCCCAAAAATTTGTGGCCTTTATTTACTTAGACTCAATGATGTTTTGAAGCCTAATAAGTCTTGTCTTGGCTAATATTTGGTGTTGGGCTTCATTCGGCTTGATTCATCAAAATATACTTGACTTACGAATTGCTAGTGCGTCAATCTGGTATGATTTGGGTCAAGTGAAATAGCTTTGTACCCACTTCATAGAAGCCCTCATGTGTTACCATTATGCCTTGGAGTTGTCTGTCATACTCGACCATGGCATTTTATGCTAGCCCTGCCATTACTTCTCTGATCTTTTTAGCCCTCTGGCGTGTGATTGGCCCTGTTGGTACTTACAAAGGCTCTACCATATTACTGGTCGTGACATCTAATGTTCCTTGAGTGGCTGGATTCGTGTCACCAAGCTTACCCTTCACCTCCTCTGGGTTTTTATCCTTCACCTTATTATGCTCTTCCGCCAGCAAGTGCTCCTCCGAATGTGCCTCCCTATATATATGCTTACTTGTATTTATATCCTTCTGTATGTGGTGGGTCATGGTCTAGCTTAGGTAGCTTCTATAGTGAAAGAGGAGAATATTACTAAAAGAGAAAAAGAAAATGGAGCCGTTGAATTTGATGGAAAGAAGGATCCCATAGTAGCTGGGAATTTCTAAGACAGGGTTGAGAAAGCTTTTGAGTTGATGAGGTTGACTGATGAATAAAATGCCATCATGTGTATCAACGTTTGACTGAGCAGGCTGATAAATAATGGAAGAGTGTACTGGGTTAATTCACAGAAGCTAATCTGTTGACTTGGGAGAAGTTCAAGAACAAATTCAGGGCCAATTATATGAATTATGCTTTTATAGATGAGATGAGGAAAGAATTCTTCAGGTTGACTCAGGGTAATCGCACCGTCGATTAGTATGACACTCTCTCCACGTGTAAGTGCAGTTTGTTCCACACTTGAGGGACAATGGGCATGTTAATAAGATTAATAGATCCTTCATTTTGTCCTTTGTTGTTTCTTCATCATTTTTTGCCATTAGAGAAAAGTTGTGCCAACAATAGAGTGTCTTTTGTTATGTTTTTGGGATGAAGGTTCTAGATATGTCTTCCCTGTGTAAATTATTATTTTGATATGGGCACGGAGCCTATATTTGATACGTTGATGTATATACATTCTATCATGGATAATTATTTTGGGATGGATCATGGAGATCCTATATAAATGATGATATTATTCAGATTAGATTTTAGCCTGTATTCAAGGATTTAGTCCCTTTTATAGGGGAAACACTGTTAGTTTCACGTCTCCGTGTCACCCCTACCCTACCTAAGGGGATGAGTGTGACAACGAATAAGATAATTTCTTATTTCTTATACTACAACTATGATAGTTTATTGGTAACAAGATATTATAAACATATTAAAGTCTATAATAGAGTGGTATACCCGCCTATTTTGGAGAGCATGATAGAGTGGTCCATAGGGTCGTTTTATTTCACCCTCTCATTCTCGATAGCCTAAATAACGTAGGTAGCTCCCTAAGGTCAACATATCTCAGTCGCTTTTCTAGGAAACCAAATACTGTATGTAGCTCCATTTGGTCAACATATTATAGTCATTTATCTTCCCGATTCTTGGAGAACTTGAGGGGCCATCCCCTAGTCATTGAGATAATATTCAATGCATTCCTAACGTTTTTTTGGAGTACTTAAGGGGCCTTCCCTCAAACACGGATGAAGCTTTAGCATCATGTAAATCTTCTTAACGCTTCTTAGTGATCACACTTTAGAGAACAATCACATTATTTGATAAATAAAAAATTGAGACAAGTTTTTTTCTCTTCTCACAAAAGGTGTCAACTGTTGCTGACTTTGAGAAAGATACTCAGTAGTGAGTTAGATAAAGTGATCAATGGGTCTTTCCCCTGGTAATGGATCAAGGAGAACGTGATAGCCATCTCCTAGTCACTGATGGAGATTGATGGAGTACTTGATCCATCCCTTAGTCTTGTGATTGTTTCCTAACGAGGATAGTCTCGAAAACCGTAAGAAAGATTAAATTTTTGAAGAAGACAATATCTTCTAGTGAAAAAATATAGGGTAGACAAGTTTTTTGCTCGATCCCCACAAATAACGCTAAGTTTTATTGCCCGGATCTGGAGCTAGTCCGTCCTAGATGAAATAGATTGCAACAATGAATGGATAGTTCTCCCCAAATTTCATTCAAGGAGTGCGGAGAGTAGAGGGGAGCCCTAGAGATAGAGATGCAGGATCCCCAGCAAGCCTAGGGATGGCAATTTTCCGATCAGGACCCGGGTCCGTACGGACCCGGATTCGGATCCGTAACCTCTTCAATGGATCTGGGTCCGGTAGTAGACCGGCAAAACACATCCGGGTCCGGACTCGGGTATACCCAGAATAGACCCGGGTATACCCGGATCCGGACCCGGGATCCGCAACTCCACTATTTTTTTTAAAACTCCACTATTCAATACCTCAAAGAATTTTTTCCAACTTGACTGCCAGACCAGATCGTGCCGTCGTGACTCATGCGTGAAGAGTGAAGACTGAAGATGGTGGCTACCAGCTGCATTTTTTTTTTTTAGGAATTAGGGTTATGTTTTTAGGAATTAGGTGGCTGCGTGATTTAGGAAGACTGAAGATGGTGGTTGTGTGATTTAGGAAGAGTGAAGAATGAAGATGGTGGCTGCGTGATTTAGGAATTAAGGTTATGTTTTTTTGTTTTTTTTTTTATTTTTTTTAAAACCGGGTCTCGGGTACCCAGGTCTGAAAATAATCGGACCCGCATCCGGACCCAGTACATTGTGAGTCTTCAAAATTTAGACCCGAGTCATCCGGGTCCATGCGGACCCGGGCCGGGTCCGGGTCTGCTTGCCATGCCTAAGCAAGCCTTATAGATTTGTTCCCAGTGCTATGGAGAAGGCTCTCAGAGATGTTCGTACTTTATGTAAAGATTTAGATATAGATCCCTTTAGCCTTTTTTATGGCATGTCACTTGCCACCATATAATAGAAGTGCCTTTTGGTGTTTACCCACGTACATTAGTTGATGTTGTTTCTTTTATGCATTTGTTACATGCCTTCTTTAGACTTGTTCCCTTCTTGCATGTGTCCCCAATGCATGGCTTATATGTCTTTTTTATTTCCACGTTGTGCTTCCTTATAGGTCATTCATGAGGTGGCAGGGATGTCAGATGTTGCCTTATTTTCCTTCACTCTATACACACTAATACAATACTCCGGGTATTATAGCAATGACAAAAATTTCATAATTTCAGTAAATCATGATTTTTCCTCCAATGTGATTTTTTTGAGAAAATTCCCAAAATACTTTCGTAATAATTCTGAAAATTCTGAGAATTTTTCATACACATTATCACATATCTAATTTCATACACAATGCCTCAATTTCAAAAATCAACACTTTTGAATTAATTACATAATTAATTAAATTAATTAGCTAATTAATTCAAAATTCATGCAAATCCAAATCCCAAATTACTAATTTAGAGTCAACCACCATAAAACAACTCAAGAACAATCATAGGTCACCAAGAAGTAACTCAAATAACTCTAAAATGGAAATTTGGTGTCTTCCACCCTAATTATGCCTAATTACACTAATTGAAAGCTGAATCTGCCCATAATAATGACTAGACTGCAATTTCGCACAAGGACTATTATATAATTTTGAGAAAATTTGTAAATAAAGCTGAATGTTTAGTTATTTATAAATCAGTCCAACATAACACACACTCTCACGTTCTTCACAAGTGGAGGAGAAAGAGGAGGAGCGTCGACCGGTGGAGGTGTCTTCGGCAAGTTGCGACAGCGATGCTATAATTTTCCAGCCAAATGGAAGATTCCGGCGGTGGTCCGACCACCAATAACGGTGGCATGACAGTGTGGTGAGGCAGAAAATGTATGATTATTTTGAGTTATCCCGGCTTGTCTAGGCATCTTCACGGGTCGATCCATATACCAAATCAAAGTCCTCGGAGAGTACTAAAAGATGGTAATATCAGTTTCTCCGATCCGTTCTCGATTGCACACAAAAATAGGTTTCCTATGGAGCATGTATAGCTCGGCACATCCAAATGAAATTTCAACCGCACCATCGTGTTTGTGGGGGTGTTGGGAGTCTGTATATGCCTCGGAATCTTTTTAAGACATCCCGATAAAATTCACTGTTTTTTAAGTTTCTCGTTTTATATTCAGATTCTTATAGTAGTGTTGTAGAGTGTTGTATTGACTTGTGTTGAATTGGGTAAGTTAGAATGTATCGAATATTTATTATTGATAGAATTCAAGTGAAATCAAAATGAATTGGATCGATCCGGTAACGAGTTTCTAATAAAATCATATTTCACACGTATCCGTGCTTTGATGAACCTAATGATATATATGAGTTAGATATGATAATGTTTGGATGAATCCATGAAGTTTCGGAAGGTCTTAGAACCATTTCGTAGCGTTATCAGAAGCTTTTACGGAAGATTTTCCGAAAATATATAATTCAAGAATTTAAGTTATCTGATATTCCTGGAATGATATATTATGATATGTTAGGTGTATTTGACTAGTTTTAGAAGAAAACTGAAAGATCCAAAAGGTTCCAGATCCATTTGTAACGATTTCGGACTTTTCGAAGGATTTTCGAGTTTCGGATTAGAAAGTGAATTTGATGCTATGAATTTATAGTATGAGATTTTTTTAAGAGTAATGAAACTGAAATCGTTGAAATCAGACTTAATTTATTTATTTCGGGAAGATCCAGAAGTTTTTTTTATAGATGAGTCGAGAATTCCGCATAACAATAGTTCTAGTTATTTCCACCATTTATTTTGACAGATTTGGATAAGACTATGAGTGATCGCGAGATGAGGTAAGTATTCCATGTAATATATACCAACCCATTGGCTGTTGATTTTTCGTAGGAAAGATGTGTGTAAATATATGTATGTGTGTATATATATGTATATATGTATATGTATTTATATAAAAATATGTTTAGATTAAGTGACTAAACCACCACAAGTTTGGGATGGTTAGAGCCACGGGTATGGATGGTTTGGTTCAACCGTGTATAATTTTATATTATGGATATATATGTATGTATATATGTATATTGAGCTATTAGTATGTCATTGATATTATATAATATGGTGATAATGTATTCCAATGTATGAGACATTTAACAATGCTTGATGACTATGAAATGTGTTGTGTGATGTGCCCTCCATGTGGACTTCTTGTCAAATGATGAAGGATAAATATATATTTTTTGATGTACTTGACATGTGAATGAATGCCTTTGAATGTGTGTCTTTTGTAATAAGTGATCTGCATATGATTTTTGAAAAGTTTTCCCAAACAAACAAAAAAATATTTTGACTCCGTTTTTGATGAGAAATGATTTCGCCACATTGTACATCTTTTATTTTATAGAACTCTGCCCATCTGACTATGACCGTTCTATTACCCTCTGTCGACATGGTCATGTTACAAATATTTTCCAATCTATATGGGCAATTGGCAGTAGACGTCCTATATGGTTTTTGACGTTATGATATATATTTTATTATGCTTCAGATTCCAACCTTGTTTTCAAAATATTATTCCTGAGTATATGTTATATGTTGCCAAATGATGATATACGATTCTGTCTACGTGTCTTCAATTTCTAACATTCTTTTGATTCTGATTTCTATTGAATTTTTCTAATATTAGTTTCTATTGACGTTTTTTTGAGTCATGACTTTAGTTTTTAACTTATGTCATATGACAAATCTGTAAGTCGGTACTTTTGTTTTATGATACATTTATTTTATGTTTTATCAATAATTCTATTATGTTTTAAAGTGATTTTGGAAGAAAATAGATTTCAGATAACTCTGTTTTGAGATTTGATATGATATGATATATTTCCATCTCGGCACTTGTTTCATGTTTTGTACTTTATTTTCGTCGAGACGCTTGATAAAATGTTTCCATCATGGAGCCTGAAGATGTATTAATAGTGACTTCTGATGATGTAGGAGTTTCCTATACGGAGATTATAATGTGATTTCTATTTCTGGTAATAGTTATGATTGCCTGTAAATAATTTTTAATATGTTATTCGTTTATGATAATATGTACATCTGTCTATAAAGAATTCGTATTCTGATTTCTATTTCTGATTGTGAATGAAGTTGACTGAATGGATCTTGCAATATACTTCTGTTTTTGATAACGTATGTGTTTATGTAAAAAGACTTTGTATTATGTTTCGTTTATGATAATGAGTGTCATTTACCTGTAAAGAGAATTATTGTTTGTGTCCTATTCCTGTTGGGTGGATGAGACTGACTCTGTGATAATTATGTGGGACATGTGTGCGTGATTCATTTTTGCTTGGAGATTTTTGTATGTTTGCTAGGAAGATGATTTTGAAATCTGTATGAGACATGCATTTGAATATGTATATGTGCATATGTGTATATGTGTATGTAACTCGAGGTTCGAACGTTCGAAGACGTTTGAGAGTAAGGTTTCTGATTCACATCTGAGTATGTATATGTAACAAGGATGTCAATTGTTCGAAAGGTTATTTGTATAAAGGTTAATGCTTGATTTGTTATTCAAGAAGATATTTAAGACTTTCCGATTTGATGATATTTTGAATATTTTGAGATATTAAAATTTACTTTAAAGTTTTGATTGTGTATTAAGGAAGCCTTATGAACCGAGTTTATGGATCAGAAATATACATGTATTCTTGAAAGGCGTTATGCTTAAGAAGGGTAAAGAATATTACAAAGTTTAAAGGTTTTCTGACATACAATTTCATATATGTGTGTGTGTGTATATATATATATATATATATATATATATATATATATATATATATATATATTCATACTTTTCTGAAATTTATTTTCGTTTTTCCTTATGTGTGTGGTTACTTATTGAGTTTTTTAACTCAAACCACCCCAGTTTGCTAGTTTTACAGGTTGGAAACCAGATTAGTCAGCCACTAAGTCTTGGATGCTCAAGCTCGAGACGAAGGACAACCCAAGCTGTAGTCATATACTCTAGAGTCATGGGAAAATTTCTATGTGTATAACAGTCTTTTTGTTTGGTTTTTGTTTGATCGTGTAATGCACGTATTTATATATATGTAAATAAAGTTTTGATTTACACGTATAATTTTGGGCATAGAGCCATTGAGTTTTGATATTGAGAATTTAAATGTTTTGGATTTGGACTGAAGGTCCTTTTAATGTATCTTATATTTGTGACAAGTCGTTGTGGTACTGGACTGTGTTATAGGATGTCCGAGTTTTAGGACGCGTCATGTCCGTTTTTCGTTAGGTTTGAGGCTTAGGGAGATGGGTTATTCATACCTCCTGCCGATAGCATCCTGCCTCTAGCGGGGTGTTAAATTTTGGCTCGGCCACGACTCTTAAAATCCAACAGTTTATAATTTTTTTTAAAAATCCCAACATTTTAAAGTTCAATTCATGCTCATAACCTTACCAATAGGCAAAATATACATCCTAATAACTCTCCATAATTCGGCCATCAAGCCTAAAGGTCCAAATTTGGGCATTCTCAATAATTAAAGAGCTAAACCAAGCCTTTAGGCAATGAAAGACATGAATAGACACTCTTACAAGCTAAACAAGTCAAATGCACTAAATCTATACATGAGGTTCATGCCGGTCTCTAACACCGGTATGTTGGTCTCTAACGGATATGTTACCATTTGAGAATCCGACTGTTAGACTGGTATGCTGGCCGGTATGAAGACCGGCATGATTCATTTCAGTTTCTAGAAGTATGTAGCATGCAAGGCTAACTGTTATGGTCACTGGTATGAAGACCGATTTAGGTCATGCGGTTACAGTAAGGAATTAGCCGTTAGGCTCACCAGTATGTGACCTGTATGTAGACCGGTTTGGTCTGTGCCGGTTCCAATGAGTGTGCAAAATAGAGCATCTCACCGGTATGGGGACCAGTAATGGACCGATATGCCGGTCTCTGTACCAAAAATGCAGATATAAAGGTTTTAAGGCATTTTGTACATGAACCTAATGCATCTAAGTGAATGTGCATATATCCTATGAGCTTAGGTACTTGAATAAACAATTCACAATATATTTTAGAGCCCTAAGCTAAGACTTTACATAAATTCTTCAATATACGCCAGTCTTCACATTCTTCGCTCTTCACCACTGTTGTGCTTCGACATTTTTTTTGTAATGTCTCGCTGTTGTGCGTCGAAGACTTCACTCGTGTTGCATCATCAAAATCAATCATGCGACCATGTCACTAACAATCTCCCCATTTTTGATGATGGCAACCCCTTAAAACTTGTGAGCTTATGAGAGTCCAAATGGTTGACGATTTTGCTCCCCCTCAATATTAACTCCCCGTCAATGTGTGTTGTTAATGTAATGCTACAAAACTTAGACAAACGCATTAAAACACATATGTTCCCCCTTAATACAATGGTGAAGGTTATACAAGTTTTAATCTCATTTTTAATGATTTCTCCCCCTTTGACATTATCAAAAAGTAGAGAAGTAAAATATTTAAGTCTAGAGATGTAATTTACTATGTGCATTATCAAATGATGATACCAAAATTTACAAATAAGCACTTTGAGCATTTCACTTTTCCGCCAAAAAATGTAGAAATCATGCATAAACCATTTCTCAAATTTTATACCAATGAGTACCAATTGAACAATTATCAATGCATTTTTAATGATTTCTATCTATTTTTATGATATCAATTAATCAAAAATTAAATATCCATTCAGTTCATGATACCAATCTAAAATTATGTCAATATACATGTATTCCATTTTCATTCAAGTATGTTGAATGGCAAAGGCATGTTCAATGCAAATAAATCAAGTAATCACATATATATCATTTAACTCAATAAATTCAATGTGATGCTAATTGATACTTAATGGGTTTAAATATATGATTAAGGCATATAATGATACCAAATGAAAATTGATACCAATAGAAAGTTGAATACATTGCCTTATCACTAGTATGCTTCAAATATTTACACCAATTAAAATATGCACACTAATACAAGTTGGAGGAAACAGTACCAATGTTTTCGTGAATACGAATTTTACCTATTACCGTTGTCATTCCTCATCTCTTTGAGCCTTTGGGATAAATTCGTAACTCTCTTTAAGATCTTTCCCAAAACTCTCCCTATAAAATTATCAAGTGTATTTTGGTATCCAACCTTTCTTGGGTCTATGGGGGTTAATTTTGATTCCTTGAGGAATCCATGCATTTACTTTCACATTTTTGTTCATGCACTCAAATATTCTGTGTCCTTTCTTATTCCATGCATGACATGTGATATTTTCATTAATAGCAATATTAGCATGAGAATTGCATGCCTTTACAAAATAATTCTTTAAAAATTTGCTCTTGATGTAAAGCCTATATCTTAATCCTTATCTATTATAAGCACATTTTTTAGGATCTAAATAACATATCAAAATATTTCTTCCCCAATGTGAATTTTGCTACAATATTTTGTAAATCTATAATCTTTTTATTTAATGAAATATTTTCATTCATAATAGATTCGCAATCACATGTTTTTGAGCTAGATGACATATTAGATATTCTATTTTCAAGTTCTAGCTGCCCACTTCTTAAACATGCAATTTCCATTTCATGCTTTTCATTTTTCTCAATAATTGATGTATGATTATTTAATAATATTGAATGCTTATTTTTAGTCATTTTATTCTTTTTTTTAAGTAATTCACATAACTCATGTAATTCATTAAAAACATCTAGCAATTCATTGTATTCGGAAGAGTTATGTACCTTTTCTTCTTCGCTTTCAAAGAAGAAGTCGTCATCCTCGATTGCCATAAAAGTGAGAATTGTTCTCTCTTTAGTTTCTTCCTCGGATGAGCTTGAGCTACAATCACTATTGCTCCAAATGGAAGTTGCTTTTAGTGCTTTCTTTTTGGATTTTCCCTTGAATTTTCTTAGTAGGCAATCGTTAGCTATATGACCTAATTTTTCACACTCATAGCAAATTAATTTGTTGTGCTTCTGCGACCATTTTTCTTCTTTCTTCTCATCCATTCTTGATTTTTCTTTAAGCTTTTCGGATTTGAGGAACTTCTTGAATTTATTGGTCATATGTGTTAATTCATTATCTCCATCTTCTTCATCACTTGAACTACAATCATCTCTTCTTTTTGCTTTCAAGGCTAGATTCTTCCTTGTTCTTTTCTCATCTTCCTCATTTTGATCCATTTTGATCTCCAATTCATATTTGAGCAATTTTCCGACCAAATCATCTAGCTTCAAAGTGTTCATGTCGTTTGCTTCTTTGATGGAGGAGGTGTAGCTTCTGTATTCTTTCGGGAGTGACCTAAGGATTTTCTTTAATTGATCGGTTGGCCCAATGATTTTCCCTAAAACACCTAGATGGTTTATAATGATGGTAAACCTCGAAATAATGTGATCAATCTATCCCCCGGATTCCATTTTGAAAGTATCCAAACCGGTTGATCTTTGATTCCTTCACTTGGCTTGTGCCCTCGTTGACCATTTCTAGAGACTTCCATATCTCATGTGCATTTCCAAATTTCGGAAATTTATTAATTTGACTATGATCAATGGCACATAGGAGATGGTTAAGTGCTTTAGCATTTGTGGAGCCTTGTACAAGTTCCTCATCGGTCCATTCAATTTGGGGCTTAGGGATCTCTATACTATTACTATCCCTCTTCTTCGGTATTTTTACTTCCCGAGTGATCACCTTGAAAGATTGTGTATCTACGGCTAAAATATAGTTAAAAAAGCTCATATTCCAATAATTATAATCGGTTCCGTTGAAGAATGGAGGTCTTGTAATTGAAAATCCCTCGGTAAGATTTGATGAGTTATTTGTAGAAGCCATGATCGATTTCTCAGACGGTTAAGTCTTTGTTGAGAAAATCTCACTCTAATACCAATTGAAATTACCTAAAAGCACAAGAGACAAACAAACATCCTCCAAAAGGTTTCCGTTAAGGAAAGCGATTTTGACGTCCATCTACCATATTTCATAATCGAAATATGCAACAATAGCAACCATTATCCGAATGGATTTAATCATGGCAACCAGTGAAAAAGTTTCATCATAATCGACACCATGTCGTTGACGATACCCTTTCGCTACAAGCCTAGCTTTGTACGTTTGTATGTTGCCATCCATGTCAGTCTTCTTCTTGAAGACCCATTTACAACCAATAGGCTTTACGCCTTCTGGTGCATCAACCAGTGTCCAAACTTGGTTGGTATACATGGAATCCATTTCGGACTTCATGGCTTATTGCCATAAAGCGGAGTTGATACCTTGTATCGCTTCCTCATACGTAGCCGACTCATTATCCTCAATAAGATTAATATCCACATTATGTGAGATCAGAAACCCATACCTCTCAGGTTGTTTTCTGATTCTCTCCGACCTACGCGGTTCTTGTGTGTCAGAAGATTGTGGTACAGTCTCATCCCTGATGAACTGTTCGTGTTTCGTTAAGGAATCAGTGCTAGGAACAATATTACTCCAATTTTCATCGAGTTCTACTTTCCTCCCACTTACTACTGTATTTAGGAATTCCTTTTCAAGGAAAACCGCATGGAGAGCAACAAATACCTTGTTCTCTTGTGGGTTGTAGAAGTAATATCCTTTGGTTTCCCTAGGATAACCTACAAATAGGCACTTATCCGATTTGGGTTCTAGTTTGGTACCATCCAAACGTTTAACGTATGCCAAGCATCCCCAAATTTTCAGGAATGAGAAACCCGGTTTCTTTCCTGTCCATATTTCAGATGGAGTCTGTTGAACAGACTTTGACGGAACCTTATTCAAAATAAGTATTGCACTATTAAATGCGTATCCCCAGAAGGAATTTGGTAGCTCTGTGCGACTCATCATAGACCTTACCATGTCCAACAAAGTTCGTTTCTCCGTTCAGACACACTGTTTAATTGAGGTGTTCCGGGAGGAGTCCACTGTGAAAGAATACCATACTCTTTAAAGTAATCGAGAAACTCATTGCTTAAGTATTCTCCACCACGGTCAGACCGTAATGTTTTAATACTTTTACCGGTCTGTTTTTCTACTTCGTGTCGAAACTCTTTGAATTTCTCAAAAGTTTCTGACTTATGTCTTATAAGATACACATAACCATAACGCGATGCATCATCCGTAAAGGTTACGAAGTATTCATATCCACCTCTAGGCTGGCTAGAAATGGGCCCACATATGTCACTATGAATGAGGGCTAACAGTTCGGTGGCACGTGCACCTTTACCGCTAAAAGATGTTTTAGGCATTTTGCCTAATAAATAAGATTCGCAGACGTCATACGAATTTGGATCAAATCCGTCCAAGTACCCACTCTTGAAAGTGTGGATATACGAGTCTTGTTAATGTGTCCCAGACGACAATGCCACAAATAAGTTTCATCTTTGTTACTTAATTTAAGCCTTTTGTTTGTCATGTTATATGTTTGAGATTGATTTATATTCAAAATATAAAGACCATTATTAACATCAGCACTACATATCTCAAAATCATTTTTATAAACAAAACACATGGTGTTTTTGAATACAAAAGTATACCCACATTGGGTTAAACAAAATACATATATAATGTTTCTAGTCAAACTAGGTACATAATAGCAGTCTGATAAATTAAGTACATGCCTCGAGGGCAATTCCAAAATATAGGTCCCAACAGCCAAAACGGCGACTCTAGTCCCATTTCCAACTCGTAGGTCGATCTCTCCTGAAGCCAGTCTCCTGCTAATCTGTAGATCCTACACATCAGTACATATATGAGTACCACAACTAGAATCAAAAATCCAATTTTTAAAACTAGAAGTAGACATGTTTATTTCAATAACAAACATACCTGAAGGCGGTGCCTTGCCCGCTTTCACTTCCTTCATGTGCGCTTTGTACTCACGGCAGTCACGCTTCCAGTGACCCATTTTGCCACAATGTAGGCAGACATCTTGGGATTTGTCTTTTTCCTTCCCAGAAGACTTTGATGATTTGGCATTGCCCTTTCTCTTCTTATTCTTCTTCACACCTCCAGAAGCCTTTGGCCAAGCCCTGGCATTCTGAGATGTCGAAGCGAAGTGCGCCTCGTGCTTCTTGCCATTTAAAAGCTCTTTTTCTGCCTCTTTCAGCATTGCCATCAACTCTCCAAGAGTCTTCTCTTGGTTCATCATATTGTAGTTCATGATGAACCCGCTCCAGTTATCAGGAAGAGACTGTAAGATCAAATCTATGGAAGTCTCAGCCTCAAAGGTTATGCCTAGCTGACCCAGCTGTTCGATGTCAGTAATCATCTGTGACACATGGTGCTCGACAGATGTACCCTCTGACATTCGAGAGCGAAAGAGCTTCTTCTGCAATTCATACTTCTGCGATCTAAGGTTAGATCGGTGAAGGTCCCTTAATTTCAACATCATTTCATGGGGATCCAATCCCTTGTTTTGACGACGAAATTGTGGGGTCATTGCAGCAAGCATGACGGATTGAGCAGTTGAGTTGTCATCACTGTGAGTTTTCCAAAGCTCAAGCTCAAGTGGCTGCTCAATTACGGGCTTAGGCCCGAGAGGTCTCTCTATCGTATAAAGCATCTTCTCAGCCCCCAGGACAATTTTGAGGTTCATATCCCACTAAGGAAAGTTCGCCCCATTAAAGACATTTTCGCCCATGATAATGTCCATATCGTTGATCTTTCCAACCATCTTGAATTGCAATAGTCTAACTATTCAATCAACGATTTCGGGTACAGTCCAACTGTTAAAAGAAAATAATAATATATTAGTCCAATTAATATAAATATATAATGACGAAAATAATTTGAAAGCGCGTATTTGGTAAGTATTTAAACGAAATTTCAAATTCAATACTGGCATCCCACTATTTTTCGGCGAGCCTCTAACCCTCTGTTGAGTACTCAGGAAACCTGGTTTCCTAGTGGGCTAGGATCCCGTTAAATAACACGCAACCTTGACTTTGCCAACAAGCTGTATGAAACTTAACTAGGTAGATCTCTACGATCAATTGAATCCCATCCAATTCCTAGATCCGGTAGGTGGACCTTCAAGTCTGAAACATATATACAATATATATGTCAATATATCCAATATATTTCCTAAAATTTTCCTCTGAATCAACTAAGCCTTGGCTTTGGCTCAACAAGCTTAATGATTCCAGTTAAGCGCGACCCATTGACAGCGGGAAAGCTTCGTAATCCATGTCGATGAACAAGAAATGACCTTCACTTTGGCCAACAAGTCACAACTGCCCAAGACATGCGATATGGAACAAGGCTTTCATGGTTCAAACACATCCGCGATGGACATTGATCTTGACTTTGGCCAACAAACCAATGTCAATCTTGGATCTTGAGAGAGAACCACTCAATGGAAGGAAAACGCTTAATATTTGATTGAGATTTTTTGCGTAAATTGGCAACCAATTTATTATCTTTGATTAGGTCTCATCATACACCTTTAAGCATACATTCTAAAAGCATAATAAGGCGTGACATAAATAATAATGATATGCGGATGGATATTTAACAAAATTGTTCCTAGAACAAACCTCTCAATTTCCTCTCTCCCGCTAGCACTATTCTAACTTCTACCCAATTACATAATACAATAAAGAAACCTCATTTACATTGAGGGGAATTGGTGAGAAGAGAAGTACAAATAGAATAGAGATAATAGGCTGCACACGCAGGTCCAATTTAATAAATTCTAAATTTATTACAACAATTTCCAAAATTGCCCTCACCCTTCTAATATCCATAAGATATACATTATTCATACAATACATCCATGTATTCACACAAAGCATGTTATTCAATCAATCTAATCCAATTAATTAATCTTTGAATTAATGACCATCCAATGTTCAAACAACGATTTGATTTGCGCGAGTCCAACTCGTTTAAGAATAAATATTCATAGTACGTATTCTTGAATTATATCGAACTACAATTTTAAATCCAATTTAATTTGTATCCAATACTAATTCCTATTTAATTCCAAATTAAATAATTACACTTATTTTAATGCCTTCTAGACTTAGATTCTAAATCCAATCTAAATGGGTCTCAAAGGCCCAATTAACATCCAATGTCAATTTAATTAAAGTCCAATGGGCTTTTAATTAATTCTTAAGGCATGGGCTTTTGCAATTATGGATCCAATCCAAGATGCCAAGGCCCAATAAGGAATCACCCTTTTTGCCAAAAATCAATTTAGGCCCATTAGGCGCAATTAAATTATTAAAGGCCCAATTATTATATTTGGACTTTGTGGAATGGTTTTAGGCCCAATTTGGATCCAATCCAATTGTCCTAAACCAAGCTTGGCCCAACCAAGCCCATTAAGCCCAAATACAACAATATTAACCCAATTCAAAATTAAAGACTAATTTTAATTAATATAAAATTCCAAATTTCACATTAATTTTAATTAAAGTGTAATAGCCATAATTAACTAGTTAAACCAATATTTCCAAAATATCAATTAAACTAATTAATCATGCTTTAATATATTCAATTCATGTCCAACACAATTGAAGCAAAATCAATCAATTCACATGCTAAGTTTCACGACAATTAGGCATAAATTATAATCAATTTGATTTCAATCCAATTAAATCAACAATCAATTTATCTCATGCTTTAAACACATCCAATGGTCTAAAATCAAAAAATCACCATGAGTAGTCCTAGGGTTCATGTTCGGCAATTAGGGAAATTTTAGGGAAAAATAATCCAATCAATTTTCTAAAATTTTAAGATGCATAAATCCAATTCATCATCATCCAACCACATCCAAACAAACAATTTTGAAAAAATCATACTCCAAGCATAAAATTCCCAAATAAAGTTTATAAACCCTAAACTAAATCATGCTTAGAAAACGCTCTGATACCATTGTTAGTGTTCCTAGAACATGCCAAGGATCTCTAATTATGATTCGGTGTGTGAATATTCAAATAAGTTGCGGAAGACTTACATTGATCGGATGTTGAGATTTCAAAACTTTGATGTATGTTGAGAGCTCCAAGCTTTCTTTGTGTTCCAAACTCAATGAATTGGTTTCCCTATCACCTTGATTCACTCTTTGAAGTGCTAGCTCATTTAATTTTTACAACAAAAACTCTAAGAATGGGAGAGGAAGTCACGGCAATGAGGAGAGAGAGAGGAGAATGTTTTTGTTTTTGTGTATTTGATTTTCTAAAAATCAATTTTCATTTACCAAATCCAAGTTGGTATATGTCATTCCAAATAATTAAAAAACAAAGTGTGTTGGATTTTGATTGTGTGTTGAAAAAGCAATCCAATTCTTTCACTCAACCTTAACCACTTCCATCACTAGTCAAACTAGTTGATGTAAGTCAAGTGGGTCCCACCACTTGTAAATTCCGAATTTAAGTCGAACAATCCAACACGCAACTTCGCTCAGGCCCGGGTTCGTTTAATTTCGAATTAACGAATTTTCGTTGCGACATAATTAAATATAATTTAATTAAATAATTATGCCTTGCAAAATTATTATTAAAGTCACTTACGAATTAATTCTAAATTAATTCATTTGCCCGAATTAAAATCCAATTTTAATTCCGCATTGAAATCTAATTTCAATTAATATATCGAATATATTATTTAATCGATTAATTCCAAATTAATCGTTCTCTCTCTTCTATCCAAATTTTATCCCAGATAAATTCTTACCGCAATTAATCCTAGATTAATTTCTCTCTCTCATAATTAATCCCAGATTAATTCTGTTCGAGTCAAATGTCATCGGTGATTCTTTGGGAAGTGACCCATGAGATTCCTGGATATGTTGGCAGTAAATCCGGTCGTCGGACTATCCGAATACGTGCGTACCCCGTACCACGTTCTTACCGATTTACAAGACATTGTTGGCTTCTAGCAAAGCGGGCCTACCCAATTCTCCAGAAATATTCTTTTAAGGAATACATAATCTTTATCAAGTGTAGTATACTAAGTATTGCGTATTACGATCCAATATCGGATGTCACATGCTACTGGGGCGGGGCTGGAATTGTGTCTGCCCCGTACGAAGCATATATCGGATCACTAGCAACTAGTCTCTTTAATCGGATAATCATGACCTTGTCATATTATCCCGATAGTTGCAACATATTAGAGTACCAGTTCTGTATCCTACGTGATCATCATCTCCATATGACTGAAGTGACACTTCCATCTTGACATCACACCCAATACACTATGATTCTCAATAAACCCAGAAGAGGCGTACACAGAACCTGTTAAAGTTCGGACGACCAAAACCAAAGCGTACTGATTGTCGCAAGTATTAGCGATGCAAGTCTCAGGTTAAGACCAAATACACCTACCCTGATTCAGATTCCCATAGACACATAGTCATACTACCAATGGGATTCCGAGGGGTCTACCCAGAGCGAAGCTGTTTCCGTACCATCGGTAAACAGATCCTCATATTACACTTGCATGAGTATCCAATACCCAAATATATGAGAACTATGTCGTTATGCTTCCATAACGCGCACAAGTGCAATAATAGTCTATTCCACATTATCGATGTCCAGTCTCGATAATACTACGACTAGAGATATTTAATGATTAAACCTTACGTGGATTGATACTGTCTCATATCTTATTAATTCAGAACTAATCATAAGGACTTTTATCATTTATATATTCAAGTAATCTAATTACAAAATGATAAAATAGCAATTTCCTTTGTCACATAGTTAATTTGTACAAAAACCACAATGTCTTTTACAAATAGTGATGCTATGGGTCATAATTGTCCAGCAACCGCAACCTAGAGTTTTACACAAGGTTCACTCCAAACCCTTACACTTTGAGTTTTAGATAAAGGCTCACTAAAAAACCTCAAGTATGAGTTTTGTTCGTAGGCTCACTCAACAACCTTTACAATATGAGTTTTAGATAGAGGCTCACTCACAAACCTATCACAAGTGTTTGAATAAAAAGATTTACAAACACACTTGAGTACTCACAAAGATAATGGAGATTCTAAGTGTGAGTTGCTTACCTAAGTGTTTTAAGCTCACTACTAAAGATTAAGATGGTGTAGTGTGTGAGCTTGATGTATGAAAGTGTATGATTATGAAGGTTAAAGAAAACTCTATGTTTTGTCTTAGTGTAATATATATGAACTTTTTCTAACATTACAAAAACGAATTGGGACTCAATTTATAGTAAAATGTAAAGCAGCCCCAACTTCCCTGTTTGAGACCGGTATGCCGATCTCTGACACCGGTATGCCGGTCTCTAACAGATATGTTACCGTTAGACCTGTATGCTGGCCGGTATGGGGACCGATATGATTCGTTCCGGTTCTAGTAAGTATGCAGCATGCAGGGCTAACCGGTATGGTCACCGGTATGAAGATCGATTTAGGTCATGCTAGTTCCAGTAAGGAACTAGCCGTTAGGCTCAGCAGTATGTGACTGGTATGGAGACCGGTTTGGTCTGTGCCGGTTCCAGTAGCTATGCTTTCTTCAGGTTCACCGGTATGTGACCGGTTTGGTCTGTGCCGGTTCCAGTGAGTGTGCAAAACAGAGCATCTCACCTGTATGGGGACCAGTAAGGGACCGATATGTCGGTCTTTGTACCAAAAATGCAGATATGAAGGTTTTAAGGTATTTTGTACATAAACCTAATGCATCTAAGTGAATGTGCATGTATCCTATGAGCTTAGGTACTTGAATAAACAATTCATAATACATTTTAGAGCCCTAAGCTAATACTTCACATAAATTCTTCAATATGCGCCAGTCTTCACATTATTTACTCTTCACCATTGTTGTGCTTCGACTTTTTTTTGTAATATCTCGCTGTTGTGCGTCGAAGATTTCACTCTTGTTGCATCATCAAAATCAATCATGCAACCATGTCGCTAACAAATAAACTCTCTTACAAGCTAAACAAGTCAAATGCACTAAATCTGTACCTGGGGTTCATGTGAGTTCGAAAATGGGGTAGTGAAAATGCATGCTTAAAGTCGAAATTAGGAGAAGAAATTATTTAAAGGAACTTACTTGCTTAGAGATTAACTTGAAGGAAGCTCCAAATTGGCTCTTTAATGTGTGAGAATGAGAGAAAACAAGAAAACATTCCCACTTTCTAAAAGAAACGTGAAGAGAGTCAAAGGAGAAGGTGAACAGTGCTGCTTTACGTTGTAAGAAGCAGATTTGTTTTTGATTAAAATCATATTAATCAATTTGGCACATGTTAAATATGTGGTTCACATTCATAAGTGAACAGTAACAGCGAGAACCCATGTTTTTTCACTATAAGAAAAATGCGATTTAGAGACAGAAATATATGTCTCTAATTCGTCGCTACTAGACTTTAGCGACGGAACAGAGACGAAATTTTTCCATCTCTGTTATATTGGTCGCAAAGAATATAGCGACGAAAATTTTATTTCTGTCGCTATATTTTACGACGGAAATAATTCAGTCGCTATTTAGCGACAGAATATTCCATCTCTAAAAATAGCGACGGATATTCCCGTCGCCAAGTTAGAGATGGAAATTACCATCGCTACATTTAGCAACGGAAATATATGTCGCTATATTTAGAGACGGAATATTCCGTCGCTATTTGGCGATGGATATTTCCGTCGCTATTTCCGTCGCAAAATATAGCAAATGAATTTTAGAAACGTGTTTTTTTAATAAAATTGTTTTTTTTAATTTCTTAAAGAAATTAAATTTATTTTAAACAATATTAATATTACAGTAAAATTATAAAATAAATATATTAATTACTTAAATTATAAAATAAACACAACAAATATTAAAATAAAAATTTTATTACATAAAAGTTATGTGTAAAAAAGTACAACATAAAATAAATACATCTAACTTAATTCTCCTTATCTCTATGCTCACAATCAGTCGGAGGATCAGGTGGACCTGAAGAGGAAGGCTGTGAACTCAAGTCTCTCATCATTTGAAAATACCACTCCATATCTGCCATCTTCTGTTTGAGATCAAGCACTTCTTCATTTCTCTTCCGCTGCTCTTCCTCTAGTCGTTGTATCTCTTCATTTCTCATCTGTTCTCTTCATCCAGTCGTTGTTGTATAGTCTGCATTTCAATCCTAACTCGCTCTTGTACCCGCTGCTCAAATGTATCATCAAAAGTCGTTCCGTAGTGTGATATATCTGAGCTGCGTAACGAATCCGGATATGAAAGCGATGCAAGAGCGCCAAGACCGTACACTCGGCGCTTCTTAGTATCCACTCCAACCACATCTAAGTATAAGCGATTGGTGTCAAGCTGAGTCTCACCTGGCTCACCAGACTCCTCTGATAACTGAGATGCAATCGCTGCCATTTGCTCCATAGCATCCTACCATTAATAAAAAATATATATATATAAGAAAGCAAAAATGATTTTGAAAAGAACAAATTAAAAATATATAATTTATAAACAAAAATTTACATTAATGTCGTTTGATCTCTTGTCAATAAAAGTATCATCCTTCTTTGTGTGCATATGCTTAAACACCTCATAGCATGTGGGTGCACGTCCTAACTGAGATTCCTATTTAAAAAATAAAAAATTATTAAATTAGAATAATAAAAGTAATAAAAAATATTTGCATGTTTAAAAAATCTAACCATATCAATAGAATGTTGAATGGTAGACCTCGAGCCACCGGTGTGTTTAGAAACACCCGATCCTTCTCCATCATTCTCAGTGTTTCTATTTTTTTATGCTTGCTGAGATTTTAATTGAAACATTGTACTACTCCAATACTCCTGCCATTTGTTCCAAACATTATCTGGAACGCAGAGTGGCTTCCCTCATTCTTTATATTTATAGCGCCATTTACAGAGTTTATCGTTATACCGATTCTTACACACATTATTCCATGTAGTCCTCACAGCGACCGCATGCGCAGAATCCCACTGATAAAATTTCTGTGAAAAGTAAAAAGAATTTGAATAAATAATTTGTAATCAACAATGACAAATAATACATTACATATAATAATAATATACCTGAAATTCATCCCAATAGTACTCTTTTATTTCTTTAGGCACTTTAATCCACTGCGTGCCCTCCTCTGCAAATTTCTCCTTAAATATTTCTCATATCCTACGAGAGGCCGAAGGTATGAACATGCATATAAAATAGAAAATAAATATTTAGATTTTTTTAATAATAATATCAACAACGAAAATCATAATAATAATATAAACTTTCGAAAATCATACTGATCATGAGTAGCAGATATAATCATAAGTTTGGTACAACTCATTAAACTTTGTGCTGCTTGAGATGATCCAACTGAAGTCGATCTTGCTGATGCATGAGAAGTAGAAATAGGGTTAGGTGGGACTGCAGAGGGTCTATCGTCCTCTGGTGTGGAATGTGATGAAGACCTTTGGCCTGACCGCTCAACTCCTCGTCCTCGACTAGCTGGCTGTCCTCCCCGTACCATATCTATAATCAATATACATATTACATAGTATAATACAAATTGATTGATACATAAGAAAAATGCTATGCCAATACCTCAAATCCAACTCAATATATCTATCAGGAGTTGTTTTGATATTGAAGTTCAATCCTAAAAACTATCAGCATGCAACTCAATATGCATTTAATCACATCAAACTTTAAAATTCATTGCAGTTTTTTTTAATTTTTTTTCCAACCTCTGCTGCAATATGCAGCAGCAATGTAGGCACTGTATTTTTGCATATAAGTCCCGATGATGAGTCTCGTACGGAGGCACTACTCTTTAGGTTGTGGAAGTCGCGGGAAACGAATGTCGGAAGAGGAAATTCAGAATAAGTATGTCATCAGATTCAATTCACATGTTCACTGCTTTCGCGTTTGTGCTGCGTTCGTGAGTATGTTCGAACGTCAAGCAGATTACGGGCGTTCGTGTAGCATTCAAATAAGTGTTCGAACGGTGTCGGTACTTCTGGTTTTGCTGCTAGCCTCACTCCAAAGCCCAATTAGCCCACCAAAACCCATCCAAAAAATAATTAAAATATTTAAAATGAATGTCACAAATTAAACTAAATTAATTAGATCAAATCCCTTCCTAATCTAATCAAATCCCTTCCTAATCTAATCAAATCTCTTCCTAATCTAATCAAATCGCTTCCCTAATCAAACACCAATTAAGATATTCACTCCCTAAATTAAACACATCTTTTCCTTTCATAAACCAATCAAAACACTTCCCTTTTTTTGAGGATTCCCTTCCTTACCTAGAAACCCTAGCAAACCATTATAAAAAGAAGCCTAAACCAACCTTTCACACCCTGGCTCATTCTCACAAAAACACAAAAAGAAAATAACCTAGCATTCATACCCAAGGCAAAAAAAAAAAAAAGCAAGAAGCAAATAATTCTCTCTTCTCTTCCTCCCTACCATCACCGAAACACTCTCCCAAAACAGCAAAGGAACATCACCAAAACACCCTCATAAACAGTAAACATCATCACCGCAAAAAACCCTGAAAAAAAAGCCATATTTCACGCACCAACAGCCTTAAATAGCAGCCCCAATTCACTCCAAAAACAACACCAAAACTGTAGCCCAAACAGTGAAAACCGCAACCCCTAATACCCTCAAAAAATGCAAAAATAGTCCCTTAATACAATGAAAATAGTGACCAGAAAATACAGCGAAAATAACAGTAAAACGGAATAAAAATAGTAGCCCAAACAGCAAAATAGCGAAAGGAAACGTTGAACCAGTGAACCGGAGGAATTGAGGAGCATCAACTCTTCCGACAACCGCATACCGCACTTCCGATAGACGACTAAAGAGGTTAAACCTGAGGGCACCTTCTTTATTTATTATCATTTATTTTCATTTATTTTAGTACTTTATTTCATATGAGTGTTGTGGATTGGTGCATGATGTGATTTCCGGATAAAAAGAATATGTGTTCTCTCTTGTGGTATATCGGATGGAAACGCAGACGTAAATTTCGTAGCCGAATCCGAATGGACGGTATTGTGGTTTGCACTTGGGATACAATGCCACGTACCACTTGAGAGATTCACATGTTTCGTTTCATCCAACCTTGCGTTTTAAGCATGATTTAGTCGTTAGTATGTTATTTATTTTTAAGCATGATTTAGTCATTAGTATGTTATTACTTTCTGCATGTTACTTATTTATGCATGGTAATATAATACGCATGGGCTAGCTATGGTGGATTAAAGGTCCTCTGTTTTGAGGGATGAAAAGCCAAATGGCTACCTTTGCCACGATGCTTTGCCGCGCCGGACGAAGTATGTTTGATTAAATGTGAGATATGTTTAATCGAATATACGGAGTTCCACATTATTGTCTCATTCATTTGTATGCATCTAATATAATGCGCATGGGCTAACTAGGGTGGATTAAAGGTCATCTATTCGATGGAAATGCCTGAAGGCTACCTTTACCATGATGTTTTACCGCGCCTTTTATTATGCCATTTACCCTTTGCATATCATTGCTTTATTTACGCATGCATTGTATTCTAGTGCGCATGGGCTAACTAGGGTGGATTAAAGGTCCTCTATTCAAGGGAAATGCTTAAAGGCTACCTTTACCACGATGTTTTGCCGCGCCGGATGAGGTACACTCGATTGAACGTGAAGTGTGTTCAATCGGGCACACGAGGTCCTACATTGTGTATTTGTTCACCGATATATGTGTTTGTGTCATTTCAGATGCCATTTTGGCAATCTCGTTCGAACGCGTTTCTGATGAGTGGTATTTATATCACTTATTCCCACTCATTTGACCTAATATTTCGTATAGTTTCTCGAGTTTTGTGAACGTTTTGATGTGTTTTGTTGTTATTTTACAGATAAATAAAGTTTGGAAAGCATTGGATGCAATTTGGGGCAAAAACGGACAAAAATGCGTTAACAGGGATATTTTCGTCTTTTCCGCGTCGCGACACTGAAGCCCTGCGCGTCGCGACGCCCAGAATGCGCTGGACTTGCTAACTTGCGCCGTATGCCACGTGTCGAAATCTGATTGGTCAAAATTTGCTAACGTGAGCCGATCATGCTAACATGCGCCGGCCGCCACGTGTCAACATCTCATTGGACCAAACCAAGCGCGTACCACGTGTCATCTCACCATTGGACCGAATTATTGACGAATCATGTGCTGCCATGTGTCAAGCCGCTATTGGACCGAAATTCCCACCTATCAGCGCCTGCCACGTGTCGCCCTGCTATTCGACCACATCGCCAGCCAATAACAGCGTGACACGTGGCTCAATTATTGCTGCCGACAGACGCGTGGACTCCGCGTAGACTGTTTCCAGCGTCGCGACGCTAGTGCATTTTAAGTGACGCGACGCTGGACCAAAAAACGCATATAAATTGAAGCCGCCAGATTCATTTTTCTTCGTGCTCTCCTTGGGAATTTTCCCTGGTTTTATAGGAAGCATCTATTTTTGTATATATAAATAATATTTTTAATTTATGTCTTTTAATTTTCATTAATAGTATTTCTCTTCTTCTACCTTTCTTTTTAATGTTTAGTAGTTAATTTTCTGCTGGGGCTAAGGTGAAGCTTTTATTATTTTAATTCAGATTAATCTCCCTTAAAAATAATATAGAAATTATAATTCAAAATATAAAAGATTACCGCCTTTATGGCTGGTTTTATTTATTTGACATAATGTGGTACCGCCTATATGGCTGGTCTTTAGGTGACAGATAATTACCGCCTATATGGCTGGTTTATGTTCAAATATTATTACCGCCTTTATGGCTGGTCGAACTTAATTTGACTTAATAAGGAATACCGCATTTATGGCTGGTCGGTAATATCATGTTTAATTTCTGTATTATATTAAGGGAGATATCTAAATTATAAATAGTAAAAGTGGATCCCCAACCCCCAGCATTTCATTTTATTCTATGGAAGTGATGAAATACAATACACACACTTAATAATTGATTTTCTTTTTATGGGTAATTCTTTAGGTTGTTTATTGAGTCTTAAGCTTAATGCGTCTTGTTGTCTGATCACCAATAAGATTGATGTGGTAAACTTAAAATGAACTAGACATAGGGATTTTAAGTTTAGCCATAGATTCAATAGCCCACGATCTTCCTTGAGGATAGATAACCCTTTAATAGATTTCCTTACAGGATAGACATATACCTGTCGGGCGGGGGTAGCCATAATTGGAACTTAAACTTAATGAATCCAGGTAATTTGGTTGACATAGGAATATGGTTCAATTGGGTTATACTGGATATTTGCGTCTGACCATCGGAAGAGGCTTTTGCATATCATCATGTTCCAGGTTAGCAAATTAATTTATTACACATAAATAAGAGAGTCAATTCATCTTTTTAACAATATTGTGTAGAGTCACAACCCTAGATCTTTTGAGTCTTTTTATTTATTTTCCTTAGTATTTTCTTTTGTTTATTTTATTTTTATTAAGCAATTCCACATTCAACCAACCAAAGCAATCAATTCCTTCTCCCTATAATTAGATACTTGTAAATAAATAGAATCAATAATTAATAACAACAGTAGGAATTAAGTCCTCGTGGGATCGATATTTTTATACTACTTGAACGATACGTGCGCTTGCGTTATACGTGTGTGTTTACGCCGGTCAGTTTCCAAACGCTACATGAATGTATCCATCATGCCTCATTTCATTCGAACGCGTTTACAAAAGCTACATGAACGTATGCATTCTATCTTATTTCTGTTCGAATGCGACTCAGAACGCTACTCGAACGCGCATACATTTTATTGTATCATGCATCAGGTCTCATCCCGTTCGAACGCATTATCAAATGCTATACGAACACGGATATTTTGTTTATCGTTCGAACGCATTATCAAACACTACTCGAACGCTTGCATTCTGTTTACCATTCGAACGTGTTTACGAATGTTACTCGAACGCGCATGCATTTTATTGCATCATTCCCCAGGTCTCATCCCGTTTGAATGCGTTATCAAACGCTATACGAACGCGGATATTCTGTTTATCGTTCGAACGTGTTATCAAACGCTACTCGAACACTTACATTTTGTTTACCGTTCGAACGCGTTTACGAACAATACATATACGCGCACACACTGGACAGATTCCTTCATCATGTTTCATGCATGTTTGTTCCCTAGTCTTTCCCTTCCCCATCATATGCTTAGTTAGCTGTCTTTAATGCATCAGGTCTCATCCCGTTCGAACGCATTATCAAATGCTATACGAACACGGATATTTTGTTTATCGTTCGAACGCATTATCAAACACTACTCGAACGCTTGCATTCTGTTTACCATTCGAACGTGTTTACGAATGTTACTCGAACGCGCATGCATTTTATTGCATCATTCCCCAGGTCTCATCCCGTTCGAATGCGTTATCAAACGCTATACGAACGCGGATATTCTGTTTATCGTTCGAACGTGTTATCAAACGCTACTCGAACACTTACATTTTGTTTACCGTTCGAACGCGTTTACGAACAATACATATACGCGCACACACTGGACAGATTCCTTCATCATGTTTCATGCATGTTTGTTCCCTTAGTCTTTCCCTTCCCCATCATATGCTTAGTTAGCTCTCTTTAATATTTATGTCTTTACCGTTATTGTTTATTTATATTTTTCGCATTTATTCGATATGCTCATGAGATTGTGTGCTCGCTTTTATTATTAATGCCTTTATAGTTGTTATTAGTTACATTATTGCACTTTATTGTTTAATACATTCATGAATTATGTATTTTGCCTTCATTTTTTCATTTACGATTATGGGTGTGCAAACTTGCATGTTGCTTAAATTATCTGGTATGTGTTGCATGAAATTTGGTTGTACTATTGCATAAATCCTTTCATTACAAGTGGAATAAGTAAGATACCATTCCGAACCCAATGGTTTGAGGTATTCCCTTGCGAGGGGTGAGTGCGGCCTTAAATCATTTTCTCGGTTCACACCGGGTGGCGACTCCATTTTTAGTTCTCTGGTTTCGTCCCCCGCGGGCTACTTCGTACTCCCAACCAGGCCGCGAGCCTGGGACAGCGTCACCGATTTTTGTGTCCTACAGTCTGGCGACTCCACTGGGGATAGAGAATTGGCCCCGAAATAATGTCTTGCAGTGATTGTAATTTGTGCTTTAGTTAACTGTGTCTATTGTGGGTTGAAGGGGTTTAATCAAAGGCATTATTAGAGCTAAGTAATGGTTTGGTGTCTTTCCTTATTCACTACCTTTCTATAAGGAAAAGCTGCAAAGGCACCTAGATAATCATTATTCGAGGCTTACTGTGATGGACTAATTTGGAGGACTTGTTGGTTATTCCTGTCACCAAGGCGATAAGAGCCTACGAGGCTTGGGTATTTAAGAGAGTTCGCTCCACCCTCCCTCTGGGGAATCTTCAATAGGAAGTCCATTTGACAGTCAGTCATGTATCATAACTCGTTGGCACGTACCGTAAGGTATAAATAGGGTGCGCTCACTTGGTCGCTTGAACCCTTGAGTGGGGAGACCTAGTTGTGGGCCATCCTTCGCCAACGAGAGCCTTTGTATACACTCCTGCAAACCCACATGTAGACCATAGTTGTATAACCAATAGAAACTATTTCCTTATGCTTGTGTTTAGGGACCATCATCATTTGGATTCAGTTGGACTTCTTGTCAGAAATGCGAACTTGTTGGGCCATTTAAACTGGGATGAGTTCGTATTTTATGACAATTGGGCTAAAATTTTCTAAAATACCGATGGGCCACCCTGTTGAAATTGTTTCTTTATGCTTATGCTTAGGACCATCATCATTTGGATTCAGTTGGACTTATTGTCAGAAATGCAAACTTGTTGGGCCATTTAAACTGGGATGAGTTCGTATCTTATGACAATTGGGCTAAAAGTTTCTAAAATGCTGATAGGCCATCCTGTGTTTGGGCCCCTTATCATTTGAAGTTGTTTAGCCATGTTATCGCAAAGTTGTAAACTTGTTGGGCCTTTTCAACTAGGACAAGTTTGCACCTTGCAATAATGTGATTGAAGCTTTAAAATGACAATAGGCCGACTTATATATTCCATGCATTGCACGCTTACATGCTGACTGTGAATTTTAAAAGACACCATAGATTCTCGTCGGGTTAGGAAAGAGGGAAGACTTATCAAAAGGCCGATAGCAAATATGAGTGAATCAGAGAATGAGGTATCCCGTATGGATCAGTTAGAGATTAATCTCACCAAGGTTACTGAACAGTTGCAAGCCTCGACTACCGCTATGGCTAATATGGTTGTGCCCCGTGCTGGGGGAAACTCTGAGAATGAGGGGCGTGAAGACCCTCCGACTAGATTGAATGATGATATCCTGGGTTTTGATGATGATATGGCTGAATATGTTGCAGAGAAAATGGCAGGGTCTCAAACTGACCTACAGAAACTCTGAGATCAGTTAGAGTCGGTTACCTATAAGATGAGGGGCAAGCACGAAGACCTGTTGGATTATGAGGCAATGATGTTTGAGGAACATTTTCCAGCTCAGTTTAAAATGCCGGATATAGCCAAGTTTAATGGGAACGGGGACCTAAGGGTCCATCTCCGACAATATGTTTCAATTATGAGTTCAGTGGGTCTATCCAAGCGGCAGGTTCAGATAATGTTTGGGATGTCGCTCGAGGGGTCACCCGTGGTATGGTATCACAGCCTGGAGAGGAAGATCAATGAGGTTTGGAGGGAATTGGCGGAGGCCTTCTTGAAACAGTATGTTACAGATCTGGAGATCGACTTGTCACTCCGGGACTTAGAAAATACCAAGCAAAAGCCAGAAGAAAGCTTCAAGAAATATGTGGATCGTTGGAGGAGCCAGCTTTTGAAAATGCAGACTCGGCCGCCAGAGAAAGATCAGATTAAGATGATTATTAAAGGCACCAAGCCCTCCATTCATGGCAAGCTGAGGAGAATGACCTCCATGATTACTGATTTTCGACAGCTAAGGGAAACTGTTATGGATATTGAAGAAGAAGGAGAAGCGGAGAATCAAAAGTTTTATGGCCAAAATAGAAGGGCTTTTGGGGGGCCTACTGAAACCAAGCCTATTTCTGCTGAGGTTGCTGCCATTAAGAACCGACGTTTTTCCAACCTGGGTAGACCCTTGGCCTAAATGCTCGAGAAGTTGACAAGGCAGGGGCTCATAAAACCCTTGTAGCCTAAACCACTCCCAAATCCTCCCTTACCACACCTCAACATGAACCGTTACTGTCACTTCCACCAACAAAATGGCCATGACACAGACAGATGTGCCCGCCTCAGACATGAAATCCAGGACCTCATAGACTCCCAAAAAATACCCGACCCCGAAAAAGAACAGCCCAACACACATCGAAACCCCCTACCAAATTACCACTTCGTTCCACCACCCACCTATATGATCAACTCCGGCCTACCCAAAAGCTTTGTCCTCCAAGATTTCAACCACCCAGCTTCTTTCACGAGGAATAGTAATGGCAGCAGTGGAGAACCCTAGGCCGAGGAAGAAGGCAATGCTGCGAATGATGAAGTTGTTCCTCCTAGTTTATTTGATCCTGCATTTTTAATAAAGATATTGATTTTGTCTACTTGTTCGAACCTTTTCTTAATGATAATAAAGGCGTTCATTTCGTTTACTTGCCTGAGTCTCTTCCTTTCAACCTGCAACATGAGTATATTTGACAAAAGCATTCAACCCTGGTACTATGATACTTAGCGATGTTTAGAACACGGGGAATTCTCGGAAGAATCAAGCAGAAAAGATAGGATAGCCATTCAAAAATTGGGAAATGGGGCATTGAGACTGTCAGATTTAGAAGGAAATGAGTTCAACGAGCCACTCAACGTAGACAGATTGAAAGGGTACTTTGCTTGAGGAAGAGAAGACCGAGCAGTCACCAAGGGAATTGGCGGAAGACCTAACCCAACGAGATAGAAAACCCATTCCTGCATACATACATACACGTAACATATTTTGCATTCTTTTTTGTGTTTGTTTTGTTTTGTATTCACACGTTTCGAAGAAGAAAAAGAGAAAGCGGTAAAGACAAGCCAACCAGAAGCAGCAACAGTACAATGTCAGCAGTTTTCAGGAATGAATCACAAGTTTGGGGCCTGCATCAGTATCAGTTTGGGGGCGAGGCCCACATTAGTATCATTTTAAGGGTGAGGCCCACGTCAGTATCAGTTTGGGGGCGAGGCCCACATTAGTATCAGTTTGAGGGTGAGGCCCACGTCAGTATCAGTTTGGGGGTGAGGCCCACGTCAGTATCAGTTTGGGGGTGAGGCCCGCATCAGTATCAGTTTGAGGGCGAGGCCCACGTCAGTATCAGTTTGGGGGCGAGGCCCGCATCAGTATCAGTTTGGGGGCGAGGCCCGCATCAGTATCAGTTTGGGGGCGAGGCCCACATCAGTATCATTATCAGTTTTGGGGATGAGTCCCGAGGGCGAGGCCCACATAAGTATCAGTATCAGTTTTGGGTTTGAGTTCCGGGGGCGAGGCCCACATTAGTATCAGTATCTGTTTTAGGGATGAGTCCCGGTGGTGAGGCCCACATCAGCTTCAGTATCAGTATCAATTTTGGGGATGAGTCCCGGGGGCGACGCCCACATCAGCATCAGTATTAGTTTTCCCGGTACGGCACTCCGGGTATGGAGATATTACAGCGACGCCTCGGGTATGGGGTTTAGCATGCCGGGTATGGCACTTCGGGTATGGAGACGCAACTGTGACGCCTCGGGTATGAGGTTTATCATGTCGGGTATGGCACTCCGGGTATGGAGATATTACACCGACACCTCGGGTATGGGGTTTAGCATGCCGGGTATGGAACTCCGGGTATGGAGATATTACAGAAACGCCTCGGGTTTGGGGTTTAGCATACCGGGTATGGCACTCCGGGTATGGAGACGCAACCGTGACGCCTCGGGTATGAGGTTTAGCATGCTGGGTATAACACTCCGGGTATGGAGATGTTACTGCGACACTCTGGCTATGGAGACGCAACCGCGACACCTCAGGTATGGGGTTTGGTACACCAGGTATGGCACAACCAAATCAACTCAGTTCAAAGCAACAGACAAGTCAAGTGGCAGCTGGCGAGCCAGGTAAGTAAAAATGCATTGTATAACTTTGATAGGATTGTCACTGTTACACACTGCACAAGTCCCATCAAAGTGGGGGCGACTGTAGGCACTGCATTTTTGCATATAAGTCCCGATGATGAGTCTCGTACGGAGGCACTACTCTTTAGGTTACGGAAGTCACGGGAAATGAATATCGGAAGGGGAAATTCAGAATAAGTATATCATCAGATTCAATTCACATGTTCACTGCTTTTGCGTTCATGCTGCATTCGTGAGCACGTTCGAACGTCAAGCAGATTGCGGGAGTTTGTGTAGCGTTCGAATAAGCGTTCGAACGGTGTCGGTACTTCTGGTTTTGCTGCTAGCCTCACACCCAACCCAATTAGCCCACCAAAACCCATCCAAAAAATAATTAAAATATTTAAAATGCTTGTCACAAATTGAACTAAATTAATTAGATCAAATCCCTTCCTAATCTAATCAAATCCCTTCCCTAATCAAACACCAATTAAGATATTCACTCCCTAAATTAAACACATCTTTTCCTTTCATAAACCAATCAAAACACTTCCCTTTTTTTGAGGATTCCCTTCCTTACCTAGAAACCCTAGCAAACCATTATAAAAAGAAGCCTAAACCAACCTTTCACACCCTGGCTCATTCTCACAAAAACACAAAAAGAAAATAACATAGCATTCACACTCAAGGCAAAAAAAAAAGCAATAAGCAAATAATTCTCTCTTCTCCTCCTCCCTACCATCACTGAAACACTCTCCCAAAATAGCAAAGGAACATCACCAAAACACCCCCATAAACAGTAAACATCATCACCGCAAAACACCCTAAAAACAAAGCCCTAATTCACTCACCAACAGCCTTAAACAGCATCCCCAATTCATGCCAGAAACAACACCAAAACTTCAGCCCAAACAGTGAAAACCGTAACCCCTAATACCCTCAAAAAATGAAAAAATAGTCCCTTAATACAGTGAAAATAGTGACCAGAAAATACAGCAAAAATAGCAGCAAAACGGAATAAAAACAGCAGCCCAAACAGCAAAACAGCGAAAGGAAATGTTGAACCAGTGAACCAGAGGAATTGAGGAGCATCAACCCTTCCGATAACCACATACCGCACTTCCGATAGACGACTAAATAGGTTAGATCTGAGGGCACCTTCTTTATTTATTATCCTTTATTTTCAATTATTTTAGTACTTTATTTCATATGAGTGTTGTGGATTGGTGCATGATGTGATTTCCGGATAAACGAAATATGTGTTCTCTCTTGTGGTATATCGGATGGAAACCCAGACGTAAATTCCGTAGCCGAATCCGAATAGATGGTATTACGGTTTGCACTCGGGATACAATGCCACGTACCACTTGAGAGATTCACATGTTTCGTTTCATCCAACCTTGCGTTTTAAGCATGATTTAGTCGTTAGTATGTTATTTATTTTTAAACATGATTTAGTCGTTAGTATTTTATTACTTTCTGCATGTTACTCATTTATGAATGGTAATGTAATGCGCATGGGCTAGCTAGGGTGGATTAAAGGTCCTCCGTTTTGAGGGATGAAAAGCCAAAGGGCTACCTTTGCCACGATGTTTTTCCGCGCCGGACGAAGTATGTTTGATTGAATGTGAGATATGTTTAATCAGATATACGGAGTTCCACATTATTGTCTCATTCATTTGTATACATCGTAATATAATGCGCATTGGCTAACTAGGGTGGATTAAAGGTCCTCTATTCGATGGAAATGCCTGAAGGCTACCTTTACCACGATGTTTTGCCGCGCCTTTTATTATGTCATTTACCCTTTGCATATCATTGTTTTATTTACGCATGCATTGCATTCTAGTGCTCATGGGCTAACTAGGATGGATTAAAGGTCCTATATTCGAGGGAAATGCTTGAAGGCTGCCTTTACCATGATGTTTTGCCGCACCGGACGAGGTACACTTGATTGAACGTGAAGTGTGTTCAATCGGGCACACGAGGTCCTACATTGTGTATTTGTTCACCCATACATGTGTTTGTGTCATTTCAGATGCCATTTTGGCAATCTCGTTCGAACGCGTTTCCAAACGCTACACGAACGTATGCATCCTGCCTCATTCCGTTCGAACGTATTTACTAACGCTACATGAACGTATGCATTCTGTCTTATTTCCATTCGAACACGTCTCAGAACGCTACTCGAACGCACATGCATTTTATTGTATCATGAATCAGGTCTCAGCCCGTTCGAACGCATTATCAAATGCTATAAGAACGCGGACATTCTGTTTATCGTTCGAACGCGTTATCAAACGCTACTCGAACGCTTGCATTCTGTTTACCGTTCGAACGCGTTTACGAACGCTACTCTAACGCGCATGCAGTTTATTGTATCATGCCTCAGGTCTCATCCCGTTCAAACACGTTATCAAACGCTATATGAACGTGGATATTCTGTTTATCGTTCGAACGTGTTATCAAATGCTACTCGAACGCTTACATTCTGTTTACCGTTCGAATGCGTTTACAAACGCTACACGAACGCGCACACACTGGACAGATTCCTTCATCATGTTTCATGCATGTTTGTTCCCTTAGTCATTCTCTTCCCCATCATATGCTTAGTTAGCTCTCTTTAATATTTATGCCTTTACCGTTATTGTTTATTTATATTTTTCACATTTATTCGATATGCTCATGAGATTGTGTGCTCGCTTTTATTATTAATGCCTTTATAGTTGTTATTAGTTACATTATTACACTTTATTGTTTAATACGTTCATGAATTATGTATTTTTCCTTCATTTTTCATTTACGATTACGGGTGTGCAAACTTGCATGTTGCTTAAATTATCTGGTATGTGTTGCATGAGATTTGGTTGTACTATTGCATAAATCCTTTCATTACAAGTGGCATAAGTAAGGGACCATTCTGAACCCAGCGGTTTGAGGTCTAACCTTACGAGGGGTGAGTGCGGCCTTAAATCATTTTCTCGATTCACACCGGGTGGTGACTTTATTTTTAGTTCTCCGGTTTAGTCCCCTGCGGGCTACTCCGTACTCCCAACCAGGCCGCGAGCCTGGGACAGCGTCGTTGATTTCTGTGTCCTACAAGCAGCATCAGCTGCTGCTGCATATTGCAGCAGCTGCTGCTGCTGCTATATAGTAGCAGACTGCTGCAATATAGCAGCGGCTGCTGCTAGCAGGCCTTTAGCTTGTATTCCATTCTATTTTTTTAAATTGTGAAGTTAAAGTTACACCAACCTAACAAGCATATCAAAATAAATTAGCCAACTAAAATATTAAAAGAAATGGCATAATCTTTATAAGTTATTCTATTACCAGCCAACGCCAATGAACAAAAATGCTAATAAAATACATTAGGAGGAATCCAAAAAATCTATTGTCGCTTATTGTTAATTTAATAAACTACTCGTTGTCAGAATCATCAAATTGTTCATCTTCCTCGTTTTCCTCCAATTCTTCATCTGATTCTATTTCTATTTCTGGGTCATCGTCTTCCTCAATATCCATGTCCACAATTTCGATATAATTGTCGTCTTCACCAATTAATCGTTGAGGTTCAGCCTCTGCCACAATTTCTATTGCATGCATTTCTATAACATCCTCTTAAAATGCAACTCCACATGACATCGAGGTTGTGAAAGATTGTTATGAAACTTCAACAACAGCACGAGCTTTTAATTTAGACACAGACCACCAATCGCTTGGATTTTTTCGTACGGTTGGATAAGTGGTGTAATACACTTGCCCTGCCATAATAAACGGATCATATTTTCGATAACTCCTTTTATGATGCACATCTACAAGCTTGTATTGCTCGTGAATTCATGTACCAATACTCTCAGTCAGATCAAACCATTTGCACTTGAATAATACCGTTCTTTTAATCGGTAATGCAGGAAACTCTAACTGAACAACTTCCATTAACACGCCGTAATAATCTGTCTCAGTTGCACTGTTGTTAGATCCCTTAATGCAGACTCCGTTATTCATTGTTGCTCTATCTGAACCATGTTGTTCCGTGTGAAACTTGTACCCATTCACGTAATATACCGGGAATGTTTTCACTTTTCGCAACGGCCCATTTGCTAAGTCCTTTATGAATTTGTTAGAGATGTTGGAGGATGGATTACGTGCCTACACAAGTCAGAAGTTATAATAACATGTTTCCATAAACTTTTGTTTAAAAAGTACTTAAAATACACCAATTTGCAGTTTTTTACTTACATATGTTTCGAACCACAATGCGAATTCTTTGTCAAGTTTGGAATCAACCACTGCTTCAGACATATCTACATCAGTTTGCCTCAACTCCGCAATGTACATACTAACAACCAAAATATGTTATCTTCAATAAGATACTTATTATGAAATTAATGCGCTATAAATTTATAAAATTTCATTAAATTAACCAATCTTACTCAATATAAGGTTTAATTTCCTCCCAATTCAGCAAAATATATGTACGAGCTGCATGATATTCTTTATCATCTATAAAGAATCTAGATCTCTCTCTGCCATATGATCTTCCCGAATTTCTGAAAATTGAGATCATCCCTTCATGTTCTTCCCCTTCACCCCCACAAGTATCATCATTCCGTGGAACTTTCCTATGTCTAGTGTAAACATGTGGTTGAAAGTAATGCGCACAAAATGATGAAGCCTCTTCAACCAAATATTCATTACATATTGAACCTTCGACTTTAGCTTTATTGGTGACATTATTTTTCAGCCGACGAAGATACCTCTCAAACGGATAAATCCATCTATATTGCACAGGACCCGCTATCCTTGCTTCATAAGCCAAGTGGATCGGAAGATGTTCCATTGAGTCGAAGAAACTTGGAGGGAATATACGCTCAAGCTTACATATAATGATAGAAATGTCTTTCTCTAGCCGCTCCATTTCATTTTCAGTAATGACGGTACAAGTAAGATCCTTGAAAAAATGGTCAATTCTGTCAAAGCCTGCCACACATTTGATGGAAGTAATTCACAGAATGCTATGGGTATTAACCTTTGCATAAACACATGGCAATCATGGCTTTTCATTCCATACAGCTTGAGTTTTTTCATGTCAACACATCTTCCCATATTATATGCATATGCGTCAGGATATCAGAGTTCTTTCAACCATTTACATAATGCTTCTTTTGCAGCCTTATTCAACATGTAACAAGCTTCAGGATACACAAATTTGCCATTTTTTTCAATCCGATGCAACTCCGGACGTGAACAGAACTCCTTCAAGTCTTCTCTAGACTTGGCATTATCTTTTGTTTTCCCTTCCACATTCATGACATGTTGAAAATATTATCAAAGAAATTCTTCTCAATGTGCATGACATCTAAATTATGTCGAATTAGTAATGTTTTCCAATAAGGTAAATCCCAAAATATGCTTCGTTTCTTCCACCCACACCTGCAGTTCCTAACTATTCGAGCATTATTATGATCAGCGTCAAGTTCTGTAACCTTTTTCAATCCATATCCTTCAATCTGCTCTAAGATCTCAAAACCTGACTTCACAGGTTGTGCCACTTTATGTACTGCACGCCCCTTCATGAACCACTCCTTGTTTCTTTGAAATGGATGCTCTGACGGTAAGAACTTGCGATGGTTGTCAAACCATGAAGTCTTTCCAACTTTTGTCAAAGTAAATGCGTCTGAATCATCCATGTAATAGGGATAAGATAACTTACATGCAGTACTCCACCCTGACAACTTAGAATATGCAGGAAAATTACTGAAAGTCCACAAAAGTGAAGATCGCATCTGAAAATTCTGTTTACTATATATATCATATGTGTTTACCCCCACCTCCCATAATTCTTTCAACTCGGCAATCAAAGGTTGCAAGAACACATCTAACTTCTCTTTAGGGTTTCTCGGCACAGGCACTATTACAGACAAAACATGTATTCATATTTCATGCACATCCATGGTGGAAAATTATATGGCGTCACTATCACTGTCCATGAAGAGTATTGTTGCCCCGTTTGTCCAAATGGTTGAAATCCATCAGTGCAAAGACCCAGCCTAACATTTCGAGTTTCAGCTGCAAAAGATGGATACATCTTATTAAAATGTTTCCAGGCTGGGGAGTCTGAGCAATGCCTCATGACACCAACCTCTTCAGTATCATGCTCGGCATGCCACCTCATGTCCTTAGCAGTGGCATTAGATGCATACAATCTCTGCAAACGAGGTGTAAGTGGAAAATAATACATTTTCTTGTAAGGAATATTTATTTTGTGCTTTGCTGATCCTCGTCTCTGCTTCTTATACCGAGGGTGGTTACAGAACTTGCAACTTGTTAGGTCAATATCATCACTCCAATATATCATGCAACCATTATAACAACAGTGATTTTTTCTACTGGTAGACCCAAGCCTTCAATTAACTTCTTTGTGCTATAAAAGTTATCAGTCATTACATTATCCTCTGGAATCATTTCATGAATAAATTGACAAATATCGTCGTAACACATTTCCGAAAAATGGTGTTCCGCCTTCAAATTCAGGAGTCTAGCCACCGCTGATAACTGCGAATGCCCGTATGGGTTTCCATGCCAAATCTCCTGCTCTGATGCTCTAAGCATGTCATAAAGTTTTCGTGTCGCGGTATTTGGAGTCTCTTCACTATCATTTTGATTGAAAGTAGGTCCTGCAGCATCCAATACCATTTCTTGAATTGCGTTGTTCACTTGGGTATACTCGACTTCTGGACTTTGACTAATATCATGTTCTGAGATATCTCGTTATTCAGTCTCCCCATGTTTATACCATATATAATAGTTTGGTACAAATCCGTATTTTGCAAGATGGAGTCTCACAATATCAGGGTCATAAAAACTTCGATTTTGACACCTACGTTGGTTACATGGATACTTAATTTTCATTCCGTCCATAAATGTAGGATGACTTTCTGTTAACTGGATAAACTCCTCAATACCCACAATAAACTCATTCGTCAAATACCCATCTTTTAACCTAGCATTGATCCACTGTCGATCTGATCTCATTTTATCTTTCACTACGGTTTTATATGATGCTGGAAACTGATGAAAAGATAAATGGTGACTTTATTGGTAAAAATTATAACAGAGTTCATTAAACTTAAGTCTTGGCATACAATAGAATAGACGTAATAGAAAAACATGATTCACAACTAACTTGCAATTCCTTTCGAGTTCTATTCTACTGCTTATTCAACATAAATGAGAAAGTATATTATTTTATTGCCTTCATCAATAACCATACAACCAATATATTGATTACAAACCTTAATTTTTAGCTTAATTTTGGATCCTATCGAGTAAGTTCTACCTTGAGGTTTGAATTAATCACTGAAAATACTTATTACCTTATATGAAAATTAAATTCACTTTTCACACATCTAAGTAAATTGTCAAGTCCTTACCCTATTGAATCATGCTCTGGAAAATTATTACAAACAAGCAACTAAACAAATATTCAACACATGAAAATGAACAAAAATCAAAACTTAAACATAAACACAAACCCTAATAATCAACCGACAAAAGGGAAACAGAGACCAGCTGAATCAAGCAAAATACAGAAGAATTACAATAGGGATCTTAAAAACGTTAAATGTTCAAATAAACAAGCCTTCACTCAAAAAGCTAAGCATGGAGGAAAAACTCAAATGTGCCGAGAAAAAATGAGTTTCTTAGATTTTCCTGCATTTTCTTAGCATCCAAACAGAGTATTTATGATGTATTCTTAGTTTATAAGGTGCTCATATAACAAATTTTCTATTATTGAAGTCTAAATTTAATTAATCGGATTCAGATATTAAATTCGTAGTTTTTTCTTTTAATGGCAGCCTAATTTCACAAAAGAAACAAAAAATAGGAGCCCATCGAATCTTTACAATAACAGCATGATTATTCACATCCACTGCAACAATCAACAAACGAACGAAAACATTTTCCTTTATTCTCCTGCATTATATCAGGCTCTCGTGCATATCAAAATTTCATTTACGAGATGAAAGAAAATTAACAGAATAAAGGAAACCCAGAAATCAACAAACAAATGATTTGGGTGAGACGACGCCAAGAGAGAGGGCCCCTTGTTTGTTCTTCAGCGGCGTTGATCAGGTTTTGTTTTGCCCTTCGATTGAATATAGAAGAAGCGAGTAATTTGTTGGGGTTGGTGCTCAGAGCGCCAATTCCCGGTTGTATTTCTATTGAATACTTCTGTAAAATATTATTATTATGAATAATATATGCAGTTTCTATAATATAATCTATCTTTCTATATGGTAAAGACGTAATGACCCTAGAATGATTAGTCATGATACAGTTGCAAAAGCGTCGCAACGGGCATTGAGTAGTATCATGACGTTGTCATTCTCAGACAGTTCCTGGTCAAGGTTTACACTACTTGGTCAGTATAGTAAACCCGTTGAGACCGGTACATGTCGTATACTGGAATATATGATTCCAATGGTTTCTCAATGAACCATAAGTCTTGGAGACTAGTATAGACGTGTAGGTGTTTATAGCGGATAAACACTGAACGACTCACCGAAGATTCTTAATGGATGGTACACCAGCGTCAATAAGAATCTTCTTGGGTTGAGTAGCACTTGTGATTCTTAGACTTGAGATGCCATTGTGGGCACATGAGACATCTTCTACACTTAGACGGCAGTCACGTCACCGATCTATTTAGATCAGACCTCCGCCTGTTCGTTGAGTGTAGATAGATCCTCAGGGTGTCCTATGTGTATCAAGATAGGATCCGTCAGTTCTATGTATCAGAGCATAGGTAGTCCATATGATTAGCAATCAGATAAAACCAAGGGCCCGTGGTAAAGTTTAGAAGCTTGTTCTAAACATTCTTTTAGAGATTGCTAATAGAATAGTCGACTGGATAATCCCGATAGAGATTTGACGTTTACATCTATATCTCTGGGATTTATCCGGATACCTGTGACGGAGGAATTATACATTTGCCATGACCTCGACCTGTGTGGTTCAGCGAGATTATCCGTGATCGTCATAATCTACGGGTGGATAGATTATGGACACGAAATTTGATTTCGTGACGGATATACCTGAACCTAGAGAGTCTCAATAATGAAACATACTCGTAGAGCACTAGAGCAACATTAATAAATAATATTGATTATTTATAAAGTCGTTTAATGGTTAAACGCAAGATACGTGCTAAAGAGACTAGATAGTCATTTACTTAATTATTGTGTATTTACATTTAATACTTGATTAATTTAAATACACATTAATTAATAGTCAAAATGAGTTATTTGACTTATATCCTAAATGAATATATGTTTTTAATATTTAATGTAAATATTATACATATATTTAATATATTTGTATTTGATTAATTAATTAATTATTTAATTGTTAAATGATTAAATTAATTAAAATATAAATATCTTACATTAGGATATTTAAAGTAAATGATGTTAGTTGCTTTTGTTGACTTAAATAAATATCTAATAAAGTTTTTATTAAGATATTTATGCAAGTTGACCAAATTAACTTGAAATGAAAATGAAATTACATGTCTTATATTTTGTATATGTGAAATTCGGCCTAGGCCTTATTGTTACATGTATATATTGATTTTCATTTCACTTTACACTTAACCTAATACACTTTACAAAAGAAAACTCCATTGAAGAAACTAAGGAAAGCTTGAGAAAATAAAGATAAATCAAAGAAAGCTTGGAATTTTAGTAAGTTTTTGAAACTTGCTATTAGAGAGGAAAATGTTCCTTAGGTTCTAGGCTTCAACATGTGATGTTCTTAGATTATTTCTTTCTTTATTTCTTTGTGTTTTTGTTGATGGAAGTTTGATTGAAGTGTTGAGCATGTATGGTGAAGGAAGGTTGTGACTATTGTAGTTGTAAACTTTCTTTTAAGGTTTTTGAAACCATGTTGCTAATCTAGAGTTATTGACCCACTCTTAAATGACCTAGATTTGATCTTGAGTTGTTTCATTGTGTTGAGACTTGGATTGGATGGAAGAATGATGATTGAAGTAATTGATTTAATGTATTTGGTCTAATTTGTCCAATTTGTGGAAATTGTAAAATTAGGGTTCATGACCAATTCCAAATTTGGGGATTTTCATATATGTTGTGTATTTGTGTGTGTATATGATGCATATAAAGTTTCATGTTCATTGGATTACATCTTGATGTGTTTTGAAGCATGAAATGACAAAAGGCACAAATTGCCCCTATGTGAGGCTCTCGGCCAAGGATTAGTAATTTGGGATTTTTGGTGCTTTTGGTGTTTTGATGTTTTGAACATGCTAAGTTCATCTTAGAAATGATTTAGAATCATTCAAAATTGATTAGATCAATTTCGGACTAAAATGGACAAAATACCAAAGTAAGGGTAATTTGGTAAATTCACTTAAATATGATTTATTGAATTTTATTTCATAATTTGATTATTGGAATATTAAATAAATATGTTTATTTAATTAATCCGAGAAAAAATTTTGAAATCTGAAAATCGGATTTTCACCGCTTCCGCTGCGTTACCGGATTCACCCCCTAAAAACCCCTACAAAATGGTATCAGAGCGAGTCTGATTCTAGGCCACCTAAAATGATTAGCCTTCATTGAATCAATGTTTAATCATGTTTTCTTGACTTTATGCATGCTTATTAGGATCTAAATTGGTTAGATTTAGGGTGTATGACACTTAGTGGAAAATCCATAATTAATAAGGTTTGAATGTAATTATGTATTTGATGCATGTTATATGGTCCGTCTTGTCAATACGGTTTATGAATAATTCTTTGTGACTACATCTGAGACCGTGCCTCTGCTGTGAGGATGTAGCCGATAAAGATTTATTTATACCGGATGTATATCAGATACTAGGTAAATTCAAGTAAAAGCGGAATTCTGAACGTGCCCTAGCTGTCAGGATTACATAAGTAACTTGAGTTTATCATTGACGAGTTTAAACTTGGTACGTCTCCTTGTGGGCCTGCCTTCGCAGCGACAACGAGAAACGGCCAGGACCGGATACTTAGGAGTCATTAGTGAATGATTGACAAATGAGTTGTCTACCTGATGAATATACGTAGGCGAGACCGTGCCTCTGTTGTGAGCCGAAATATATTCACGGGATCCACTTTTCACTATTAGTATTTAATTTAATTATTAAATATTTGTATTCTGTTTTGGGATTACAGTATTGCATGATTTAGTGGGAGGGGCATATTAGATTAAAAATCCATGATCTAGTTTATGCTTTTGATATTATATGAAACTGCTTTATTTCTGCTAACCGTTTTTCGTGATCTATATGATAGATTGGCGATGGCGGCACAAACCACAAATCAGTTTGCGCGTATGCTTGATGCGAACAAACTGAAAGGCGCTGAGAACTTTGCAGACTGGGAATTGGATTTGAGGATTGTCCTCGATTCCGAAAAGCTGGGTTATGTTCTTGAAGGTCCGTTGCCCCTTGCAGTGGGTGCGGATACTTCGGAGGATGAACGCCAAGTTTTTGAAACTTGGAAGGATGATGATTTAAGGGTTAAATCATACATCCTTAGTTCACTGTCTCCGAAACTCAAGCAACAGTACTATGGTATGTTAGATTCCTATAGTATGATGACGCGATTGAGACAATCGTTTGAGAACCAAGAACAAGTGATTGTTCACAAAGTCGCCATGGAACTGTTCTATGCGCGTCTGGATGAGGGGCAGAATGTTACCCACATGTTCTTCAGATGATCGATTTGATCGATCAATTGAGGCAACATAATCTCATCTTGAATGACATTCTCGGTAGGAGTGTCATTCTTGGTTCACTACCAGCTTCATTTCGCCAGTTCGTGATGTACTTCAACATGCACGGGACTGTCTGTACCTACCAGGAGCTACATAGGATGTTGCTCACGGCAGAAGATGACCTTAAGAAGGGAGTACCGACTCGCCCTCCTAGAACTACTTCTCTTTCGGATTCTTCCCAAGGATGGTCCAAGGGAAAGAACAAGAAAGGCAAGAAGAAGAAGAAGGCTTTTGGTCCTCAACAACAGGCGAAGATTGCAAAGCCCAAAAGGGCTTCTGAAGACAAATGCCACCACTGCGGAAAAGTCGGGCACTGGAAAAGGAACTATCCTGATTACATTGCCCAGCTGAGGAGAGACAGAGCTTCTACATCAGGTACTTTTATTTTTCCAGTTATTGATTTATCTTTGGCTTGTGAAGCCGTTACATCCAGCTGGATTTTAGATTCTGCTTATCCCATTCACATTTGCAATTCGTTGCATGTGCTGAAGGAAAGTAGGAAACTGAAGCCTGGAGAGATGCAGTTGCGGTTCGGGAGTGGAGACTCTTTGGATGCAGTTGCAGTGGGAGTATGCGAGATCTCATTGCCGAATGGGATACTTTTGTTATATGACTGTCATTTTGTACCGGGATGTGTCGCTAATATTATATCACTTTTTGTATTGGATACAGAAGACTTTTGTATTAATATTAAGAATAGTTCTTTGTATTTATATGATAAAAATAATATTCAGATCCCTTGTTGTCCAAACCAGCATGGTCATTATACATTGCAAACTTCAAAAGATATATTAAATACTGGAGTTAATAAACGTAGTTTACCTGTAATTAATAATACTGAACTTTGGCATATGAGACTTGGTCACATTGGCGTTAAACTCCTTACCCAATTGGTTAGGAATGGTTTGATATCAGATCTTACCATTGAATCCTATCCAACTTGTGAATCCTGTATTCAGGGTAAGATGACCAAAGCCCCATTTTCTGGTGTTGGACATCGCGCCACTAACTTACTGGAACTCGTACATTCTGATGTATGTGGTCCACTAAGTCAAACTGCTCACAGTGGTTATTCGTACTTCGTTACCTTTACCGATGATTTGTCACGGTACGGTTATGTGTATTTGATGCGACATAAATCGGAAACCTTTGAAAAGTTCAAAGAGTTCCGAAATGAAGTAGAAAAACAAAATGGTAAATATATTAAATGCCTTCGATCAGATCGAGGCGGCGAATATATGAGTGGTGAGTTCATGGATTATATGAAGGAGAATGAGATTCTCGCTCAATATACTCCTCCAGGTACACCACAGCACAATGGTGTATCTGAAAGGAGAAATCGGACTTTATTAGATATGGTCTGATCGATGTTGAGTTTCACAGATTTGCCCTATTATTTATGGGGATACTCTCTCGTAACAGCCGCACATCTTTTGAATAAGATTCCTTCAAAGGTTGTTCCTATGACACCGTATCAGATATGATTCGGTAGGAGACCAAATCTTAATTATATTAAGGTTTGGGGTTGTCCTGCCTATGTCAGGGTGACTCAGCAAGATAAGCTTTCGCCTCGAGGGCAAAAGTTTAGGTTTGTTGGATATCCTTCGAATACGAGGGGATATTTGTTCTATGATACCGAGCATCGAAATGTGTTCGTGGCTCGCTTCGCAAAATTTCTCGAAGTAGAATTTTTGTCAGAAGGTGGTAATCATAGACAGGTTGAGCTTGATGAAGTCCAACCTGAAAACAACGAACCAACGGAGGAACCTGAAGTTCAAGTAGATGAAGGACCTTCAACACACACACTCCGTAGGTCGGAAAGGGTATCTAGACCTCCTGAACGCTTGTATTTGATACAAGAAAAGAGTCTGGATGTTCTCTTAGTTGAAGAGACAGATCCTTTCACCTATAAAGAATCGATGTTGGACATCGACTCCGTGAAATGGCAAAGTGCCATGAAATCCGAGATAGACTCAATGCATGAAAATCAAGTTTGGGACTTGATTCCGCTTCCCGAAGGAATTGTTCCTATCGGTTGTAAATGGGTTTACAAAAGGAAGCGCGGGCCTGACGGTAAGGTTGAAACTTACAAGGCCCGACTGGTAGCAAAAGGTTACACGCAGCGACCTGGCGTCGACTACGATGAAACTTTTTCGCCGGTAGCAATGCTTAAGTCTATCCGGATTTTGCTTTCTATAGCTGCGTATCATGACTACGAGATTTGGCAAATGGATGTTAAAACGGCTTTTCTAAATGGATTTCTTGATGAAGAAATCTATATGGAACAGCCGGAAGGTTTCGCATCCAGCGAACCTCGGGTATGGTATGTAAGCTTAAGAAGTCCATTTATGGACTTAAACAAGCTTCACGAAGTTGGAATCTTCGATTCGATGAGATTATTAGATCGTCTGGTTTTCTCAAGAATTCAGAAGAATCCTGTGTGTATCAGAAGGCCAGTGGGAGCATGGTCGTATTTTTAGTCCTATATGTTGATGACATCCTAATCATTGGGAATGATTTAGGTATGTTGCAAAGCGTGAAAGCGTACCTCTGTAAGAATTTCTCCATGAAGGACCTGGGAGAAGCTTCCTATGTTTTAGGGATAAAACTCTATAGAGATAGACAAAGGAGGCTGATTGGGTTATCACAATCAACGTACATAGATAATATCTTGGAACGGTATAGTTTTGGTAACTGTAAGACAGCAAACATACCGTTCAGACATGGGATACATCTTTCTAAGAAGATGTGTCCACAAACAGAAGATGAGAAGGTTAGAATGTCTAACCAACCTTATGCTTCGTGTTTGGGTAGCATAATGTATGCCATGTTATGTATGAGGCCTGATATCAGTTTCGCTGTTAGCGTAACTAGTCGATATCAGTCCAATCCAGGTAATGACCATTGGATGGCCATTAAACATATCTTAAGTATCTTAAAGGTACTAAGGATAAGTTGATTATATATGGAGGAAACGAACTGCAGGTTAATGGGTATACATACTCCGATTTCCAATCGGATCCCGATGATAGAAAGTCTACATCTGGATTTGTCTTTACCCTTAACGGAGGCGCAGTTTGTTGGAAGAGTTCCAAACAGGGATCGACAGCTGATTCCACCACTGAGGCGGAATATATTGCAGCTTCTGAAGCTGCAAAAAAGGCTGTGTAGATAAAGAACTTTATCACATAATTGGGAGTTGTCCCAAGTATCGAGAATGCGATTCCGTTATACTGTGATAATACTGGAGCCATTGCGCAAGCAAAGGAACCGAGGGCGCATCAGAAGTCGAAGCATGTGGAACGCAAGTACCACATCATTCGAGAGATCGTGTCGCGATGGGATATTGTCGTGTGCAAGGTACCGAGTAAAGATAATGTAGCAGACCCGCTGACGAAGGCCATACCTCCGAAGCTGTTTGATAAAAACGTGGAGTCGATGGGTATTAGATACAATCGATATTGGCACTAGAGCAAGTGGGAGATTTTGTTGGGGTTGGTGCTCAGAGCGCCAATTCCCGGTTGTATTTCTGTTGAATACTTCTGTAAAACATTATTATTATGAATAATATATGCAGTTTCTATAATATAATATATCTTTCTATATGGTAAAGACGTAATGACCCTAGAATGATTAGTCATGATACAGTTGCAAAAGCGTCGCAACGGACATTGAGTAGTATCATGACGTTGTCATTCTCAGACAGTTCCTGGTCAAGGTTTACACTTCTTGGTCAGTATAGTAAACTCGTTGAGACCGGTACATGTCGTATACTGGAATATATGATTCCAATGGTTTCTCAATGAACCATAAGTCTTGGAGACTAGTATAGACGTGTAGGTGTTTTATAGCGGATAAACACTGAACGACTCACCGAAGATTCTTAATGGATGGTACACCAGCGTCAATAAGAATCTTCTTGGGTTGAGTAGCACTTGTGATTCTTAGACTTGAGATGCCATTGTGGGCACATGAGACATCTTCTACACTTAGACGGCAGTCACGTCACCGATCTATTTAGATCAGACCTCCGCCTGTTCGTTGGGTGTAGATAGATCCTCAGGGTGTCCTATGTGTATCAAGATAGGATCCGTCAGTTCTGTGTATCAGAGCATAGGTAGTCCATATGATTAGCAATCAGATAAAACCATGGCCCGTGGTAAAGTTTAGAAACTAGTTCTAAATATTCTTTTAGAGATTGCTAATAGAATAGTCGACTGGATAATCCCGATAGAGATTTGACGTTTACATCTATATCTCTGGGATTTATCCGGATACCTGTGACGGAGGAATTATACATTTGCCATGACCTCGACCTGTGTGGTTCAGCGAGATTATCCGTCATAATCTACGGGTGGATAGATTATGGACACGAAATTTGATTTCGTGACGGATATACCTGAACCTAGAGAGTCTCAATAATGAAACATACTCGTAGAGCACTAGAGCAACATTAATAAATAATATTGATTATTTATAAAGTCGTTTAATGGTTAAACGCAAGATACGTGCTAAAGAGACTAGATAGTCATTTACTTAATTATTGTGTTTTACATTTAATACTTGATTAATTTAAATACACATAATTAATAGTCAAAATGAGTTATTTGACTTATATCCTAAATGAATATATGTTTTTAATATTTAATGTAAATATTATACATATATTTAATATATTTGTATTTGATTAATTAATTAATTATTTAATTGTTAAATGATTAAATTAATTAAAATATAAATATCTTACATTAGGATATTTAAAGTAAATGATGTTAGTTGCTTTTGTTGACTTAAATAAATATCTAATAAAGTTGTTATTAAGATATTTATGCAAGTACCAAATTAGCTTGAAATGAAAATGAAATTACATGTCTATATTTTGTATATGTTGAAATTCGGCCAAGTCCTATTGTTACATGTATATATTGATTTTCATTTCACTTTACACTTAACCTAATACACTTTACAAAAGAAAAATCCATTGAAGAAACTAAGGAAAGCTTGAGAAAATAAAGATAAATCAAAGAAAGCTTGGAATTTTAGTATTTTTCAAACTTGCTATTAGAGAGGAAAATGTTCCTTAGGTTCTAGGCTTCAACATGTGATGTTCTTAGATTATTTCTTTCTTTATTTCTTTGTGTTTTTGTTGATGGAAGTTTGATTGAAGTGTTGAGCATGTATGGTGAAGGAAGGTTGTGACTATTGTAGTTGTAAACTTTCTTTTAAGGTTTTGAAACCATGTTGCTAATCTAGAGTTATTGACCCACTCTTAAATGACATAGATTGATCTTGAGTTGTTTCATTGTGTTGAGACTTGGATTGAATGGAAGAATGATGATTGAAGTAATTGATTTAATGTATTTGGTCTAATTTGTCCAATTTGTGGAAATTGTAAAATTAGGGTTCATGACCAATTCCAAATTTGGGGATTTTCATATATGTTGTGTATTTGTGTGTGTATATGATGCATATAAAGTTTCATGTTCATTGGATTACATCTTGATGTGTTTTGAAGCATGAAATGACAAAAGCACAAATTGCCCCCTATGTGAGGCTCTCTCGGCCAAGGATTAGTAATTTGGGATTTTTTGTGCTTTTGGTGTTTTGATGTTTTGAACATGCAAAGTTCATCCTAGAAATGATTTAGAATCATTCAAAATTGATTAGATCAATTTCGGACTAAAATGACAAAATACCAAAGTAAGGGTAATTTGGTAAATTCACTTAAATATGATTTATTGAATTTTATTTCATAATTTGATTATTGGAATATTAAATAAATATTTTTATTTAATTAATCCGAGAAAAAGTTTTGAAATCTGAAAATCGAATTTTCACCGCTTCCGCTGCTTTAACCGGATTCACCCCCTAAAAACCCCTACATAATTTTCCTCTGCCACAATTTAAAAGTTCTATATTAAATTTTTCACCTATATTTAGCGACGGAAATCCATTCCGTCTCTAATATAGCGACGGAATGTATTTCCGTCATTAATATAGAGATAGATTTCTCATTTCCGTCGCTATGTTTAGCGACGGATATACATTCCGTCGCTATGTTTAGCGACGGATATACATTTCGTCGCTATGTTTATCGACAAATTTCTCATTTCCGTCGTTATATTTAGCGACGGAAATACATTTCGTCGCTACATTAGCGACGAATATCCAATCCGTAGCTATATTAGAGACGGAAATCCATTCTGTCTCTAAATATAGCGACGGAAATGACAAATCTGTTTCTATTTCGTCGCTGTTGTTCCCGTTATTCCATTCCCGCCTCAATTAGTTACGGAATTTTCTCCTGTCGTTAAATTTCGTCGCAAATATTGTAATCTATTTCAATTCCGTCGCTATTCCGTTTCAAAAGTTTGAAACAGAATTTTCCGTCGCTAATTTCTGTCGCTAAGTCTATATTTTCTTGTAGTGTTTTTAACTAGATTCTGGTCATAATGTAAAAAAATATTCAATATGAAAATTATAGTTCTTTGTCTAATCTTTCCGACCATATAAAATTTTCTAAAATCAGACATCGGTAGTCCAAGTTATGGCCAAAATCCTAAAGATTGTGCGATATGCGACATAAAATTAATTGAGCACCCGAACTGCAAATGATTTGTCAGATGTCTGAAAAATCATTCCACGAGTAAATTCATACTCATGCGTGATTTATATTACGTATTACGTCACACATGATAAAATGGTCGTCAGAGTTTACGTCACAATGACGTCGGAATTTACGTCGCAATGACCAAGGTGTTACAAACAAAAAAAATTAAAGAGAAATAAAAGAGAACTAAAAAGAAATAAAACTTGAAACCTTATGATTAAAAAGAAAACAAGTTAAGAGGTCTATATACACACACACTAAGTAATGAGAAATATAATAACTTTTTTTTTTTTATAATAAATTTCTATTTATTTGTTTTTTACTTCAATATGAGATGTATATATACTTTTAGGTGAGACTATTTCCACTTTAAATTTTTCTTTGGATACTCAATTACTTTGTACACTCATATGGTTCAAAAAAACCCTTACCTTAAGTATTTAAATTGACTAACTTTTTTTAATCTACACACTTATAAAAATATTCAGTACATTTCAAAATTAACTTAAGACACTTATTTTCTTATAAAATAAATTTAATTAAGAAATCAATTATAAAACAAAAAAAAAATGTACATATTTTTAATAATATTCCCGATTACTTAAAAATTAAAGATTTCAATTTATGATTGTAAATCAACAAAAATACTGGACATATGTGGATATTATATACATGTTTGAGCCAGAAACCTCCCATGGTTCAACATCTATTACTGTCAGATGCAGCACAATTAATGTGACAGTTAGTGGAGGTGGTATATGGTGGTAGAAATAAAAAATAGCTCGGGAATTCTCGTTTTAACAAAATAAGTACGCAGCTAAAACATAGGAAAACATAGATTTTTAATGTATTGATATTTATGTTTTATCTATCTTTTTAAGTGCATCAATATTTTATATTAAATTATATTCTAAAGAATTCAATGTAAATTAATTCAAAGCACAATGCAAATATCCCCAATTTCTATTTATTCAATTATAAAACACCAGTACATCTTTATTCATTATTATTATATTTTTAAAAAAAAAATGGGGAAATTAAATACAAAAAAAAAAAAAAAAAAAAAGGCTAATACACATTTTTTATTCAAAGAAAGATTTTGAGTATTCTAAACTGACTGTCGATTTGCTGGCTGGGCCGATATGATGGTATTGATGAGATCATCGCCTATTAGGAAAGTTTTGGTTAACACTTCATTTGGAATTGGTGGCGTTGTAGCAAATAAACTTGCGGTGGCATCCAAAGCACTAGGGTTTTGACTGTTGAAAATGGCATAGAAAAAAGCTTTATCCTTTCCAACATTTTGCTGGAAGTGAACCAATGCTCTAGGAATTACAAACGCCATTCCAGGAGTCAAAACCTTGGAAAAAAACTTATTATCAGTTGTTACGAATCCTACACGCACCTTTCCTTTAACGACGACACCACCCTCAGTTGCACGAGGATGTGTATGAGGCGGGTTTATTCCACCGACGTCCAAGTCGATTCGGGTGATTGTAAGTCCTTGAGTATTCATTGCTGGAAACCCGAATACATCACCGGGTTTAAATCCACGTCGAAAGTCATTTGATGTGTTTGTTTCTTTAGAGATGTCTAAGAAAAAATCATCTGAAGTTACTTTTGAAGCAGGTTTGCAAGGGAAACCATTGATAGAGTTGCCAGCATTTAAATCTGCCACACAAAAGTCTTGTAAAGGATCTGGGTCAGTTGCATGGGAAGGGAAAGGAAGAAGAACCAGCAACACTATCAGGCAGCATAACAAGCTGAATGAAGAAAGCATATTTGATTGTTTTTATATTATTGTTTTGAGTAGGTGAAGGATAATTTTGATGGATGTTTGGGATATAGATATGTGCATATTTATACTCATTAAAAGCTGCTTATGATGGCTAAAAAATATTTTAATTTGTAGAGACGGTCAAGCAAATTGGCCACAATAATGCTGTGATTTACACAACTTGGGCTGCGATCATTTGTGGCAAATCTGAATAAACAAAGCTATAATTTACAACTTGGGCTGCCATCGATTTGAAAAGCAATTTTTGTTAGCTGGCCATTAATGAACAATCATTATCCGTTTAGCCGCCATATGATGTCATGGAAACCAGAAAGCTTCACCAAACAAACAATAAACTATTATCCAAATTCAATCAAAATTCAAACAATGAATACTCCCTTGATGTGTAGGTGTTGAGGATTGTCTTATACTTCTTAATTTATACTATTTTTCTCAATACTCTATTCATTTATAGGGGTGAACATCGATCGGTTCTGTATCTAAGAAGAAGAAGAATAATAATAATGGGGATAAACTGGACTTGATATTTTGATTTTGGAGGTTGGAAACTGGAAATGGCGTTCTAAGGAATTACAATTTCAGAAATTTCAACTTTGCATAATTTTTGTATTTTGGCCATAACTTTTTATTTCGATATCGGATTGAGGTGATTTAAATTCCAGATTAAAGAAGACGTAAAGATATGCAACTTTGAAGTTCATAAGATTTTCGAATTCTGAAGTTTTCATGACCGAAATTGATGAAAAATACGCAATTGTGTTATGAATAATTACTAAAGTCATTATCAAAAAAAAAATGGAAAGTGACAATTTACAATTGTCAAACGTCCACCAAACATGTTTGTTTGGTGGAGGATTTGGTGCCATGATTTGTGCCATGTTTGTTGCCATGTTTGGTGGAGAAATTTGTGGAGGTAAAATTTTGACTATAAATATCAAGCTATTTCATTTGTATATTTCATACTTTCCTGGTTTCTTAATAAGGAATTAAGGATTGTATCTTGTGTGTTTTATTTAGTTATTTTGAAATGTATTTTTATTTTTAGTAATAATAGTTTGTGTGTTTTTTACTTTCTTTTATGTTTAGTAATTAATTTCCGCTGGGGGAATGGTGAAACCTTTAATATAATAAGGTAGATTAATCTCACTTAATTTGTAATATGGAAAATTATAATCTAATAATATGGATTAAAGTTGATACCGCCTTAATGACTGTTTTATTTATTTGACATAATGTGACACTGTCTATATGGTCGGTCTTTAGGTGACAGATGATTACCGCCTATATGGCCGATTTATGGACAAATAATAACACCGCCTTTATGGCTGGTTTGACTTAATTGGATAACACTGAGAATTTCTATATTATAATATAGTGAGATTTCTACATTTGAAATATTAAAGGTGGATCCCCTAACCCCCATCGTTTTATTTTTATTATAGGGAAGTGGTTAAGCACAATATTCCCATGCTTAATAATTGATTTAATTATATAATGTGTGATGCTTTAGCTTGTTTATTGAATCTTAAGTTTAATGTTTTTTGTTGCCTGATCACCAATAATATTGATGTGGTAAACTTAAAATGAACTTGGAAAATGGATTTTAGGTTTCAGCCTTAGATTCAATAGCTCACTGTGGGAACAGAAACTGGGCGACGCATGCTGTTCCGGGCTCGCGGCCCAGTTGGGAGTACAGAGTAGCCCGCGGGGGACTAAACCAAGAATAATGGCGTCGCCACCCGGTGTGAACCGGGACAAAGATTCAAGTAGTATAAAAATATCGATCCCACGAGGACTTAATTCCTACTGTTTTGTTATTAATTATTGAATCTATTTATTTACAGGTATCTAATTATAGGGAGAAGGGAATTGATTGCTTTGGTTGGTTGAATGTGGAATTGCTTAATAAAAATAAAATAAACAAAAGAAAATACTAAGGAAAATAAATAAAAGACTCAAAAGATCTAGGGTCGTGACTCCACACAATATTGTTAAAAGATGAATTGATTCTCTTATTTATGTGTAATAAATTAATTGCTAACCTGGAACACGATGATATGCAAAAGCCTCTTCCGATGGTCAGACGCAAATACCCAGTATAACCCAATTGAACCATATTCTATGTCAACCATTACCCTGGATTCATTAAGTTTAAGTTCCAATTATGGCTACCCCCGCCCGACAGGTATATGTCTATCCTGTAAGGAAATCTATTAAAGGATTATCTATCCTCAAGGAAGATCGTGGGCTATTGAATCTAAGGCTGAAACCTAAAATCCCTATGTCTAGTTCATTTTAAGTTTACCATATCAATCTTATTGGTGATCAGACAACAAGAAGCATTAAGCTTAAGACTCAATAAACAAACTAAAGAATTACCCATAAAAGGAAAATCAATTATTAAGAGTGGATATTGTGTTTCATCACTTCCCTAGAATAAAATAAAATGCTGGGGTTAGAGGATCCACAATTAATATTTCTTATATAGGAATCTCACTTATTATAACATATAAATTATTTTATATTCTGCTTTCTCAGGAATTAATAATATTAAAATTTAAAACCAGCCATATAGGCGGTAATCCATTTAGTCCAATTACACCAGCCATATAGGCGGTAATTATCTGTCACATAAAGACCAGCCATATAGGCGGTAAGGTAATTTATATTTAAACCAGCCATATAGGCGGTAATAAAGTCTGACATTAATTAATCCGGTTAAATTATAATTTAAATATTATAATTAAGTGAGATTTACCTAAATAATTATATTAAAGGTTTCACCTTTTACCCCAGCGGAAAATTAACTACTAAACATTAAAGAAAGGTAGAAGAAGAGAACTACTATTACTGAAAATTAAAAGACATAAATTAAAAATATTATTTATATATACAAAAATAGATGCTTCCTATAAAATCAGAGAGAATTCTCCAAGGAAAGCATGAAAAAAATGAATCTGACGGCCTCCTTTTATAGACATATTTTGGTCCAGCGTCGCGACTCTGGAAATGCACTAGCGTCGCGACGCTGGCAACAGTCCACGGAGTCCACGGGGTTGACCACGCGTCTGTCGGCAGCAATAATTGAGCCACGTGTCACGCTGTGGTTGGCTGGCGTTGTGGTCGAATAGCAGGGCGACACGTGGCAGGCACTGATAGGTTGGAATTTCGGTCCAATAGCGGCTTGACACGTGGCAGCACCTGATTCGTCAATAATTCGGTCCAATGGTGAGATGACACGTGGTACGCGCTTGGTTTGGTCCAATGAGATGTTGACACGTGGCGATCGGCGCATGTTAGCAGAACCGTTGTGATGGTGACACGTGGCACGGCGCACGTTAGCATGATCGGTGCACGTTAGCAAATTTTGACCAATCGGATTTTGACACGTGTCACACGGCGCAAGATAGCAGATCAGGCGCATGATTGGCGTTGCGACGCTATGGGCTTCAGCGTCGCGACGCCGAAATGACGAAAATGCCCTTTTGTCCAATTTTGTCCATTTTGCCCTCAAATTGTCTTCAATGCTTTCCCAAATTATTTATCTGCAAAATAACACAAAATACATCAAAACGTTCACAAAACTCGAGAAACTATACGAAATATTAAGTCAAATGAGTGGGAAAAAGTGATATAAAACCACTCATCACACCCCCAAACCTAACATTTTGCTAGTCCTCGAGCAAAACATAGAATAAAATAAAATAATAAAATTTAACTAAGCCATTTTCGTAGGGGTCACGATTGCATTTAGCGTATGCAACAAGCCTTTAAACCCCTAGGTGTCCTAGTGGACGAGTTGTAGTCTGTGAGGGTTTACAGCAATGATACCCACAAACATTTTACAAGAGTAAAAAGGTAATAAAACTAATGCACACAAAAGCAAAAAGACAAGCGAAAAGAGAATAAAGATGTTAGTGACTAATCAGGTGAAACTTCTACTCCAAGTTACTAGTTGTTTGTTTATTTTAAATTACTGAATAAGTAAATTCTCCGATTATATTTACCATTCTCCATATACACAGCCAACAAAATATTAATCAACTCATTTTTGCCCACAACAGTCATAAGTGCAGTTGATAAGAGAGTAATATTTTTGTCCTAAAGTTCTATCAGATTTCACATCTTTTGGAGCAATAGAATAATTTTTCTCATTTTTCTGATTTTTTCTTTGATTTTTCACTTTTCTATTTTTTATTTATATACAATATCTTTCATCTATGTAATGAGTGTTGGGTCGGTGACTCCCAAACCAGATGGTTTTAGGGCACCAGGTGTTAAGACACCCCTACGGACTTAATTACCCAGACTTCAGATATATATATTTTTGCAGCATCTTTGATCCATGTAACGAGCTTTGGGCCAGTGACTCCCCAACCAGTTGGTTTTAGGGCACTAGGTGTTAAAACACCCTTACAGACTTAATAACTCGGATCTCAGACGTTTTTTTTTTTTTTTTTTTTTTTTTTTACTCCATTGCTTTTGAGATGTTCTTCCGATTAAACTAGAGCACTGAATATTACAAACTTTTCAATTTTAGCTCATGTCCGTATGTTTCCATGTATGTTGATAATACCTGTCAACTGAGCATATGAAGATTCATTTTAGTCAGTTTTATGGAGACTTTACAAATTAAATAATTCAAAATGAAATAAACAAAAATTAACTTGTTTCGAAATAGGTTTGAGATACGTCTCAGGAGTGGAAACTCCTTACTTGGCTATCTATTACCAATTTCACATTTTTAGTCAAAATAAAAACACAAAAACGCAAAATATTTTTGTAATTTTTTGAAAATTTTTCAATTTTTTTGTATTTTTCGAAAAATTTTGGACTACAAATAAAAATAACACACAAACTAAAAAATAAGGTACTGATCACTAAATTCTCTCCCCCAATTCTAAATGAGACATTGTTCTCAATGTCTTAAACAGTAAAAGGAAAGTTAAGAAGGTCGTACCTGGTTAGCTGAAATCTATAGGAAATTAAAGGTTAAGATCCAGATTAATTCGACGCCTCTTACCCACGATCGTCCTGACCAATTTATCTTTGAAAGAATAGGGTCAACTTGTGGTTCATAGGCTATGAGTTGGTCTATTAGATCCGGAGCAGCAGTTCTGGCAGTGAAGAGGAGTTCTTTCATAGGTTTTGACACGAACCCATTTCTCCGAGCATCATCAAGAAACACACAAAGAAAATCATAAAATCCATCAACGTTGAGCAGTCCAAGCGGTTTCTGGTGTATGTTCAGGTTCGCCCAAGATAGAACTATAAAAATTTCCTCCAATGTGCCCAAGCCACCTGGCAAAGCGATAAAAGCATCAGCACGGTTAATCATTTCTACCAGTCGTTCAGACATACCTGGCACGATCAGTTCCTCTCCGTTTGATGATCCAATAAGATTACCTCTGCTAAGGGTTTTGGGACGATTCCCAAAACATGACTGCCTCCTTCCTGTACAGCCTTGAAACGATCCCCATAAGTCCGAGATTGCCTCCGCCATATTAAGTGTATATTCCTTGCAGCTAAGACTCGACCCAATTCATGTGCTGCTTCTACGTATTGTGACTTAACACCAACACTACTACCGCAAAAACACACAGATATTTTCAACTCGTCTTCTTGAAGTGGCTTCCATTTTTTATGTATTTCTTTTTCAAATCAGGATGCCTTCAAAAGTGCAATGACGGGCTGAATTTATAGTACCTGAAAAAGGGTGAGTAATAATAGCACTAATATCTTCCAAATGACGATTGTTAGCTAACAACAAAAAAATCGTGAAAGGTCAAAAAGTCTGGATCCTGTCTACGAAAATAATGATAATTACAATAGAAAAGCGAATCAAAGCAATAATTAAGACAACAGAATTGTGTACGCAATACGCCACTCGCTTAGTATAAATTCATTAGAATGTTGTCTCAAGATTTCATTCCTTACTCAGCCATCGCTAATGAATTGTTTCTCATCTTTGATTGCCAAACACAATTCCTTCTGTCTTACAATGCTTCGTTTGTGCCTTTCCCTACAAAAATAACACATAAAATAAAAAGTTCACACAAAAAATATGAAAAATAATTACAACAAATTGCATGGGTTGCCTCCCTGCTAGCGCTAAATTTTACGTCTTCAGCCAAACGTGACTGAAATTCATCTGTTAAGGAGGTTTCAGCGTCGTTTTGGATGTCCGATTAAAGACAATCCCGTGAGCGTTGCTTTTGAATGGTCTCTTCCAACGGTAAAATGGCAAAAAGAGTTTTGTCTCATTCAGTGCTCGTGCCACCTTTTTGCTCCTTGTTACTCCAGTGGTTCCTGCAAAGAAAGAAAGAAAATCATGAGGTCTCGTATGGTGCTTGACTTGGAATGAGAGTTCCATTCTGTCAAGCTTCTGGTTGATATCTTTGATTTGTACTCCCCAAAATAGCGATGTTTCTCCTCAATGCTTTGGATCTTTATTAAGGTCAGACATTTGCTCCTCCATTTGCTCTGCTTCTTGTTCCACATTTTCTTCACAGATGTATTGTAAAATTTCTGCATTCAGCTGTTCATCTGTCATCTGTGAAATACATGCTTCAAAATTGTCAACCTGAGGATGTAAAGAAATGTCAGATTTTAGGTCTTCATCCTCTGATATGACTGGATTGGATGGTTCAGGAAGATCTTCTTCAAACATCATGGTAAAACATGCTCCAAGATCTTCATTTTGAGGATTGAAAGTTTGATCCTCCGTTGTTGGTGCAGTTGGTACAAATAGATCAGCTTCATCCTCGTCAGAATCGGAATAATAAAAGTCAAATTGAGACGTTGCTGGTTCGGGCTCCTGAACTGATACCTCTGGTTGTTGATACTGCTCAGCCTCCTCCTCTGTTGACGTGTCATTGTGGAATGATTGGTACTCGAAGGCTTCATCAGTGTCATCTGAAACTGGTTCTTGAGGTATATAGTTCTGGTGCTCTGTTGATTGCCTCATTTGATCTGTCATATTCTGAATGGATGCTGATTGTCTCTGAATACTTTCAAATTGATTCTGGCATGTTTCAAGCATTGTATCCAACTTTTCGTCTTGTTTCTTGACCCAATCTTTGAGCATGTCAATCATCTGATCTTCATTTGATTGTTCTGATTGTTGATGGAAATCATAGGTGGATGGTGGATAAGATGGAAAATGTGATGGTTCTTCGTACCTTGAATGATTCTGATAATTCTGCCACTCTGAAAAGTATATGCATTGATCGTTCGGGTGGTTACCATCACAAATCACACATCTCCCCATTTCGTTCTGTTGAGCAAATGTAATAGTGCTTGGTTCTGTCATCCAGTGATAGTCATTGGGCTGCACAACAGGCCTCAGAAAACCGGACTGTTGCTCCCAGATGTGGGGTGTATTTTCTAGTAAAGCTCTTGATCTTTCAATCTCCCAATAATGTTCCATTTTTTAATCACCTGAAAACAAAGGAAAGAGATAACAATTACAGATAAAAATAAAGAAAATTAGATACAAGTAAATTGGATAGCTTAAAAATTAATAACTCAAGAAAAATAAGTCCCCGGCAACGGCACCAAAAACTTGACGGCGTAAACACACACGTATAACACAAGCGCACGTATCGTTCAAGTAGTATAAAAATATCGATCCCACGAGGACTTAATTCCTACTGTTGTTATTAATTATTGAATCTATTTATTTACAGGTATCTAATTATAGGGAGAAGGGAATTGATTGCTTTGGTTGGTTGAATGTGGAATTGCTTAATAAAAAATAAAATAAACAAAAGAAAATACTAAGGAAAATAAAAAAAACTCAAAAGATCTAGGGTCGTGACTCCACACAATATTGTTAAAAATGAATTGACTCTCTTATTTATGTGTAATAAATTAATTTGCTAACCTGGAACACGATGATATGCAAAAGCCTCTTCCGATGGTCAACGCAAATACCCAGTATAACCCAATTGAACCATATGTTCTATGTCAACCAATTACCCTGGATTCATTAAGTTTAAGTTCCAATTATGGCTACCCCCGCCCGACAGGTATATGTCTATCCTGTAAGGAAATCTATTAAAGGATTATCTATCCTCAGGAAGATCGTGGGCTATTGAATCTAAGGCTGAAACCTAAAATCCCTATGTCTAGTTCATTTTAAGTTTACCATATCAATCTTATGGGTGATCAGACAACAAGAAGCATTAAGCTTAAGACTCAATAAACAAACTAAAGAATTACCCATAAAAGGAAATCAATTATTAAGAGTGGATATTGTGTTTCATCACTTCCCTAGAATAAAAATAAAATGCTGGGGTTAGAGGATCCACAATTAATATTTCTTATATAGGAATCTCACTTATTATAACATATAAATTATTTATTTCTGCTTTCTCATGAATTAATAATATTAAAATTTAAACCAGCCATATAGGCGGTAACCATTTAGTCCAATTACACCAGCCATATAGGCGGTAATTATCTGTCACATAAAGACCAGCCATATAGGCGGTAAGGTAATTTATATTTAAACCAGCCATATAGGCGGTAATAAAGTCTGACATTAATTAATCCGGTTAAATTATAATTTAAATATTATAATTAAGTGAGATTTACCTAAATAATTATATTAAAGGTTTCACCTTTTACCCCAGCGAAAATTAACTACTAAACATTAAAGAAAGGTAGAAGAAGAGACTACTATTACTGAAAATAAAAGACATCAATTAAAAATATTATTTATATATACAAAAATAGATGCTTCCTATAAAATCAGAGAGAATTCTCCAAGGAAAGCATGAAAAAAAATGAATCTGGCGGCCTCCTTTTATAGGCATATTTTGGTCCAGCGTCGCGACTCTGGAAATGCACTAGCGTCGCGACACTGGCAACAGTCCACACGGAGTCCACGGGGGTTGACCACGCGTCTGTCGGCAGCAATAATTGAGCCACGTGTCACGCTGTGGTTGGCTGGCGTTGTGGTCGAATAGCAGGTCGACACGTGGCAGGCACTGATAGGTTGGAATTTCGGTCCAATAGCGGCTTGACACGTGGCAGCACCTGATTCGTCAATAATTCGGTCCAATGGTGAGATGACACGTGGTACGCGCTGGTTTGGTCCAATGAGATGTTGACACGTGGCGATCGGCGCATGTTAGCAGAACCGTTGTGATGGTGACACGTGGCACGGCGCACGTTAGCATGATCGGTGCACGTTAGCAAATTTTGACCAATCGGATTTTGACACGTGTCACACGGCGCAAGATAGCAGTCAGGCGCATGATTGGCGTCGCGATGCTATGGGCTTCAGCGTCGCGACGCCGAAATGACGAAAATGCCCTTTTGTCCAATTTTGTCCATTTTTGCCCTCAATTGTCTTCAATGCTTTCCAAACTTTATTTATCTGTAAAATAACACAAAATACATCAAAACGTTCACAAAACTCGAGAAACTATACGAAATATTAAGTCAAATGAGTGGGAAAAAGTGATATAAATACCACTCATCAGTAACACATCTTCATATTTGCATACAACCTATTTGCATACAATCTATGTCCAAATTTGCATACAACCTATTTGCATATAATCTATGTCCAAATTTGCATGCATAAAGATAAATTGACATACGGAAAGCATACAATTTCACATTGGTAGACACAGAAGCGCAAACAAATGACATCCAAACAAGCATGCATATTAAGGAAAGACAATTAGGCGCATAATGAAAATAAACAACTGAAGAGGCAATTATGAATATGGAATAGACGTGTAATGATGTGATACAGAATATGATATCTAAGATTGACACACACGTGGGCATTTTTCAAGTGGTACGTGGAATTGTATCCCAAGTACAGACCGCACTACCGTCCATTCGAAATCGGCTACGGAATTTATGTCTGGGTTTCCATCCTATATACCGCGAGAAATAATACCCAAATGCTATCATAACATGGATATACGAGTGACAATAGATCAAGCTAAGACAAGGGTAGATGATGCAATCAATGGATGGAAGACGCGGCAAATATCGTGGTAAAGGTAGCCTTTTAGGCTTTTCTTCCCCAAACGGAGAACCTTTTAGTCAAACATAATAAGCTCATGCGCCTTTCATTACAATGCGTACAAAAATGAAGATAACTATATGGAACTTCGTAATGCATGCCTAAGTGAAGCAATGATACACAAAAGTTTAAATGACATAGTAAGAAGCGCGGCAAAGCATCGTGGTAAGTGCTTTTAACCTCTTGACTTAGAGGACCTTTAATCCCACTTACTAAGCCCATGCGCAAACACTCTATTCATTTATAGGGGTGAACATCGATCGGTTCTGTATCTAAGAAGAAAAAGAATAATAATAATAATAATAATAATAATGGGGATAAACTGGACTTGATATTTGGATTTTGGAGGTTGGAAACTGGAAATGGCATTATAAGGAATTACAATTTCAGCAATTTCAACTTTGCATAATTTTTGTATTTTGGCCATGACTTTTTATTCCGATATCGGATTGATGTGATTCAAGTTCCAGATTAAAGAAGACGTAAAGATCTGCAATTTTGAAGTTCATAAGATTTTCGAATTCTGAAGTTTTCATGACAGAAATTGATGAAACATACGCAATTGTGTTATGAATAATTACTAAAGTCATTATCAAAAAAAAAAAAAATGAAAAGTGACAATTTACAATTGTCAAACGTCCACCAAACATGTATGTTTGGTGAAGGATTTGGTGCCATGTTTGTTGCCATGTTTAATTGAGAAATTTGTGGAGAAATTTTTGAAGAAATTGGTGAAGGTAAAATTTTGCTTATAAATACCAAGCTATTTCATTTGTAAATTTCATACTTTCCTTGATTTCTTAATAAGGAATTAAATTTTAGTGTTTGGGCCATAACATTCTCGTACGAACTCCGATTTTTATGAATTTTATATCACCAGAAAGATGAGATTGGGACCTACAACTTTCATGTTGAAATGTTTTCCAAATTCGAACCAGAAATATGGTTAAAATATAGATAACAAATTCAGATGAATTGTAACTGCGGACCTATCTAGAGAATTCCATATTTTTCTCAAGAATTCTGAGGAGAACTTGAGGGGAGGAGGAGGAGGAGGAGGAGGAGGAGGAGGAGGAGGAGGAGGAAGAGGAGAAGAAGAAGCTTGGAAGATTGAAGGAGAATCAAGCAAGTTAAGGTAAAGAATCTTGACCCAAATTTTAAGTTATGGGATTTTGATAAAATAATGCTATGGTAGTTTTATTGGCATGCTAGTAATTGCATTGAGGTTGATAGCAAACTAAGAAATTGGTTTTGTTGAAAGATGTTCAAGAATTAAGAAATCTTATGTAGTAAATTTAAATTGAGATTATGACATAAAGGATGTGAAGATAATGGTATTTGGAGTATGAAGGATGAATGTGGTAGTTTGAGGAGTTGTTTGTGCAAAGTGTTAGCGTGGAAGGGTGGGATGTGTGTTTGGAGCAAGTTAGACATGGAAGAGTTAATTTTAGGCCCTGAAACTGGCCTCACGTCACGACACCATGCACCTCACGTCGCGACGCGTTCTGGAAAAATAAGCCCCAATTCGATTTTGTGTTGTGCGCATCGCGACACCCGTAGTCTCGCGTTGTGACCGAACCAAAAACAGCTCTCTGTCTTGGCCTTCTCCAGGTTGCTTCGCGACGCGTAAATCTTTACGTCGCGACGCGAGGCCATTTTCCTGGATATTTTTTTTACCAATTCAGTTTCGACTCAGGATATTAGAGACCACCCAGAGGACTTCTTATCATCTTATATACACGTAAATTACCATGAAATAGTTGAAAAATCCCTTGTAGCGATAATAGTTTCGAAGTGTATTCTACGATATGTATTCTAACTAAGCTGCCCATTAAAGGTTATCGCAGGAACCATAAATTCTTTCGGCGGAGTGAAGTTATGCCAGCCAAATTCCAAATCTGTGAGTGGACACTTTTCTTTTAAGTTGATTTTATTTAATTGTTTGACTCAAGACTTACTTTTAAGCATTTTAGGACATTAGTCAAATTTTACATCAGTTGTTTTAAGAAATAGCATGTTTCTAAAAGATAAATTTTCTTATATGATGAGTTTTTGAAAGAATGATTTTAGAACTTGACTTTTTTATTTTCGAGACAAGGGGAAAAACCCACCTCAGTATGTAACTTGATACACACATGGAATTGACATATGGCATATGCACATGTAGAGGAATGGGGGGATGACGATATGTAACACCCTCAGATCATAGTTCAGAACTAGGGATGACAGATGCCCCTAAATCCTAGATTCAGAGCTTGAAGGGTAGCATTGATCCGCACCCCCAGTTCTAGTTCAGTTGCTTGGGGGACGACGATACGTAACGGCCCAAGACCACTAGTTTCAGGGACATGTAGTGGTATGCTTTGGGGGAAAGCTATACGTAATGCCCTAATGTCATGGATTTGCACTCCTGACTCTAGTTAGGCGTATGGGGGGACGACGATACGTAACGCCCCCATGCGTTAGGTTTTCTAGAGACAGTTTTCGGAAACAGATATTTTAGAAATAGTTTCAGAGACAGACTTTCAGAAAAGATAGTTTTACAGAGAAAGTTTTCTATAAATAAAATTTTCAGAAACATCAGCTTTATAAGAGACTTTAATATAAGATTTTCACAAAGGTTTCTAGAAAGAGAATGAATTTTAGGAAAGAAAAGTTTTCTGAAAAGATCCGATTTGATTTCTAAAACATGAGTTTTCATAAAGTATTTCAGTTTTCATTTTAAAACCGTCCACTCACTTAGATCATTCAAATGATCTAACCCCCGCTCCCAGTGTTTTGTTTTGCAGATTCATAGAGGACGAGCTCGAGGGGATGGATGATGATAACAGTCACTAGAGGGTTTAGTCCACCAGGTTGAGTCAGAGTTCAGTTCAGACAGTGTCAGAGAATGTTATGTAACATATAGTTTATTTAGTAAAGAATATGCATGTAAAGAGTTATAAGTGTTCAATACTAAAGTTGTGATATATATTGAATTTGAGTATTTAGTTTGAAAAGCATTATGCATTCATGAGGTTGAGTTGGGCATCGGTCCCGTGCATGAATTTATACATGAGATGAGCTTAATATTGTTAGAAAGTGGGAGGCTCATGGGGATAGTACGGCCTACTATATTCCGGTAACATCTCCTGGATTGGGGATGTTACAAAGATGGTATCAGAGCATGGTCTATGGAGTCATTGACTGCATTGGGCAGAGTGTTGGGTTCTTGTATACATAGTATTCCCAGGGTACTAGCATGCGAGGCACTACCTCTCCAGTATCCGATCCTCGAGTACGTCCTCAATCCTCATAGACAGGTCAGTAAGAATCCCTAAGTTATCTGAATTCTTTTCTTAGTAAAAGTAACCAAAATTCTTGTTCTAATTAAGGATTCTCATGTAGTAATCATGGCTTATTGACCCGAAGTCCAAGACAAGTTGGGAGAACATATAGTAAATTTCTAAGAATAGTTACCCAAAGAAGTTGGAAAAGAAAGCTATAAGAAGTAAGGAATGATCTATATATGTTTAAGCAACCAGAGACAAAGAAAAGTAAAGAGACAGAATAAGATAGCAAAGTTCTAAGGATACCTATCCAGAGAAGTAGAAATGGAAAGAAAAGCTAGAAAGAAAGGTAAAGGATAAAATACAGATGCTTAAGCAATCAAAAGAAATTAGAGGTAAAGATATAGAAACAGATGAATAAGGAAGAACAAAACCTTTAGTATTAAAGAGAATAGAATAAGCCTGAGTAAGAGAAAAACCTAGGTACAGTTCCTTACTTTCTCGTAAGATTCTTACTTCTCTAGTAAGACTTATCCTCTCATCAGAAAATTTCTTCAAGTATATCCAATAGCCCTGAATACCTCTTATAGGTAGCAAGTTCCCCGAGTAATGAAGAATAGACCGGAATATAAAAGAAGCAAGAAATCAGAATGAGATATGAGAGTTCCAATAGATAAAAGATGCCAAGAGGATGAAAGGATTTTAGACCCCAAACCCAGGCTCGCAAGTAAGTAAATGAAGGTTGTAAGCGGAGATGATTAATTAATTTATCCCAATAGACCCGAAATAGATGCGACCCTAAGTTACTTAGAGTCTCATTTCTCAATAGTACCGGTTAAGGTAGCTGTCCTAACGAAGCCTATCTCATACCTATTTTATATGAGTGTAGGACACAGAAATTGGACGACGATGTTCCGGGCTCGCGACCCGGTTGGGAGTACGGAGTAGCCCACGGGGGAACTAAACCGGAGAAATAACATGGAGTCGCCACCCGGTGTGAACCGGGAAAATGATTTAAGGCCGCACGCACCCCTCGCAAGGGAAGACCTCAAACCGTTGGGTTCGGAATGGTCCCTTACTTAAGCCACTTGTAATGAAATGATTTGTGCAATAATCTAACCAAGCCTAAGCAACATATATTTCCAAGGATAATTTACTTCTAAGTTAGTATGTATAAAATAAATCATCATAACGGCAAACATACAATAACTCATGAACATGTTGAATCATCAAACACGAAAATAAATAACAACCTAAACATAAACATAAAAAAACACCTATTGCGAAAGGAGATAACAAGATCATGCATAGAGGAATAACATAAGAATGGCTAAATCATGCTTGAGAAACAAGTAACATCATAACGACCTAATCATGCTTGAACACAATCTTGCGAACACATCAAATAGATGAATGCGGGAATATAAATGGGTGATAATAGCAAAAGTGTCAATAATGGAATGACATGGTTAATTACATAATGCAAGAGAAATCACCCAAGAAGCAATCACGCATGAAATGTGATGAAAATGACTCAGTTCAGTGTATGTGCGTTCCTGTAGCGTTCGTAAACGCGTTCGAACGGTAAATAGAAGGTTCATGTTCGTATAGCATTCGAGAACGCGTTCGAACTGGACCAGACCTGATGCATGATAAAACAAAGAAAATATGTGCGCGTTCGAGTAGCGTTAGTAAACACGTTCGAACGGTAAACAGAAGGTTCGCGTTCGTATAACGTTCGAGAATGCGTTCGAACGAGACAAGACCTGATGCATGATAAAACAAAGAAAACACATGCGCGTTCGAGTAGCGTTAGTAAACGCGTTCGAACGGTAAACAGAAGGTTCGCGTTTGTATAGCATTCGAGAACGCGTTCGAACGGGACAAGTCTTGATGCATGATAGACGACGCAATACATACATAGATAAGTAAATCCACAATGTAGGACCCCGTGTGGCCGATTGAACTCATTCCCATTCAACCGGGTGTACCTCGTTCGGCGCGGTAAAACATCGTGGTAAAGGTAGCCTTTAGGCATTTTCCCTCAAATGGAGGACCTTGAATCCACCCTAGTTAGCCCATGCGCACTAGAATGTAATGCATGCATAAATAAAGTAATGATATGCAAAGGGTAAATGATATAATAAAAGGCGCGGCAAAACATCGTGGTAAAGGTAGCCTTTGGGCATTTTCCCTCGAATAGAGGACCTTTAATCCACCCTAGTTAGCCCATCCACATTATATTATTATGCATGCAAATGAATAAGACAATGATGTGGAACTCCGTATGTCCGATTAAACATATCTCACATTCTATCAGACATACTTCATCCGGCGCGGCAAAACATCGTGGTAAAGGTAGCCTTTAGGCATTTTTCCTCGAATAGAGGACCTTTAATCCACCCTAGTTAGCCCATGCGCACCACATCATCAATACACAAATAAATAACATACAAAAAGTAAATGGCAGAATATAAAATGCGGATAATAAACAATCAAGATAAAATGAAGCGAGATATGTGCCGTTTGCTCAAGTGGTACATGGAGTTGTATCCCAAGTACAGACCGCACTGCCGTCCATTCGGATTCAGCTACGGAATTTACATCTGGGTTTCCATCCTATATACTGCAAGAGACGATACATTTCCCATTCATTCAAGGGTCACAACACACATCCACAAGCGAATCTCATGTGAAGAAAATATATAAAACAATTAAGGGATGAATAAAAATGAATAATAGAAGTGCCCTCAGGTCTAACCTTTTAAATCGCCTCTCGAACGTACGGTACACGATCGTTGGAAGGGTTAACGCTCTGCAACTCCTCCGGTTCACTGGTTCACTGCTTCCTTTCGCTATTTCGTTGTTTGGATCGCTGTCTTTACTTTGTTTCGCTGTTGTTTTTGTTGTTTAATTTTAGTCACCGTTTTCGTTGATTAGGGGGGCTGTTTTGTGGTTTCTGGAGGGATTAGGAAGTGCTGTTTTATACAGTAATCTTAAGGGTTTTAAAGTGCAGTTTTTGTTCACTGTTTTTGGTGATTTAGGCTACTATTTTAAGGTATTTTGGCTGCTGTTTTTCGGTGGATGTAGGGGTTATTTTAAGGGTGATTTTCGGCTGTAGAGAGTGAGGAAGGAGAAGAGAATTCTTTGTTGCTTATGGCTTGTGTTATGCGTCAATGTTAGGAGTTTTTTTTTTGTGTGAATGAGCTAGGGTGTGAAATGGTTGGATTTGTGTCTCTTTTATAGAAAAATGCTAGGGTGAATCCATGTTTGAAAAGGAATGAGATTTGTTAATGAAGGTGATATCTTTTAATTAGTATTTCATAAGGAAAACATCTTTTTAATTAGGGACATGATTTGTTTAAATTAGGAATAGGTTTATTTGATTAGGCATGAGATTTCTTTTAGTTAGGTAGGTGATTATTTAGATTGGATTTGATTTGGGATGTGATTTATTCAATTTATGAAGGATATTATTTTAATTTGTGACATGTGTTTTAAATATTTTAATTGTTTTGGATGGGCTAATTGGGCTTGGGCGTGAGGCTAGCAGTAAAACCAGAAGTACCGACACCGTTCGAACTCCGATTCGAACGCTACACGAACGCCCGTAATCTACTTGACGTTCGAACGTGTTAGCGAACGCATCACGAACAAAAGCAGTGAACATGTGAATTGAATCCGATGACTTACTTATTCTGAATTTTCCCTTCCGACATTCGTTTCCTGCGACTTCCGTGACTTAAAAGGTAGTGTCTCCAAATGAGACTCATCATAGGGACTTATATGCAAAATGCAGTGCCTACAATGAGTAATAGACTTTACCAGGACATAGAGTACCAGAACAAGAAATATCGACATCCGTAGAAACGTAAGATGCTTGTCCTAGTCGGTGCCAGTATAGAAGTGGTAACCAAACAGAAGCCCAGTTCACATAGCATCAATATTCTAAAGCAGAAGTAATGAATTCGGAAAGACGGTATACCTAGGATAGAGCAAGAAGACTTTTAAGAACAAACAAATCAAAACCCGACCCAAGCCAATAAGAGCAAAACCACAGAACTAGTAAGAGTCCATAGATCAGACCAACGTTGATAGAAATTTGTGAAAGAATAACATGACATACCTATGGAATTGAAGATACTCAAAAGTTAACAAAAGTACCCTTATGAACACTAAAGTTAAATGACATAGTTGTAGTTTATAATAGGAGCGGAGAATAGAATTTTAGGAAGAAACCCAGAAGAATGGACTAGTACTAGCCTCAGCAGCTCAGTCTAGAACCAAGAGATAGGGTAAAAAGATATATAGGAGGATGTAGAAAGTAACAAGAGAGTTCAATACATATAGTGAAAAAGATAATATAACTTGAATGTAGAAACATAAAGCAGAGACCTTGGAATAAGTAATGAAAGTTGAGGAATCCTAAAACATGTTATAGTCGAAGTAGTTTCCAACAGAACGAATAGTAAATTTTCCCTTTCAGTAGCCCCAAACTCTGAGTAAGCTTATGGATACATAACCAGACCGTCCCCAAACTTATAAAAATAATAAAAACTTAGAACTAAATTTTGAAATTATTATTGAATTGAGAACCTTTAAGGAGGCAAAGACTCAGAAGAGTAAGAAACCAGAAAGGGAAATTCTCAGGAAGATAGCATATAAAGAATCTTATTGAATTGTGATAAAAGAACTAGTAAGGGAATAATACCTGAACCAAAGGATGTAATATAAAAGTCCTAAGTAATCGAAGTAGATGGAGTTTTCAGGGGAGTAGAGACGAAAGAAGTTCAAGGAATTGAGATGAGAAGAAAATCTAAGTAAGCAGAGTAAACTTCATAAGGAGCAATAATAGAGAAAGTATAGTAGGACTCTGAGAGTAAACAATGATTACAGACGTTCAAGCAACATAGACTAGTGAAAAGAAATACAGAGGTAGCATAATGGAGTTTTTAGAGAGCATAACTCTAGAAGAGGCAGTATGATTGATAGTCGAAAAAATAATCAAGAGTGAAGTTGAAACAAGAAACTCAGGTAATATCTAGTAGCAGAATCTTAATACGAGAGTCGATGCCAGATGTGTAAACACGAAAATTATATGCTTATAGATAAACAGCAAGTACAACCATAACATGGATAGTTACTGAGATTACCACCATCAGTAACACGTTAGAATCCATCTCCACCCTCCCAAACCTCGTTAAATAACAGCAGCATACATGGACCCTGGTTTTTACTTTAAAGATATCTCCAGAAGCAATTGAATACACAGTAAAGTAGACCGAAATATAAAAAATTTCAGATCTAGTACAAAAATGGAGTGGGAGGAGAAAAATGGGGCTAAGTAAAAGATTTAGAAGAAAGATGGTCTATACGAGACAATTAAAGAATAAACTATTAGTCATGCAATAACGGAATTTCCAAGGAATCAGTGATAGACATGACTAGATTCAGGTAAAGGATGATACCCTTTTGAACCAAGAAACAGATACATAGACCGCAGAAGTTCCAGGTATAGAATAAAGAAGAAAAAGAAGATAAAAGACAAGTAAAATACTTAGAGATAAGACTGTCTTAATAGAACGACAATGGAAAGAATATTAAATATATGATGACGAAGGTACACAAATACAAGAATAAAATTTACATAGTTAAGATTAGTAGTACTACGGAATAGAATATTTATAAATGTCGAGATTGTTGGGGTTTTGGCGCGGGCGCAACGGAAGCTAGTGGTTCGGGTTAAATAGTAATTTTAAAACTTTTTAAATTATCAAATAAATTATTCAATATCCAATATGAATAATTCATTCATATTTTACCTAAATATATTTATTCGATATCGAATAACGACATAAATAGTTAAGAAACATCGCGAGACTTTTACGAAAACATTTTTTCGCAAAATGACAGAAAAAGCGTTTTTGACCGAACCGACCAACCAATTAACATGAGGGATGCCCATGTCAGCCCCAACAGTATTAGGGAAGTTCATGGGCTGGCCGAACAGTGACCAATTCACTGTTTGGGTAGCCGTCACCCGGTTGGCTCAAAAGTGACCCGGTAACACCGTTTTCACCATTTTCGCATATTTCAACTACGAAACAGTTTCTGGCAATTGTTCCAACACCCAAAACACATCCAATACATTTATATGACATAATTTTCATCACAATAAATCCAGTTTTCCAGATCTAATTTTGTAAGAAAAATTATCAATTTTTCATGCTTTAGTCCAACTTTCTCAATATTAATCATATTAATACTAACACCAATCCAAGCCACCACCAATGAAGTACCCAAGAACAATTCTAGGCATTACAAGAGTGGTCATAACACTCTAGAATGGCAATATATCATCAAATGATCAAATTGAACATATATTACAATAATATCATTCAATCTACTTCACACATGCACCAAGCCTTCAAATCCATCTTCTAAATCAAAATCCCTAATTTCTAAGAAGTAAGAAAACCCTATAACTATTATAGTATCTCAAGAACAAGAAACTAATTTTCTAAACTCAAGAATATTAAAGATTACCTTTTAATTTTCAATTTTCCTTAAGCTTTTCTTGATTTTTCTTCACTTTCTTCCTTGTTTCATTAAACACAAATTATAGAGTATTTTTGAAGATGGGTTCGGCCAAGCTTGCTTGAATGAAAAAGAAAAGAAAATTTTCTAATTTAAACAAGGCTTGACCGACTTTTGGGGGCCATTTTGGACAATTTTCTAATTTAATTCAATTAAATAAAATTAAACTTTATGTTAGCAAATCAAATTTACACACCTAAAGTTTAATTAAAACATGCCACATGTATCAATAATAATTAGTCATATAACATAATAATTATGAAATGTAGATATCATTTAAATATTTAAATATTTAACATTTAAATATCTAAATAATTAATTAATATAATTATTATTATCTATGTATTTTTATTTACATTAAATAACAAATACATATATTAATGGCATGTGTCAAAGTCTCATTTGATAATTAATTAATATGTATCAAATCAAATTTTGTATCAAATACAAATACAGATTAATTATTAATTGACCAAAATTTCCTAAAGGATGTATTTTCGTTTAACCGTTTACACGATTCGAATTAACTCATTTAATCTAGTGAAGTATTATGAATAATCTGTATTGTTCATAACGCGTTGTCCAAGTGCTCAATGAGTACACTTCATATTGTGGGACTCTCTAAGTTTAGGTTTATCCGTCACGAAATCGAATTTCGTGTATATAATTCACCCACTCATGAATTATGACGACCACAGATAATCATGCTAAACTATGCAAGTCGAGGTCATTGCATACGTATAATCCATCTGTCACAGGCTATCCATAATATACCTGAGATATAGATAATAATGTCAAATCCTTATGGTATAATATAGTCGACTTTCAAATTTATGATCTCTAAATAACATTCGAAACTTGCTTCCGAAGTTATACCACGGCCATGGATTTACTAGATTGCAAACACGTGTAGGATACCTATGCCTTGTACACAGGACTAACGGATTCTATCTTGATACACACTGGATATCATGAGCATCAGTCCACAACCAACGAACAGGCGGAGGTCTGATCTAAAGAGATCGGTGATGTGACTACCATCAAAGTATGGAGGATAACTCATATATCCACTGTGGTATCTCAAGTCGAATGACCACTATGCTCGCTCAACTCGAGAAGATTCCTATTGACGTTGGTGTACCATCTATTAGGCAATCTTCAGTGAGTCGTTCAGTGTTTATCAAATAAACACCTATATGTCTATACGAGTCTCCTGAGACTCGTGGTTCATTGGGATAAACCATCGGACCAAGTCACGATATACGACATTTACTGGTCTCAACGGATTTTAATAACCGACCCGTGTTAGCAAATCTTGACCAGAAACGTTATTTAAGGATATACAACTTATAGTGACGCTTCCCAATGTCAATTACAAACTACTTTGTAACTGCGCACTACATTATAAATCTTGGGTCATTGTCTAATATACAGGTATCACTAAATCAGATTTAGTTTCAATCTAATCATAATTAGATTGTATATGTATATAAATGAAAAGAAGTGCTACCATTAAATAAGTAATATTATGGAAAAAGGAATTGATCATATTTATGAATCAGACATAAATAAGATCCGGATTGGCACTCTGAGCACCAACCCTAAAAATTTCTCCCACTTGCTCTAGTGCCAATGCATGGTATCATATACACATCTCAATGTGTATCACATACCCATGGCCCTCAAGAGCTCACCTAACACTCAAGAGGTAGGCAACAACAAGTAAGCCCGCTTTAACAAATTGAGTCTGTCCAACAAACCCAATTGTTTTCCTTAAGCAGCATCATTCATATTTTGTAGAACCCAAGTTCTACATCAATATGACTCAGATGCGATATCAATATTGTGCTATAGCTATTAAGTTGTCTATGTATTTAGAGATCAAATCCAAAATACTATGTAGACAACAATAAACACAATACTAATATCAAAACTTCTAATCTATAAGGTCACTATGCAATTTCATAAGTCAATACTTAATAAGTTACAATTAATTCTACTTATTCAATAGAATCAACAGTGACACTCCCACGGTATCTTTTCTGACTTTATATGATGGAGACCATCTAACGTCATAATTAGAATCAAAACTAATCTGACCATAATGGTTGCAGATTATATTTTCTATGAATAAGAAACTTGTTCTTAATATCTCAATGATTATAAAAAAAACATGTTTCAAGACACATCTTATGGTCTACAACATTTCAAAATAACTCGTAACAATTACAATTAAATTGATATCTACAATCGCACATAATATAGTATTGATTAAGCTATCATCATATGATGCATCAAATTAAATAGACGTTCTAATCAATTTCTCTTTCGATAAAGGAATCATCCTTTACGAAAGATTAATACTATATACAAAAGACACACTAACTGTCAAATAGTTATACTAACTGTCATACAGATAGTCTTACTGTGTCCATTATTAGATCATATTTAATGCACGACTAATGAGAGTATCTCACAAGTCTCTTATTTTATATCATATATGAAACTTTATATCAAATATAACAGAGACTACTCTCACTGCTATCACGGAGAAAAGAAGACTTAGGTAAATCTTTTACCTCACAAACATTTCATTATTACATTAATAATGATAATGTCGCTAGGATATATAACACTAGAAAGAAATTTTTACGCTCCCACTGACCCTACTATCATATGTGTATTCTTTATGCTTTGATAAAATCAGAGAATCTGACTGTATCAAAAGTAGAGAACACATATTTCCGGAAAGCTTATTTGAGTCTACAATAGGCTCTATAAGCTAGTACACCAAACTGTGATTTCAGCAGAATACAAATCTAGGGCCATTCTAGAATGAAGTCTTCAAACAAAGAAATCACAATGGATCTCTTCTTCGAAGACACCATCCATGAATGCAATTTTGTATTCTTTAGCCAAAATACATAGTTTAATTTCAACATTAACTAACAGATCTTTAATTATTCAATTAGTGCGACTAGAGACAAGTTTTCTCATAATCTATAATAGATTGATGAGTATAACTTTTCTCACTGTCATACTATAAAGGTCAAACCTTTAACAAGCTCACTTTGATTTTGATGCGTAAATAATTTGCACATTTTATGAACGATTCATAACGAAAGCTCAATCAAGTTCCGAACTTGATCGTAGTAAGCTATAAACAATCTTAGATCTATGGTTCAATGGTAATTTCCGAAATCGATATTAAATATCGCTCCCACTATAAGTTATAGGATAATTTTCTTCGATAAGAAAACCATAGAATAATTAAGTATCAAATACTTTGTGATTGATTCTGACATCCTATTGAACTTATACGGAAGATATCTAAGGATCTTTTCATCTTATTAATTATTTAGTTCCATTTATAGTTTATCACTCTCACATTTGACTTCAATAAGTCAAGTCTTTTCTACAATTGTCAACATCTGATTCTACACACTAAGTAATAAAATAATTTTATTACTCGGGATCGTAGAAAAGATACTCTATCAAATAGAATATAATATTCTATTAAATAGAATAAATAATAAACTTTTACTTGTACCTCCAATGCCCAAGTACTTTCAATTATATAACTATTATACAAAAGAAAGATTCAAATAGAATATCTTTGATTTCTCCCACTAACCAATTCCATCACGATGGAATCGTAGAAGAATCATATTGAGTAAGAATCACATTCATTAAATAATTTTAGAACTAATTGCCATAAATTCATATGTTTGATCATATCAAACATCCTTGAACAATTCAAAGACTCATGATGAATTTTAAAATTATAGTTTTCAACACTTCAAATAGAATATCTTTGAACCATTCAAAATATTATATCCGCGTTTCATCAGAAACATATTGAAAGTTATCGAACCATTCAAGACGTTCAATATATATTCTTTTAGAAACACGCAACTAAGTCATGACAATTCATTAACTAAGTTATGAAGTAAAGAAAACTATCCAAGACAATTTCTAATTCATTAAGCTACATACATCCAATGTATTAGTTTAATAAATCTGTGTTCCAATGACGATCATTGGTTAAATGAGAATTAATCACATCCTGAATACAATATTCATTAAAAGGATAAAGATATATGGTGATCTTGCATCAGACCATCCTTTACCATAAGGAATAAGCATCTAATGCTTATATGATAAAATCTCGTAAGGTACTGTTCTAAGTTATTTAGTCAACCGAATATTTTTCCTAATGTTCATCTTTTCATCAATGACACTAATAGTCATATTAAAAAATGTAACAATTATTTATTTAGAACAAGTAACTATCCAATAGTCGCAATTTCTAATATCTAATATCAAAACAATCATTAAACACTATTTTAAATAACTAGATGGGAGATCTGGTATCAAATACCTACAATTGTCGTATTATGATAATCGATATTCTCTATACATAACTATACACATCTCATTTCTTAAGCTCTATAATTTGCCTTCAATTATTTACAACAATTGCAAATAATTGATTAGCAAATTGTTTCAGACACGTGACTTCTAAAAGTGATTAAAGCCAAGAAACGTCATTATAAGATAAACAAATACCTAATGGGAATTCTTAATGCCAGTCAAGAATCTCGAGACATGAACTAATTCACGTCAATTCTTACCGCACAAGAAACTATTCTCTCTAGACAATTATATCCTAAAACATATATCTATTTATATTACTTATCGTGACTTAGTAAGTAAGTCACTAACCATCTTGATTTTCAAGAAAATCAGAACAACAGTTCCCGATGGTTTTGACTAATATAACAATATCCAAGTCTACTAACATTCTAGAATCTATTCTAGAAATACACAACCAAAAGTGAAGTCAGAAAACATATTCAAATAATATACATGCAGTGGATTAGAAGTATAATTCTATTAGCAATATATAATAAAGGAAAACAAACAAGCGGCAATTTCCATAATATTACGCATTACCTTAGTTATGGATTTTTAACCCAGCAGTGTCTCCCACTACTTTACGTAATACCATAATCCCCAATGGAAAATGAGAATTCAATAATTAAATTAAATTCCATAGTGAGAATATGACCCTATGAATATATTTTGACTCAAAGCTTTGGCAAGATCTCGCCTACGTATATTCATTAGGTAGACAACTCATTGTCAATCACACTCACTGTGACTCTTGATTATGGTCCTGATCGTTTCTCGTTATGACAGCTTTGGCACGTTCACAAGGAGGCGTATCAAAGCTTCATTTGCCAATGAAAAACTCAAGCTACCGATGTAGTCCTGATAACTTTGGTACATTCATGATTTCCACTTTCACTTGAATTTGTCTAGTATCAAATGTACATCTGGCATCGATAAAATTCTATCAACTACACCCTGATGGCTTTGGCCTGATCTCAGATGCAGCCATAGAAAGATACCCATAAACCGTATTGACAAGACCAAGAAACATGCATCCAATAAATGTCACTTTACTGCCTTATTTAAGTGGGGATATTCCTCAAGAAAGCTTTTCTCTACATCAAATGCAGAATATAATCTAGATCAACTTCTAAACAATTCAATTCTACCTGAGAAAACATAACTTAATTTAACAATTAAATTTCTGTTACGTTTCCCGTTAGCATAGAACCGAAAAGTCAAGAAATATCTAAATTACATGCATGTGCAAACATCAAAATTGGATGATATATCATATATCAAGCATGACTAATGTAATGGATGAAGGATCAGACCTTTTCTGATACCATTTTTGTTGGGGTTTTGGCGCGGGCGCAGCAGAAGCTCGCGGTTCGAGTGAAATCGTACTTTTAAAACTTTTTAAATTACAGAATAAATTATTCAATATCCAATATGAATAATTTATTCATATTTCACCTAAACATATTTATTCGATATCAAATAACAACATAAATAGTTAAGAAATATCGCGAAACTTTTACGAAAACGTTTTTTTACAAAATGAAATAAAACACGTTTTTGACCTAACCGACCAACCAATACACATAAGGGCTACCCAGGTTAGCCCCAACAGTATTAGGGTAGTTCATGGGCTGGCCGAACAGTGACCAATTCACTGTTTGGGCAGCAGTCACCCGGTTGGCTCAAAAGTCACCTGGTAACGCCGTTTTCGCCATTTTTGCATATTTCAACTCCGAAACAGTTTCTGGCAATTTTTCCAACACCCAAAATACATCTAATACATTTATATGACATAATTTTTGACATAATTTTCATCACAATAAACCCAGTTTTTTCAGATCTGATTTTGTAAGAAAAATTATCAATTTTTCATTCTTTAATCCAACTTTCTCAATATTAATCATATTACTACTAACACCAATCCAGCCCACTACCAATGAAGCACCCAAGAACAATTCTAGGCATTATAAGAGTGGTCATAATACTCAAGAATGGCAACATATCATCAAATGATCAAATTGAACATATATTACAATAATATCATTCAATCTACTTCACACATGCACCAAGCCTTCAAATCCATCTTCTAAATCAAAAAGCCCAAATTTCTAAGAAGTAAGCAAACCCTAGAAATTTTCTAGTATCTCAAGAACAAGAAATTAATTTTCTAAACTCAAGAATATTAAAGATTACCTTTTAATTTTCAATTTTCCTTAAGCTTTTCTTGATTTTTCTTCACTTTCTTCCTTGTTTCGTTAAACAAAAATTGGAGAGTATTTTTGAAGATGGGTTTCAGCCAAGCTTGCTTGAATGAAAAAGAAAATAAAATTTTCTAATTTAAACAAGGCTTGACCGACTTTTTGGGGGCATTTTGGTCAATTTTCTAATTTAATTCAATTAAATAAAATTAAACTTTATGTTAGCAAACCAAATTGCACACCTAAAGTTTAATTAAAGCATGCCACATGTATCAATAATAATTATCCATATAACATAATAATGATGAAATATAGATATAAATATCTAAATAATTAATTAATATAATTATTATTATATATGTATTTTTATTTACATTAAATAACAAATACATATATTAATGGCATGTGTCAAAGTCTCATTTGAAAATTAATTCATATGTATCAAATCAAATTTTGTATCAAATATAAATACACATTAAATATTAATTGACCAAAATTTCCTAAAGCATGTATTTTCATTTAACCGTTTACTCGATTCGAATTAACTCAATTAATCCAGTGAAGTATTATGAATAATCTGTATTATTCATAACGCGTTGCCCAAGTTCTCAACGAGTACACTTCATATTATGGGACTCTCTAAGTTTAGGTTTATCCGTCATGAAATCGAATTTCGTGTATATAATTCACCCACTCATGAATCATGACGACCACGGATAATCTCGCTAAACTATGCAATTCGAGATAATTGTATACGTATAATCCCTCCGTCACAGGCTATCCATATTATACATGGGATATAGATAATAACGTCAAATCCTTATGGTATAATATAGTTGACTTTCAAATTTACGATCTCTAAATAACACTCGGAACTTGCTTCCGAAGTTATACCACATCCATGGATCTACTAGATCACAAACACGTGTAGGATACCTATGCCCTGTAAATAAGACTGACGGATTCTGTCTTGATATGCACTGGATATCATGAGCATCAGTCCACACCCAACGAACAGACGGAGGTCAGATCTAAATAGATCAGTGACGTGACTACCATCAAATTGTGGAGGATAACTCATATATCCATTGTGGTATCTCAAGTCGAAAGACCACTATGCTCGCTCAAATCGAGAAGATTCATATTGACGTTGGTGTACCATCTATTAGGAAATCTTCAGTGAGTCGTTTAGTGTTTATCAAATAAACACCTACATGTCTATACGAGTCTCCCGAGACTCATGGTTCATTGGGATAAACCATCAGACCAAGTCACGATATACGACATGTACTGGTCTCAGGGTATTTTACAAACTGACCTGTGTTAGCAAATCTTGACCAGGAACTTTATTTAAGGATATACAACTTATAGTGACGATTCCCAATGTAAATTACAAACTACGTTGTAACTGCGCACTACATTATAAATCCTAGGGTCTTTGTCTAATATACACATATCACTAAATCAGATTTAGTTTCACTCTAATCATAATTAGATATATAGTCGTAATTAGATCGAATATGTATATAAAAAACAAGAGATGCTACCATTAAATAAGTAATATTATGGAAAAAAGAATTGATCGTATTTATGAATCGGACATAAATACGATCCGAATTGGCACTCTGAGCACCAACCCTAACAATTTCTCCCACTTGCACTAGTGTCAATCCACGGTATCATATACACATCTCAATGTGTATCACATACCCATAGCCCTCAAGAGCTCACCTAGCACTCAAGAGGTAGGCAACAACAAGTAAGCATGCTTTAACAAATTGAGTCTGTCCAACAAACCCAATTGTTTTCCTCCACCAGCATCATTCACATTTTGTAGAACCCAAGTTCTACATCAATATGACTCAGATGCGATATCAATATTGTGCTATAGCTATTAAGTTGTCTATGTATTTAGAGATCAAATCCAAAATACTATGTAGACAACAATATTAAAACTTCTAATTTATAAGGTCACTATGCAACTTCATAAGTCAATACTTCAAAAGTTACAACTAATTCTATTGATTCAGTAGAATCAACAGTGACACTCCCACTGCTTCTTTTCTGACTTTATTTGACGTAGACCATTTAATGTCATAATTAGACTCAAAACTAATTGACCGGTGCTTTCACACGCATAAAACGCAAGCGCACGTATCGTTCAAGTAGTATAAAAAATATCAATCCCACGAGGACTTAATACCTAATCTATTAATGAGGTCAAATGATTACTAGTATCTAACAGATTGATTGATTCGAAATGGTGATGATTTTAAACTTAAAAATAAGTCAATAAAATTGCTCAATATTAAATGAAATTAAATATTAAGAAACTATCCAGGGTTGTGAATCTTTCCAATATCTTTTAAAAATGAAGTGGTTATTTCATGTTTGTGTAATATATCGGTTTACTAACATGGAACACAAAATTATGCAAAAGCCTATGTCGATGGTCAAATACAAATACCCAGTATAACCCAATTGAACCATATGTCTATGTCAACCAAATTACCTAGATTCATTAGGATTAAGTTCCAATTATGGTTACCCCCGCCCGACAGGTATATGTCTATCATGTAAGAAAATCTATTAAAGGGTTATCTATCCTCAATGAAGATCGTGGGCTACTAAGTTTAAGTCTCAAACCTAAAATTAATTTGTCAAGTTTATTTTAGATTTACCTGATCAATCTTATTAATGGTCAGTTAACAAGACGCATTAAGTTTAAGACTTAATAAGTAAACCTTTAAATTACCCAAACTATAAAATAACCCATTATAAACCGGTGATATTGGAATTCATCACAACCCTAGATAACTAACTTAGTTACGACACATAACTAGGGCTAGTAAAAACTTAAAAATAAAAGACATAAAGTAAAATGCTGAAAAGTAAATTCGGTAAAGTAAATACTGAAAAGTAAAATTACAATAAAATAAAATGCTAGGGTTTAAGGATCCACTTTTACCACTACTACTTTAGATATCTCCCTTAATATAATATATTAACTTGTGATGATATTACCAACCAACCATATAGGCGGCAACCTGATTAAGTCAAATTAAGTCCGACCAGCCAATAAGGCGGTAACATTATTTATCCATAAGCCAGCCATATAGGCGGTAAATTACCAACCGACCAACCAGGCGGTATCCATGCTTAGTCAAGTTAAAACCAGTTTATAATTGTTTACCAACCGACCAATATAGCGGTATCATTGTTAAGTCAAATTTTAAATAGTGAATATATTATGATTAAGGGAGATTAATCTAATTAGCAGTAATAAAAGTTTTACCTTTCACCCTAGCAGGGGGAAGTTACCTCCTCATAGTTGAATAGTAAAAATTGAAAAAGTAAAGAAAGTAAATTACTATTACAGAAAGTAAATAAAAATTAATTACAAAACTGAAATTAAAAGAAAACTAGATACAAACTCCTTATTTATTCAGAGAATTACAGAGTGGAAGGTACATCTGAAACTAAAATTTCGAGCTGAATTTATAGGCGTCAATAAGGTCTCCGCGTCGCGACACGTAATTTATTCTTGCGTCGTGACACGGACACGTGTCACGCTCTAATTGGTCCGCCGAGATTCTTATCCAATGACATGGCATTTTGGATGATAAATTCAATAATTGAGCTGACGTGGCGATGACGTGGCGACACATGGCGATAGTGATTGTCGGCACCGTAAGATTGTGACATGTGGCGCGCTTTGATTGGTTGATGATGACATGGCGGTGACGTGGCAAAGTTGACTGGTCTTCTACTGACATGTCGATGATATGGCGATGGCGATTGTCGGTACCATAGGATGATGACACATGGCATGGTGTACGTTAGCAGATTGGCTGTGATGTTGACACGTGGCATGACGCATGTTAGCAAAGTCAAATTTCTTAGATTCTGACACGTGTCTCAGGCGCATGTTAGCATGAGGCGACACACGTTAGACGTCGCGACGTGCCAAATGATGATTTTTCCCTTTTGTCCGTTTTTCATTGTTTTGGCCTCAAATCACCTCCAAAGAGTCCTGAAACTTTATTTTGCCATAAATTATCACAAAACACATCAAAATATTCAAAAAACTCAAGAAACTATACAAAATATTAGGTCAAATGAGTGGGAAATAGTGATACATTTTGCACTCATCACACCCTCAAACCTAACATTTTGCTAGTCCTCGAGCAAAACACAAAATAAAATAACATAAACATCTTTAAAATAAAATTTAACTAAGCCACTTTCGTAGGGATCACGGTTACATTTAGCGTATGCAACAAGCCCTTAAACCCCTAGGTGTCCCTAGTGGACGAGTTGTAGTCTTGTGAGGGTTTACAGCAACGATACCCAGAAACGTTTTACAAAAGTAAAAAGATAGTAAAAACTAATGCACACAAAAGTAAAAAGAAAAAAGACAAGAGAAAATAGAATAAAGAAGTTAGTGACTAATCAGGTGAAACTTCTACTCCAAGTTACTAGTTGGTTTTTTTTTCTTTCTAAATTACCGAATAAGTAAACTCTCCGATTATATTTACCATTCTCCATATACATAGCCAATAAAATATTAAACAACTCATTTTCGCCCACAACAGTCACAAGTGCAATTGAGAAGAGATTAATATTTTTGTTCTAAAGTTTTATCAGAATTCACACCTTTTTGCAGCAATGAAATCTTTTTTTTTTTGATTTTTTTGATTTTTTTCTTTGATTTTTATTTATTTATATACAATAACTTCCATCTATGTAGCGAGTGTTGGGTCGCTGGCTCCCAAACCAGTTGGCTTTAGGGCACCAAGTGTTAAGACACCCCTACGGACTTAATTACTCAGACTTCAGATATATATATTTTTGCAACATCCTTGATCCATGTAGCGAGCTTTGGGTCAGTGACTCCCAAACCAGTTGGCTTTAGGGCACTAGGTGTTAAAACACCCTTACAGACTTAATAACTCGGAACTCAGATGTTTTTTTTTTCTTTTTACTCCATTGCGTTTTGAGATGTTTCCTCCAATTAAACTAGAACACTGAATATTACAAACTTTTCAATTATAGCTTATGTCTGTATGTTACAATGCATGTTGATAATACCTGCCAACTGAGCATATGAAGATCCATTTTAGTCAGTTTTATGGAGAATTTACAAATTAAATAATTCAAAAGGAAATAAACAAAAATTAACTTTTTCCGAAAATGGGTTGAAATACGTATCAAGAGTGGGAACTCCTTACACAACTATCTCTCACCAATTTCACCCGAATAATGAAATTAAAAACACAAAAACATAAAATATTTTTTTGATTTTTGTAAAATTTTTCAAATTTTTTTGTATTTTTCGAAAAAATTTGGACTAAAATAACACAATAAAAACAAGATACTATTAACTATTCCCCTCCCCCAAACCTAAATGAGACATTGTCCCCCAATGTCTTAAACAGTAGAAGAAAAGTTTAGAAGATAGTACCTGGTTAGCTCAAATTCTACATGAAAATTAAGTTTAAGATCCAGATTTATCCGACGACTCTTACCACGATCGTTTTCGGACTAATTTATTTTTGAAATGATAGGGTCAATTTGTGGTTCAAAAGATAAGATTTGGTCAATTAGATTAGGAGCAGTTCTGGCAGTAAAGAGGATTTATTTCATAGGTTTTGTCACAAACCCATTTCTCGGGCATCATCAAGAAATACACAAAGAAAATCATAAAATCCCTCAACATTGTACATTCCAAGCGGTTTCTGGTGTATGTTCAAGTTCGCCTAAGATAATACTGAAAGCCCATTGCGGAAAATTCCCCACTGCTGCCTCCCGTAGGAGTCTAGCCTTTATCTTTTGAGTTGTTATGCCGGATCGGTCGCTCAAGAACTTTGGTCTCTACCCGGACTCGATGAAAAAAATGGGATCACTTCTTCTGGACTCGTTGAGAATGATTCTGATCTAGTCCATGGCCTATTAAAAGTAGTGAAATATGTCAATTTTTTTTTATTCATTCTTTTTTGCTTCGAGACATTGTGGTTAGTACCATTGGCGAATTAGCTCAAGGTACGAAAATAGAGTAGTTACTGCAGTCCATGCGAGCACACCATCATCAGACACCTGTTAATAAAGTAGCCACCTGATTGTTAAGTATAGTTATGATTTTTTCGATCGATCTATCTATTAAGCAAATAGATCGAACTTGTATCTATCAATCCCTAAGGTCTTACCCCTCCCCCGAGCCCCCAGTCCTTTTTGTCTTTTTTTTTTCTATTTCTTCCTTCCCCCCTCCGGATAATTCAAATCGAAGCAATTGGATGTCCAATATCCGGTTTAGGGATTATGGTATTCTGGGTGACGATGTCGTCATCGCAGACCATAAGCTCAAGGAGTACTAAAAAAGGCGCTAACAGCAGTGGGACTCCTGCAGGTAATAAGAAGCTTAAAAAATGAAGCCATTTTCTTTGAAATCCCAAATTTTACCCAAGCCACCTGGCAACGCAATAAAAGCATCAGCACGGTTAATCATTTCTACCAGTCATTCAGACATACCTGGCACAATTAGTTCTTCTCCGTTTGATGGTCCAATAAGATTTGCCTTCGCCAAAGTTTTTGGAATGATTCCCAACACTTGACTGCCTTATTCCTGTACGGCCTTTGAAATGATCCCCATAAGTCCAAGATTGCCACCGCCATATACGAAGTGCATATTCCTTGCAGCTAAGACTCGACCCAATTCTTATGCTGCTGCTACGTATTGTGGCTTAGTACCAACACTAGTACCAAAAAACACACAGATATTTTCAACTCGTCTCCTTGAAGTGGCTTCCATGTTTTACTCTGGATGCCTTCAAAAGTGTAATGATGAGTTGAATTTATAACACCTGAAAATGGTGAGCAAAAATAATAGCACTAGTACCTGCCAAATGACAATTATTAGTTAAACAGTAAAATAAATCATGATAGTCAAAAAAGTCTGGATCCTGTCGGAGAAAATAAAATCAAACAACAAAACACATCACAATTATTTAGAAAAGACAGAGAGATATAATATTTACAATAAAAGTAGTGGCTTGATTGATGTTTAAGCGTCAACGACTAGCTTCATATCCAATTTTCTTATAAATTGGCAAACAGGGTCTGTTTGAGTCAGATTTCCGAGACTTAATTGTTGTCTTTCTTTTTGGAATTGTGTATATAACACACGAATTTCGTGATACACATATCCACTAGGATGCGTCTCAAGAGTTTTAGATATGTCATCCAAAGAATCCTTACTCAAGCCATCCCTAATGAAATTAATCTTATCTTCACGGTTATCAGACACCATTCCTAAAGAACGACAACGAGTATTACAAAACATGCGAGCACATTTATAACATACACCCATTCTTTTGGCTCTTCTCTTTTTAACATAGGTGTTTTTTCCTAAATCAGGCAGATGTGAAATAAAAGGATCAGATGACTCACTTGCCAATCGGACCCGTGCTTCAATAATTCAACGAATATCAGTAGGAATACCTTTGATCATCAGTAGTCTCATCCATTCCAAGCGAGCTTTGTAAACTTTCAATCAGAGATTTTTGAGGGAGATAAGGAAATTGCTTGTGAAGATTTGTGAGAACTTCATCCATTATGAGATAACTTAACATGCAAAAACTAAACACAGAAAATGAAAGCACACCAAATCACAATATATACACAAATTGCATTGGTTGCCTCTCAGCTAGCGCTAAGTTTAACGTCGTTAGCTAAATGTGACTGACTGAACGTTATGCTGGATCTGAAAGTGTGACACTTTATTTTTATCGTTCAAATGATTTTCCCCAATAATGCTTGACACGCTGACAGTTAACCTTGAATGTTTCGTTGGTATTAGGATCCAGTAACTCAACGGCTCTATATGGTAAAACCTGAGTGATCACAAATGGACATGACCACCTTGATTTCAACTTTCCAGGGAAAAGTTTCAACCTCGAGTTGTACAACAACATCTGCTGCTTTGGTTCCAACTGTCTGTGCATTATTTTTTGGTCATGCCATTTCTTGGTCTTTTCCTTGTACAATCTGGCATTCTCATAAGCCTGTAGGCGAAATTCCTCCAATTCATTGAGTTGGTGAAGTCTTTTCTCTCCTGCAGCTTGTGGATCAAGATTCAACTTCTTTAGTGCCCAGTACGCATTGTGTTCAAGCTCAACTAGCAGATGGCACGCTTTCCCAAACACCAATCGATATGGGGACATACCAATGGGTGTCTTATAAGCTGTTCGGTAGGCTCATAATGCATTATCCAGTTTTGTAGACCAATCCCTCATTGTTGATCCAACGGTTTTCTCCAAGATTCTTTTGATCTCTCTATTTGAAACTTCAACTTGTCCATTTGACTGTGGATGGTAGGCAGTGGCAACCTTATGAGTAACTCGGTATTTGGATAGGAGTGCATTGAAGTATCTGTTGCAGAAATGTGAGCCACCATCGCTGATGATTGCACGAGGTGTTCCAAAGTGAGTGAAAATATTCTTTTTAAGGAATTTGATCACCACTTTTGAATCGTTGGATGGCAGTGTAATTGATTCAACCCATTTGGAGACGTAGTCTACTGCAACCAGAATGTACAGGTTTCCGAATGATGGAACAAAGGGTCCTATAAAATCAATACCTCATACATCGAATATCTCCACTTCCAAAATGTTTTGCAAAGGTCCTTCATTTCTTCTCGAAATATTTCCGTTCTCTGGCACCTGTCACATTGAAGAGCAAAAAGATAAGCATCTTTAAAAAGAGTGGGCCAGAACAAACCTGATTGTAGGATTTTGGCTGCAGTTTTATTCCCGCTGAAGTGTCCGCCATATGGTGATGAATGACAATGCTGTAAAATACTGTTGACTTCCTCCTATGGAACACACCGTCTCAGTAATTGATCAGCACAACGTTTGAACAGATACGACTCATCCCATACATAATGCTTGACTTCTTTGAAGAATTTTTTCCGTTGCTGAGTTGTCCATTCCAACGATCATTTTCCTGACACTATGTAGTTGACATAGTCAGCATACCAAGGGACATCGTGCTATTTTATGGAAAATAGCTGTTCATCTGGAAAAGTTTCTTTGATTGTCAGTTTTTTGCCAGCTGTTTCTCCATTCTCGAGCCTCGATAAATGATCTGCCACTTGGTTTTATGTCCCTTTCCTGTCTCGAACCTCCACATCGAATTCTTGTAGAAGAAGTATCCAACGGATCAATCTGGGTTTGGCATCTTTCTTCACGATCAGATATTTGATTGCTGAATGATCTGTGTAGACCACCATTTTGGGACCCAGCAGATAAGAGCGAAATTTTTCAAAAGCAAACACAACTGCAAACAACTCCTTTTCAGTGGTTGTGTAGTTGAGTTGAGCTTCATTTAGAGTTCTGCTAGAATAATAAATGGAGTGAAAATTTTTTGCTTTGCGTTGTCCCAATACTGCACCTATAACAAAATCACTAGCATCGCACATCACCTCAAATGGAAGGGTCCAGTCTGGTGCTACAATGATGAGAGCATAAACCAGCTTATGTTTCAAGATCTCAAAAGCTTCCTGGCATTCTTTGGCGAAGTTGAAAGGCACATCCTTCTTCAGAAGATTCTACATAGGTTTAGTAATATTGGAAAAGTCTTTGATAAACCTTCTGTAAAAGCCAGCATGTCCAAGAAATCTCCGAATCCCTTTGACATATATTGGTGGAGGTAGTTTTTCAATTGTCTCGATCTTTGCTTTGTCTACCTCGATTCCCTTTTGTGAGATCCGATGTCCAAGAATGATGCCTTCATGCACCATAAAGTGGCATTTCTCTCAATTGAGTACCAGATTTGTATCTTCACACCTTTGTAACACATGTTCCAGATTTCGCAAGCAATGATCAAATGAGTCTCCAAACATAGAGAAGTCATCCATAAACACCTTTATACTCTGCTCCAGCATGTCTGAGAAAATGGCCATCATGCAACGCTGAAATGTGGCAGGGGCATTACATAGTCCAAATGGAAATCCTGCGGAAAGCAAAAGTACCATAGGGACATGTAAAGGTAGTTTTCTCTTGATCTTCTAGGGCGATGGCAATCTGATTGTACCCTGCGTATCAATCCAGAAAGCAATAGAACTCATGTCCCGCCAGTCTGTCCAACATCTGATCAATGAATGGCAACGGAAAATGGTATTTCCTTGTTGCTTTGTTCAACTTCCGGTAGTCCATGAATACTCTCCATTTAGTCACCGTCCTTGTAGGAATCACCTCGTTCTTTTCATTTGTGACTACAGTGATTCCTCTTTTCTTTGGCACACACTGCATAAGACTCACCCAACTGCTGTCTGAGATGGGGTAAATGATGCCAGCATCCAACTATTTGATTATTTCTTTCTTTACGACTTCCTTCATGATTGGATTGAGTCTCCATTGATGCTCCATTGTGGGTTTGTACTCATCGTTCATCAGAATTTTGTGCATGCAAAATGATGGAATAATGCCTCGAATGTCTGCTATAGTCCAACCAATGGCTCTCCTGTGCTCTCGTAACACTCTCAGCACCTTTTATTCTTGTTCCAATGTTAGTGAAGAAGAAATAATAACAGGTAATTCAGAAGAGTTTCCAAGAAATGCATACCTGAGATGGCTCGGTAGTAACTTCAGCTCCAAATGTAGGGTTCTTAATTGAGGGCTTGATTTGCTCCTTCTTCGGAAGTTCCAGACTTTCAACTGGTGGTGTTGATTTGAACCGAAATGGTTTGTCAAGGTAGTTGATATATTCCAGGATTTCAGCATCTAGCTCGTTGTCAGTCATTATGGTGATGCAAGCTTTAAGTTTGTCCGTGGGATTTGGCTCAGTATCCTGAACGATACTATCAACAACATCAACTCTGAAACATTCTTCTTCTTTTTCATCGCTCGGGAATTTCATGGCTTTGAAAACATTAAAGGTAACTTCTTGGTCTTGAATTTTCATGGTTAGTTTTCCTTTTTGTACATCAATAACAGTTCGTCCTGTCCCCAAGAATGGTCTCCCAAGAATGATAGGAACATCTTTGTCTTCCTCCATGTCAAAGATAATGAAATCTGCTGGGAGAATGAGTTTATCGACTTTGACCAGCACATCTTCAACCACTCTTCTCGGAAATGCGAGTGTTCGATCAGCAAGTTGCAGCGAGACTGAGGTAGGCATTGTTTCTCCAATTTGCAGTTTCCTGTAAATAGAAAAAGGCATCAAATTAACACTTGCACCTAAATCACATAAAGCCTTACCGATGTAATATTCTCCAATGGTGCATGGGACTGTGAAACTGCTAGGATCTTTCAACTTTGGGGGAAGTTTCCTCTGAATGATGGCACTGTATTCTTCTGTCAATGCTACTGTCTCGTAGTCTCCCAATCTCCGTTTTCGTGAAAGAATGTCTTTCATGAATTTTACATAGCTGGGTATTTCTTCCAATGCTTCTGCAAATGGGATGTTGATGTGCAGCTTTTTGAACACCTCCAGGAATCGAGCAAACTGCTTGTCCAATTTGTTTTTCTGAAGACGCTGAGGAAAAGGTGGAGGTGGAGTGAATTTTTCTTGATCTTTTTCCTTTGTTTCTTTTTCCTCCATCTGTGGAACTGCATCTTTTGGAACTTCTTCTTTGGTTTCCTTGATTCCAACATCTTTGTTGATTTCAGTACCGCTTTTCAAGGTGATGGCTTGACATTGCTCCTTCCCTCGGTTCATTGGATTTGGTTATGTGTTGCTGGGAAAATTTCATGGCGGTCTGTAACCCTGGGCATTGGCCAGTTGTCCAATTTGATTCTCCAGTTCTTTGATAGAAGCAGATTGGCTTTGAAACATATCATCATATGCTGCTTGTTGCTTTTTGAACATCTCCGCAATCCATTCTTTCATTTCTGGTTCTTTTTCAAACTCCTGGCTTTTATTCTGTTGCTGGAATCCAGGTGGTGGATAGTTCTTTTGCCCTGAATTGTTGCTCCATGAAAAATTCGGATGATTCCTCCACCCTGGGTTGTAGGTGTTGGAATATTGATTGTTCCCCTATTTGTTGAAATTGTTGACATAATTCACCGTCTCTTCAAGTTGATTTGGTTTTTGTGCTCCTCCAAAAGGTGAACTTGTGGCTCCAATATTGCTTTGCGTGCTGAGAGTCTCCATGAATTTTCTTATCTGATCCAGCTTGACACTGACTGCTGTATTGGCTCCAACTTCATAAATTCCTGCAATTCTTTGAATCATGCTCATTTCTGTTGGCCACAAGGAATTCTTGTTGGCCATTTCTTCTATTAGGTCCCAGGCTTGATCTTCTCCTTTTTCCATCAAAGCTCCTCCAGCAGCAGCATCAATTGTGGTTCTCATTAGTCCAGAAAGTCCATTATAGAAAGTTTGGACTTGAAGCCATTTTAGAATTTCATGGTGAGGACATTTCCGGAGCAAATCTTTGTACCTTTCCCAAGCTTCGTAAAGTGTTTCTGAATCAAGTTGTGCAAAGGATGTGATGTCATTCCATAGTTTTGCTGTTCTGGCTGGTGGAAAGTACTTTGCAAGGAATTTGGTGGCTAGATTGTTCCAAGTTATGATTGAACCTGCTGGTACTGAATGTAGCCAAGCCTTTGCTCTGTCTTTCAAGGAATATGGAAAAACACGCAGTCTCATTGCTTCTTCAGCTCCTCTGTTGTAATTGAAAGTGCCGGAAACTTCCAGGAAGTTGCTGATGTGGGCATTATGATCTTCAGTTGCATTCCCCCCAAACTGAACTGACTACTGAATCATCTGAATGCATGTTTTGATGTCACACGTATTTGCTGGTAAGGGATGAAGTACAATGCAGGAAATGAAGCCGTCTACCACCGGAATGGTTCTGTCTCGAATGAGAATTGGTGGTGCAACCTTCAAAGGTTCAGGTTCCATGTTAATGATTGCTTCTTGGCCTTCTCGCCTTTCCTTTCTTAACTGTCTGATAGTTCTTTCAATCTCTGGGTCTAGCGGTCGGATTTCACAGCTTCTGGTTCGTCTCATGTAGTGTGTGAGAACCTAAAACACAAGAAAATAAAAACAATAAGTAAAAAGAAATTAGATACAAGTAAAGGTATCTAACCTCAAAACTAATAGTGAAAGATAAATAAGTCCCCGGCAACGGCGCCAAAAACTTGACCGGTGCTTTCACACGCGTATAACGCAAGTGCACGTATCGTTCAAGTAGTATAAAAAATATCGATCCCAGGAGGACTTAACACCTAATCTATTAATGAGGTCAAATGATTACTAGTATCTAACAGATTGATTGATTTGAAATGGTGATGATTTTAAACTTAAAAATAAGTAAATAAAATTGCTCAAAATTAAATGAAATTCAATATTAAGAAACTATCCAGGGTTGTGAATCTTTCCAATATCTTTTAAAAGATGAAGTGGTTATTTCATGTTTGTGTAATATATCGGTTTACTAACCTGGAACACAAAATTATGCAAAAGCCTCCGTCGATGGTCAAATGCAAATACCCAGTATAACCCAATTGAACCATATGACTATGTCAACCAAATTGCCTGGATTCATTAAGATTAAGTTCCAATTATGGTTACCCCTGCCCGATAGGTATATATCTATCATGTAAGGAAATCTATTAAAGGGTTATCTATCCTCAAGGAAGATCGTGGGCTACTAAGTCTAAGGCTGAAACCTAAAATACATTTGTCAAGTTTATTTTAGATTTACCAGATCAATCTTATTAATGGCCAGTTAACAAGACGCATTAAGCTTAAGACTTAATAAGTAAACCTTTAAATTACCCAAACTATAAAATAACCCCTTATAAACCGGTGATATTGGAATTCATCACAACCCCAGATAACTAACTTAGTTACGACACATAACTAGGGCTAGTAAAAACTTAAAAATAAAAGACATAAAGTAAAATGCTGAAAAGTAAATTCGGTAAAGTAAATACTAAAAAGTAAAATTACAATAAAATAAAATGCTAGGGTTAAAGGATCCACTTTTACCACTACTACTTTAGATATCGCCCTTAACATAATATATTAACTTGTGATGATATTACCAACCAGCCATATAGGCGGTAACCTGATTAAGTCAAATTAAGTCCGACCAGCCATTAAGGCGGTAACATTATTTTTTCATAAACCAGCCGTATAGGCGGTAAATTACCAACCGACCAACCAGGCGGTATCCATGCTTAGTCTAGTTAAAACCAGTTTATAGTTATTTACCAACCGATCAATATAGCGGTATCCTTGTTAAGTCAAATTTTAAATAGTGAATATATTATGATTAAGGGAGATTAATCTAATTAGAAGTAATAAAAGTTTTACCTTTCACCCTAGCAGGGGGAAGTTACCTCCTCATAGTTGAATAGTAAAAACTGAAAAAGTAAAGAAAGTAAATTACTATTACAGAAAGTAAATAAAAATTAATTACAAAACTGAAATTAAAAGAAAACTAGATACAAACTCCTTATTTATTCATAGAATTACAGAGAGGAAGGTACATCTTAATCTGAAATTTCGAGCTGAATTTATAGGCGTCAATAAGGTCTCCGCGTCGCGACGTGCAAGTTGTTCTTGCATCGTGATGCGGACACGTGTCACGCTCTGATTGGTCCGCCGAGATTCTTATCCCATGATGTGGCATTTTGGATGATTAATTTAATAATTGAGCTGACGTGGCAGTGACATGGCGATGACGTGGCAATGACGTGGTTGTTAGTGTCCTAGACATGCCACGTGATCTCTAAGCGTGATTCATGTGTGAATAAATCAAGAAGTTTGTGGAATTAACTTACATTGATCGGCTTGAGTTCAAAACTTTTATGGATGTTGAAGCTTCCAAGCTCATGGGTGAGTATCCCTATTACCATCATTTGATTCCCATATGTGCTAGCAAGAACTAAAGTGGCAGAATTTTGCTCTCCAAGAGAAGCAACAAATCGCCTGGAGAGAGGAAGCAATCGGCCATTTTTGAAAAGAGGCCATTCGGCCAAAATAATAGTCAAAGGCCACTTGGTCATTTTCAAAAATAGAAAGGAACCAATTGCTTTTATCGGCAAATTCAAAATAAGAAAGCAATTGCTTTTATTTTGGCCAAATAATCAGAGGCCAATTCATTCTTCAAAAGAAACCAATAGCTTCTCGCCATTCGCCAAAACCAAAGAGAATAAATCCAATTTGCTTTTCTTTCAGCCCTTTTTTATAAAAGGAGAAGACAATGCCACTTTCATTTACTCGGCAAAGGAGAGAGAGCAAAATAATGATTTTCCAAAATTTATTAATTGTATTTTTCTTTTTCAAAAGGCAAAGAGTGTTTTACAAGTTTCCACCAAAACACATCATCCACTTCAATCACTAAAGGTGACTAATGATGTAAGTAAAGTGGGCCCCACTTTAAATTCAAAATTCAAGTGGGCTTGCTCAACACACTTCGGGCTCGGATTCATTTAGTCCGATTAAACGAATTTTCCGTCGCGACGTAATTAAATATGATTTAATTAAATAATTATGCCTCGCAAAATTATTATTAAAGTCGATTACGAATTAATTCCAAATTAATTCGTTCGCTAGAATTAAAATCCAATTTAATTCCGCGTTGAAATCTGATTTCATTTAATATATCTAATATATTATTTTAGCCCAATTAAATAAATTAAATAGTAAAATCTAATTTAACTATTAAATTTATTTTACTGATTAATTCCAAATTAATCGAGTTCTCTCCTCTCGACGAATTTAATCCCAGATAAATTCTCGACGTAATTAATCCCAGATTAATTCTTTCTCTGATAATTAATCCCAGATTAATTCTTGTCGTAATTAATCTCAGATTAATTTTCTCTCTCTTAATTAATCCCAGATTAATATTGTGTTCCAGTCAAATGTCATCGGTGAATCTTTGGGATGCGACCCAAGAGATCCCTGGATATGTTGGCAGTAAATACGGTTATCGGACTGTCCGAATATGTGCATACCCGGTACCACGTTCTTACCGATTTACAAGATATGGTTGGCTTCTAGCAAAGCATCGTGCCTACCCAATTCTCCAGAAATATTCTTCTACGGAATATATGATCTTTGTCAGGCATAGTAATAGTATACGTAGTATTGTGCATTACGATCCAGTATCAGATGTCGCATGCTATCAGATCACTAGTAACTAGTCTCTTTATGATCGAAAAGTCATGACCTAGTCATAATTCCCCGATGGCTGTAGCACTTAGAGTACCAGTTCTGTATCCCTACGTGATCATCATCTCCATATGACTGAAGTGATACTACCATCTCGACATCACACCCAATACACTACGATTCTCAGTATACCCAGAAGAGGCGTACACATAACCTGTTAAAGCCCTGGACGACCAAAACCAAAGTATATTGATTGTCGCAAGTATTAGCGATGCAAGTCTCAGGTTAAGACCAAATACACCTACCCTGATTCGGATTCCCATAGACACATAGTCATACTAACAATGGGATTCCGAGGATTCTATCCAGAGCGAAGCTGTTTCCGTACCATCGGTAAACAGAACCTCCTATTACACTTGCATGAGTATCCAATACCCAAATATATGAGAACTATACCGTTACGCTTCCATAACACGCACAAGTGTAATACTAGCCTATTCCGCATTATCGATGTCCAGTCTCGATAATACTACGACTAGAGATATTTAATGATTAAACATTTATGGATTAATACTGTCTCATATCTTATTAATCTGGAACTAATCATATGGACTTTTATCATTTATATATCAAGGTAATCCAATTACAAATGATAAAAGAGAAATTTCCTTTGTCACATAGTTAATTTGTATAACAACACCATGTTCTGTACAAATAATGATGCTATGGGTCATAATTGTCCAACAGTGGTGACACGTGGCGATAGCGATTGTCGACACCGTAGGATTGTGACACGTGGCGCGATTTGATTGGTTGATGATGATGTGGCGGTGATGTGGCAAATTTGACTGGTCTTCTGCTGACATGTCGATGATGTGGCTGACACGTGGGGTGACACGTGGTGATGGCAATTGTCGGCACCATATGATGATGACACGTGGCACGGTGTACCTTAGCAAATTTGGCGCATGTTAGCAAAGTCAAACTTCTCAGATTCTGACACATGTCACCGGCTCATGTTAGCATGAGGCGACGCACGTTAGACGTCGTGACGCGCCAAATGAAGATTTTGCCCTTTTATCCGTTTTTCACTGTTTTGGCCCCAAATCACCTCCAGAGAGTCCTGAAACTTTATTTATCTATAAAATATTCACAAAACTCAAGAAACTATACAAAATATTAGGTCAAATGAGTGGGAAATAGTGATACATTTACCACTCATCACTAATCTGACCCTAATGGTTGTAGATTATATTTTCTATGAATAAGAAACTTGTTCTTAATATCTCAAGGATAATAAAGAACATGTTTCAAGACACATCCTATAGTCTACTGCATATCAAAATAACTCGTAACAATTATAATTAAATTGATATCTATAATCGCACATATATAGTATTCATTATGCTATCATCATATGATGCATCAGATTGACTAGACATTCTATCAATTTCTCTTTCGATAAATGAATCATCCTTTATGAAAGATTAATACTATATACAAAAGACACACTAACTGTCAAACAGTTATACTAACTTTCTTACATATAGTCTTACTGTGTCCATTATTAGATCATATCTAATGCACGACTAATGAGAGTATCTAACAAGTCTCTTATTTTATATCATATATGAAACTTTATATCAAATATAACAGAGACTACTCCCACTGCTATCACGGAGAAAAGAAGACTTAGGTAAACCTTTTACCTCACAAACATTTCATTATTACATTAATAATGATAATGTTGTTATGATATATAACTCTAGAAAGAAATTTGTACGCTCCTACTGACCCTACTATCATATGTGTATTCTTTATGTTTTGATAAAATCAGACAATCTGACTATATCAAAATTAGAGAACATAAATTTATGAAAAACTTATTTGAGTCTACAATAGGCTCTATAAGGTAGTACACCAAACTGTGATTTTAGCAGAATACAAACTCCAGTGCCATTCTAGAATGAACTCTTCAAACAAAGAAATCACAATAGATCCCTTCTTCGAAGAAACCATCCAGGAACGACACTTTGTATTCTTTAGCCAAAATACATAGTTTAATATCAACATTAACTAACGGATCTTTAATTGTTCAATTAGTGCGAATAGAGACAAGTTTTCTTAGAATCTACAATAGATTACTGAGTATAACTTTTCTCACTGTCATACTATAAAGGTCAAACCTTTAACAAGCTCACTTTACTTTTGCTGCGTAAATAATTTACACATTTTATGAACGATTCATAACGAAAGCTCAATCAAGTTCTGAACTTGATCGTAGTAAGCTATGAACAATCTTAGATCTATAGTTTAATGGTAATTTCTGAAATCGATATTAAATATTGCTCCCACTATAAGTTATAGGATAATTTTCTTCGATAAGAAAACAACAGAATCATTAAGTATCAAATACTTTGTGAATGATTCTGACATCATATTGAACTTATACGGAAGATATCTAAGGTTATTTTCATCTTATTAATTATGTAGTTCCATTTATAGTTTATCACTCTCATATTTGACTTCAACAAGTCAAGTCTTTTCTACAATTGTCAACATCTGATGCTACACACCAAGTAATAAAATAATTTTATTACTCGGAATCATAGAAAAGATACTCTTTCAAATAGAATACAATATTCTATTAAATAGAATAAATGATAAAATTTTACTTGTACCTCCTGTTGGATAATTTGACCCATAGCGTCACTATTTGTACAGATCATGGTGTTGTTGTACAAATTAACTATGTGACAAAGGAGATTGCACTCTTATCATTTGTGATTAGATCACCTTAGATGTATAAATGATGAGAGGTCCCTAGGATTTGTTCTGGACGGAGAATGATATGAGACAGTATCAGTCCACGTAGGATAATCATTAAACATCCCTAGCCGGAGTATTATCGAGACAGGACATCGATAATGCGGAATAGGCTAGTATTGCACTTGTGCGCGTTGTGAGGGCACAACGGCATAGTTCTCATATATTTAAGTATTGGATACTTATGCAAGTGCGATAGGAGGTTGTGTTTCACCGATGGTACGGGAAACAGCTTCTCTCTGGATAGACACCGATGGTACGGGAAACAGCTTCTCTCTGGATAGACCCCTCGGAATCCCATTGGTATTATGACTATGTGTCTATGGGAGTCCGACATCAAGGGTAGGTGTATTTGGTCTTAACCTGAGACTTGCATCGCTAATGCTTACGACAATCAATATACTTTGGTTGAGGTCGTCTAGGACTCTAACCGGTTTGTGTACGCCAATACTGGGTATATGAGAATCGTAGAGTGTTGGGTTGTGATGTCAAGACGGAAGTATCACTCCAGTCATAGTGGAGATGATGTCACACAGGATACAGTATTAGTGCTCTTAAGTGATGCACATCCAATCGTGATATTATGACTAGGTCATGAATATCCGATTATAGAGACTAGTTATCAGACATCCGACATGTGCTTCGGACGGGGCAGACACTTATCCAGCCCCATCCCTAGCACGTGACTATCCGATACTGGACCGACATACGCAATACTTGGTATACTACGCTTGATATAGATCTTAAATATTCTTAGATGGATATGTCCGGAGAATTGGGTAAACCTGGTGCTTTGCTAGGAGTCGACCTTGTCTCGTAAATCGGTAGAACATAGTACTTGGTACGTACGATATTCGGATATGCCGACGACCGTATTTACTGCCAATATATCCGGGGATCTCATGGGTCGTTTCCCAATAATCCACCGATGACGTATGACTCGTACTCTATATTAATCTGGGATTAATTAGATGAGAGAGAAAATAAATCTGGGATTAATAACGGAGATATTTTATCTAGGATAAAATATCGTCTAAAGAGAGAGAACGATTAATTGGAATTAATCGGTAAGTTAATATATTCGATATATTGAACGAAATTGGATTTCGACGCAGAATTGAAATTGGATTTTAATTCGGGCGAACGAATTAATTTGGAATTAATTCGTTAGCGACGTGAATAGTGAATTCGCTAGGCGTAATCATTTAATTACGACGCAACGGAAGTTCGTTAATTTAGAATTAGCGAACCCGAGCCCGAGTGTGATTGCGAGCGCATTCGTATTTCGAATTCGAGTGCGGCAACGCAAGTCACATCAAGCGTCAAATCATTCGTCACATCAAACGTCAAATCAAATGTCACTTTGAGTGATGTGATTGATTGATGTGATTGATTGATGTGATTGATTGATTGATTGAAAGACAACTTGTGACACTTTGAGTGATGTAAGTTGTTGGAATAGTAATAGTTGTTGGAAAGTTTTTCTTTGACTTTTTGAAAGCCAAAATGTGTATATACCTTTAATATATTTTGGAAAATATATAAGGTAATTATTTTGCACTTTCCAAACAACAACTACACAAATTCTTCTCTCTCATTCTTTCTCCAAAGCTCACGCCCAAACACAAAATAATGACTGGTTTGGAACCAGTTTTGGCGTGAAGAAAATGGAAGCAAGAGTGGATTTTCATGGTGAAAATCCAAGTGCTAGCACACTTACGACACTTGCGAAGGTGGTAGGGAGGTTCACCCATGAGTCGGGATCCATTCGACGAAGCTCGGAGCTCTGTTTCGTAGCTCAAAATCAGAAACTGTCAAGGCAGTGGACTGCCCAGCTTGGGCGTGAATGGCAGTGAGCAAAATGGCTCATTCGTCTTCAAATCGACTCAACCGATCGATGTGAGTATTCCGCTACCTCCGTTGATGTGTTCACACATGATTTTCATTGCTTGTTTGATCTTGGGACCTAGAATAAACCTAACAATGGTATCAGAGCCTGAGGTTCAAGCATGAAAAATGTAGGGCTTAAAATGGGTTATTTGTATTTGAGCATGATTTAATGAAATTGGATGATTGAGCATGCTTAGTATATGTTATATGAAGATTGATTTGATCAATTTCAAGAAAAGTGTTTAGAACATTTTTCCCCAAAATTACCCCTTGGCAGAATGTGAAATTGATTTTGGTAATTTGGAATTTTTGATTTTGATTCATTGGATGAGGTTAGAATCATATAGGATAATGTTAATTTGAATCAATTGATTGGATTTGGAATTGAACATAAAATCCCCAAATGTAATCACCTTGGCCGAATGTACTTAAGCCTTTAATGTTTGGATTTTTGATTTTATGAACATTGGATGTGTATGAAATCATTCGGGAAGTTAATACGTTGTCGATGTGTGTAATTAATCGGATTGAATTCAAATCGGACCAAATAACCTTCCTTGGCCGAGACTTAGAAGCATGTAATATGGGTTGATTTTCATTAATGTGTTGGACATGTGATGATGATGATGAGCATGATTAATTGGACTAATTGATGTTTTGGAAATGTTGATTTAGGTGATTAATCATATAAAACATTTAGGTAATTAAATTGCTAAATTGGGATTTATGTGATTAAATTATTTAAGGCCTTGAAAATTGGATTTGGGCTATTAAAGTTGTTATTGGGCTTATTGGGCTGATTTTATCAGTTGGTTTAGGCCAAATGGATTGGATCCAATTGGGCCCAAAACCACTTCCGTTAAGCCCAAATGCGACTAATGAACCTTTAAAGTTTAAATTGGGCCTAATGGGCCAAGATTGATTTATGGGCTTATGGGGTAATCCCGGATTGGACTTTGGTTATCGGTTTGACCCGAGTTGACCAAAAGTACACGCCTTAAGAAATCAATTAAAAGCCCATTGGACTTGAATTGAATTGACGTTGGACGTTAATCGGGCTTGAGACCCGTAGCGATTAAATTTGGAATTTAAGTCGTAAAAGGTTCATTAAATAAAAGTGTAATATTTAATTTGGAATTGAATAGTGAATTAGTATTAAATACATGTTAAATTGGATTTAATGATGTAGTTTAATTTAATTCAATAATTCGTACTTTAAGTACTATTCGCAAAAAACGAGTTTGACTCGAGCAAAATCAAATCGTTGTTTGAACATTGGATGATCACTTAATTATCGATTAATTAATTTGATTAGATTGATTGATAACATGCTTTTGTGTGAATACGTGGTTGATGAATGAATAATGTATATCAGATGGATATTAGTCGGGTGGAGCAATTTTAGAAATTGTTTTGTAATAAATTCGATTTATTAAATTGGACCTACGTGTCCAGCCTTATCACCTCTTTCTCTTTGTATTCTCTTCTCACCTATTCCCCTCAATGTATATGAGGTTTCTTTAGAAGTGTAGTGTAACGGGTAGAAGTAGTACATGTGCTAGCTTGAGTGAGAAAGGGAGAAGGATTTGATCTAGGATCAATGTGTAAGTATCCATCCGCAATCATTATTATTTTATTTCATACTCGTTTTATTATGTGTTTAGAATGCATGTTTAAGGGTGTATGAAGATGAGACCTTAACAAAGATAATTAAATTGGTAGCCAATTTGCACGCGAAAAGCCCTCATCAAATATCATGCGTCTTTTCCTTCCATTGAGTGATCTTACTCAAGATCCTAGATTGGCATGGGTTGTTGGCCAAAGTCAAGCCCTTGTCCGTCGAAGATGTGTTTGAATCACGAAGCTTTGTTCCATATTGGTGTCTTGTCCAAGTTGTGGTTTGTTGGCCAAAGTCAAGACCACTTCTTGTCCATCGACATTGATTACGAAGCTTCCATGGTCAATGGGTCCGCGCTTGACTGGGATCATTAGGTTTGTTGTGCCAAAGCCAAGGCCTAGTTGATTCAGAGGAAAAAGGTTAGGGTATATATTGGATATATAGGCATATATGAGATATAGTTTCGGACTTGGATGTCCACCTACTGGATCTAGGAGTTGGATGATACAATTGATCTTCGAGATGTACCTAGTTAATTATCATACAATTTGTTGGCCAAAGTCAAGATTGTGTGATATTTAACGGGATCCTAGCCCACTAGGAAACACGGTTTCCCGAGTACTCGACAGAGGGTTAGAGGCTTGCCGAAAAATAGTGGGAGGCAAGAATTGAATTTGCAATATTCGTTCAATTACTCGCCATACGCGCTCAAACAAATATCATTCGTCGTAATATTAAATGTTAGTTGGACTAATATTTAAAATGTTGTTTTAATATAAACAGTTGGACTGTATTATAGTTGATTATATATTGGATTATATTAATCAATATATTTGAATTAATTGATTTCAATTTATAGTTGATTTTATAGTTAGACTATAGTAATCAATGTAATTGAGGTTAATTAATTTAGACTATATTTGATTATATAGTTGGACTATTATAATCATTATAATATATAGTACCACCATATCGTTGATTAAATAGTTGGACTATTAGAATCAAGATTAACATTGAAAGATTGGACATTTAAATATAATCTTGGATAAAATATTTAAATGGTTTAATTTTCAAATTGGGAATTAAATTTCAGGATAGTCCTGGAAATAAATAATAAGTTATTCTATTTGATAAAATAACCTATTATGCCTAAGCCAAGAATCAAGCAAATAAGTAGAGCATAATCTTTGGAAGATTATGTGATGATGACTTTAGTGCTTAATTCATAATACTTGACATAAATCTATGTTAGATTTAAGAAGTATTAAAATTGCAATTAATAATTCTTGGAGAATAAATGACTAATCTCAAGGAGATAAAGTCAAACTTTGCAATTAAGCTAGTAGCGCAAGGCGCACCTTACTTCAATATTCTAGAAACCCAAGGCTTGGCCAGAGGCTTCTGAAATATTGGAAAGGGCAAGGCAAATCATTATGATCTTCTGGGAAGATAAAAGACATATCCCAAAGTGACTGTCGTTTGGATATGGCAGACACGAAGGAATTAAAGAAAGGGCGAGGCTCTGACTTAAAAATTATTTGTCAAAGTTATGTTCACTACTAGTATTAAAATTAGATTTTAAATACTAGTGTGGTACATAAAATATATGTATTGATGTTCAGAATCCGCTATGAGCTGGATACTGACTTCAAGCTGAGATTGCTCTACGAATCAGAAACGGGACGAAAGTCGCTGTTTCGACTGTAGATACCTAAGTTTAGGAACTACCCTTCGGGTGTGTACTTAAATTAGGAAAATTATAATGTAACTAGTTGGACTAGTAACATTATCTCTATATCAGTGTTTAATCCGTTGCGGATAAACCTTTATATTCTAGAACACTAAGTGTTTCATTATATAAAGATGATACTGAGATAAACACATTAGATGTGAATAACAGAATTTATATTTTGAATATAAATAAAATCTCAAAACATATAAAATGACAAATAAATAGCTCAAATTGATTTGATCAATAGAGACTTATTTGTGGCATTGTCGTCTGGGACACAATTAAATAAGACTCGTATATCCACACTTTTGAAGAGTGGGTACTAGGACTGTTTTGACTAATCAAATAAAGTCTACGAATCTAGTTTATTAGGTAAAACACCTAAAACTATTTACTTGGTAATAGTGAAAAAGCCACCGATCTGTTAGCCTATTCATTGTGAAGATGTAGTGGGCCCATATCTAGCTAGGCTAGATGTGAACATGAATATTCGTGACCTTAGCGGATGTGGCATCACGTTATGGTTATGTGTTTCTTTTGAAGAACACAAATCGGAAACTTTTAGAGTTTCGACACGGAAGTAAACAAACAGATCGGCTATAGTATTATACCGTCACGGTAAGACTGTAATGAAAATACTTAAGCATTAAGTTTCATACATACATGAAAGAGTTATGGTATTCTTTCAGATGAGGACTCCTCCCGAGACACGTCAGTTAGACGGTGAGGTGTGTCCGAACGAAAACCGAATTTTGTTGGACATGATAAGGTTTATCACGAGTCGCTCTGAGCTATCATTTCCTTCAACAGGTATGTATTAACAGTGCAAAAACTTATTTAGAATAAGGTTCGATATAAATCTGTTTGACAGATATCATATAGGATATGAACAGGAAAAAAACATGGTTTCTCATTCCTAATTAATTTGGGTATGCCGGGCATAACGTTTGGATGATACCAAACTAAGAACCCAAATTGGATAAGTGCCAAATATAGGTTATCCTAAGGGAAACCATAAGTATAGTACTTATATATCTCACAAGAGAACAATGTAATTGTTGCTCACCATGCGGTTTTTCCTAAGAGGAATACCGATATGCAGTGGTCAGTGGGAGGATAGTGATACTCGATGAAAATCAGAGTTATACTGTTCGAAGCACGAAATCCTTAATGGAACACAAACGGTTCATCAAGGATGAATTTATACCATTAATCTTCGAATACACAAGAACATCGTAGATCAGATAGAGTCAGAAAAACAACCTAGGGTATGGGTTTCTGATCTAACCCTCATAAAGATATCAATCTTATGGAGGTTATACCATCCGACTACGTTTTGAGGAAGTGATACAAGGTATCAAGTCCTTATTATGGCAAAGTACCATGAGTCCGAAATGGATTCCATGTATAACAACTACTTTGGACACTAGTGTTGTACCGCCAAGGCATTGTGCCTATTGGTACATTAAACGTCTTCAAGGGAGACATACATGGATGGCACATTACCAACGTACAAAGCTAGGCTTGTGACGGAAGGTATCGTTATCAACATTGTGTTAATAACGGTTCAACCTTTTACTGTTGCCACTGTAAATCCATTTGGATAATGCGTGCTGAAGCTGTACATTTCATTTATGAAATGTGTCAGTTGTAGATCAAAATCGCTTTCCTGAAAGGAAACCTTTTGGAAGTGTTTACAACATCCTGACGATTTTGTATAACCAACAAACGAGGTTTGTGGGTTATTCGATCCATGTTTGGATTGAAGCAAGCATAAGGTTCTTGGAACTGACGTTTTGAAATAATCATAATGGTTCATGATTTGACTAAAACGAAATAATTTTGTTGTATATAAGGAGGTTAGTGGAGAGAGCGGACTGACAGTTAAATTCCCATAAAGCAATTGGGTGAAAGCTTGGCTTTCAATAGAAATTCTCGTAGAATTCTGGGGAGTAACAACCTTTATTCAAGGAAAAAGATCTACTGGGATAGATTTGGAGTTGTTAACACTCTCTGGGAAATTGACATTTGAAATGTACTTGTATTGGTGTCTCATACGCTTCGAGCATATGGAGTCACGATCAGGTCAATCCAAATGATAGTCACTGGATTGAAGTTAAGACATTTTTAGTCTTCAGAGAACTAAAGATGCTATCTTAAACTATGGAGAAGGAGAACTTGAAGTGACTGGGATCACTGCTGCAAGTTTCCAAACAATTAATACTACGGTACTATAAAGTTTGAATAACGGGAGTGAGCTGGAAATCTTCCAAGAGATAACCGTTGCCGAATAAACAACAAATGCGGATTATTGCTGCAGCTGAGGCAGCAGCATAGAAGCCATTTGGATCAAAAATAAATCTAATTAGATTAGATATAGTTCTGTTAGCTGCTGAGCTAGGCGTCGTCGCACAGGCTAAGGAATTAAAGGTCTCATCGACGATCCAGATATATACTTCTATATTCATCTGATTCGTTCAGATCATACATCGTGGCGATATGATGATCGTATAAATCGCATCGGATGGATGATAATCATGCAAATCCGCTGACGAAAACCTTTTCTCAGCAATTTGAGCGAACCGTACATAGTTCGGGGGTGTTAGACACTCGAGTGACTGGCTATGTGCCAGTGGGGGATTGTTGGATAATTTGACCCATAGCGTCACTATTTGTACAGATCATGGTGTTGTTGTACAAATTAACTATGTGACAAAGGAGATTGCACTCTTATCATTTGTGATTAGATCACCTTAGATGTATAAATGATGAGAGGTCCCTATGATTTGTTCCTGGACGGAGAATGATATGAGACAGTATCAGTCCACGTAGGATAAATCATTAAACATCCCTAGCCGTATGAGTATTATCGAGACAGGACATCGATAATGCGAATAGAATAGGCTAGTATTGCACTTGTGCGCGTTGTGAGGGCACAACGGCATAGTTCTCATATATTTAAGTATGGATACTTATGCAAGTGCGATAGGAGGTTGTGTTTCACCGATGGTACGGAAACAGCTTCTCTCTGGATAGACCCCTCGGAATCCCATTGGTATTATGACTATGTGTCTATGGGAGTCCGACATCAGGGTAGGTGTATTGGTCTTAACCTGAGACTTGCATCGCTAATGCTTACGACAATCAATATACTTTGGTTGAGGTCGTCTAGGACTCTAACCGGTTCTGTGTACGCCAATACTGGGTATATTGAGAAATCGTAGAGTGTTTGGGTGTGATGTCAAGACGGAAGTATCACTCCAGTCATAATGGAGATGATGTCACACAGGATACAGTATTAGTGCTCTTAAGTGATGCGCATCCAATCGTGATATTATGACTAGGTCATGAATATCCGATTATAGAGACTAGTTATCAGACATCCTACATGTGCTTCGGACGGGGCAGACACTTATCCAGCCCCATCCCTAGCACGTGACTATCCGATACTGGACCGACATACGCAATACTTGGTATACTACGCTTGATATAGATCTTAAATATTCTTAGATGGATATGTCCGGAGAATTGGGTAGACCTGGTGCTTTGCTAGGAGTCGACCTTGTCTCGTAAATCGGTAGAACGTAGTACTTGGTACGTACGATATTCGGATACGCCGACGACCGTATTTACTACCAATATATCCGGGGATCTCATGGGTCGTTTCCCAATAATCCACCGATGACGTATGACTCGTACTCTATATTAATCTGGGATTAATTAGATGAGAGAGAAAATAAATCTGGGATTAAAACGGAGATATTTTATCTAGGATAAAATATCGTCTAAAGAGAGAGAACGATTATTTGGAATTAATCGGTAAGTTAATATATTCGATATATTGAACGAAATTGGATTTCGACGCAGAATTGAAATGGATTTTAATTCGGGCGAACGAATTAATTTGGAATTAATTCGGTAGCGACGTGAATAGTGAATTCGCTAGGCGTAATCATTTAATTACGACGCAACGGAAAGTTCGTTAATTTAGAATTAGCGAACCCGAGCCCGAGTGTAATTGCGAGCGCATTCGTATTTCGAATTCGAGTGCGGTAACGCAAGTCACATCAAGCGTCAAATCATTCGTCACATCAAACGTCAAATCAAATGTCACTTTGAGTGATGTGATTGATTGATGTGATTGATTGATTGATTGAAAGAAAACTTGTGACACTTTGAGTGATGTAAGTTGTTGGAATAGTAATAGTTGTTGGAAAGTTTTTCTTTGACTTTTTGAAAGCCAAAATGTGTATATACCTTTAATATATTTTGGAAAATATATAAGGTAATTATTTTGCACTTTCCAAACAACAACTACACAAATTCTTCTCTCTCATTCTTTCTCCAAAGCTCACGCCCAAACACAACATAATGGACTGGTTTGGAACCAGTTTTGGCGTGAAGAAGAAAGGGAAGCAAGAGTGGATTTTCATGGTGAAAATCCAAGTGCTAGCACACTTACGACACTTGCGAAGGTGGTAGGGAGGTTCACCCATGAGCGGGATCCATTCGACGAAGCTCGGAGCTCCGTTTCGCAGCTCAAAATCAGAAACTGTCAAGGCAGTGGACTGCACACCTTGGGCGTGAATGGCAGTGAGCCAAAATGGCTTCATTCGTCTTCAAATCAACTCAACGATCGATGTGAGTATTCCGCTACCTCCGTTGATGTGTTCACCTGATTTTCATTGCTTGTTTGATCTTGGGACCTAGAATAAACCTAACACAAGGCCCAAGTACTTTCAATTATATAACTATTATACAAAAGAAAGATTCAAATCTCAAACTTTTCAAGATTTGAATTTGCTACTTATTACATATCATATACGTAACTGTAGAAACTAATGGAACATTAATTAAATGGATAAATTACTATTACTATAGCATATTCCCAAGAGTATCGAAAACTAATTCGGGAACACACAATATCAAACGAATCAAATCATATAAGATTCGATTTCTCTCACTAACTAATTTAATCATGATGGAATCGTAGAAGAATCATATTGAGTAAGAATCACATTCATTAAATAACGTTAGAACTAATTGTTGTAAATTCATATGTTTGAACATATCAAACATCCTTGAACAATTCAGAGACTCACGATGAATTTTAAAATTATAATTTTCAACACTTCAAATAGAATATCTTTGAACCATTCAAAATATTATATCTGCGTTTCATCAGAAACATATTGAAAGTTCTCGAACCATTCAAGATGTTCAATATAGATTCTTTTAAAAACACGCAACTAAGTCATGACAATTCATTCACTTAGTTATGAAGTAAAGAAAACTATCCAAGGCAATATCTAATTCATTAAGCGACATACATCCAATGTATTAGTTTAATAAATCTGTGTTCCAATGACGATCATTGGTTAAATGAGATTTAATCACATCATGAATACAATATTCATTAAATGGATAAAGATATATGGTGTGATCTTGTATCAAACCATCCTTTTGTTGGATAATTATGACCCATAGCGTCACTATTTGTAAAAGACATTGTGATTTTTATACAAATTAACTGTGTGACAATGGAAATTGCTATTTTATCTTTTTGTAATTTGATTACTTGTATATATAAATGATAAAAGTCTTTATGATTAGTTCCGGATTATAAGATATGAGACAATATCAATCCACAAAGGTTTAATCATTAAATATCCTTAGTCGTAGTATTATCGAGACTGGACATCGATAATGCGGAATAGACTAGTATTGCACTTGTGCGTGTTATGGAAGCGTAATAGAATAGTTCTCATATATTTAAGTATTGGATACTTATGCAAGTGTGATAGGAGGTTGTGTTTGCCGATGGTACGGAAACAGCTTCGCTCTGGATAGACCCCTCGGAATCCCATTGGTAGTATGACTATGTGTCTATGGGAATCCGATTCAGGGTAGGTGTATTTGGTCTTAACCTGAGACTTGCATCGCTAGTACTTGCGACAATCAATACGCATTGGTTTTGCTCGTTCAGGGCTTTAACAGGTTCTGTGTACACCTCTTCTGGGTTTATTGAGAATCGTAGTGTATTGGGTGTGATGTTGTAGGCACTGTATTTTTGCATATAAGTCCCTATGATGAGTCTCATTTGGAGACACTGCCTTTAAAGTCGAGAAAGTCGCGCGAAGCGGACGTCGGAAGGGAATCAGTATTTTTGTTAGATTTTATTCGCTTGTTTAGCCTCGGGCTCGCTTGTTGGACCTCTATTTTAAAACACATCCTCAGCCCAAACCATCACTAAGACACACACCAAGCCCATCTCACTCAAGCCCAATCCAAAAATAATTAAAGCATTTAAAATACATATCACAAATTAAATTAAATTAAATTAAAACAAATTAAATTAAAATCTAATTAAATTAAATTCCTTCCTAATTTAATTAATTCACTCACCAATTTAAATAAAATTCCCCACCAATTACAATTATTCATTTCCTTTAATAAACTAAATAAAATAAATTCCAATTGTTTGATTTATTTCCTTGTTTAGAAAACCCATGAACAACCCTAACCTACACCATTATAAAAAGGCAACATTTCCATACCCTAAATTTTGGACACACACAATCTCCTCACGGCAAATCAAAGAAACCATAATAACCATTGTCTCTCCCTTGATGTCAAAACACTACTCGGCAGCCCCTTGGACTTTCGGCATCCACAAAGAAAGACAAACCATAAGAGCCTCTCACTCTCATTCACGACTCCGATTGGCTCTCTCTCTCTCTCGGCACTTCAACCAAAAAATACAAAACCTAAACACCTTGACCTTTCTCTCTTCTCTCTCTCTCACGAAATCAACCCACAAAATCAACCTTAATACCCATACGTCTAGCCTCTCTCCATTCACACCATTAAAAACCCATTCACAAAGCCACGCACGAACCGGCCACCATCACCACTTCAGCTCTCTTTGATAAACAGCTCATCAACCACTCATAGAAGCCTTGATGCCTAGCCATACTCCATTCAAGAACCTCGCGCACGTAGGAGCAATTTCACGCATCCCTCATACAAATTGCCACCTTACCCTCACGCCATTCACCCTCAAAAAGCCACATTGCCACTTCAATAAATCATCAACGCCCCGGCCCACACTCACAAACGCCCCTGACCTTAACCATAACACCACCTTGCTCCATTAATAAACAAACACACTAGCCACAGATCAGCCCAAAACCCTATCCTCCACTCACACGCAAAGGACACCTGCCTTACTGCTCAGCAACGACCATCAGACCCTTCACGACCTCAGCTCTCACCACCTGCCACACATAAAACCTACGCATCAAAAATCTTGATCAACCCCTCTCGCGGCAACACTGCCTAACCAACACGCCACTATCTCCACGCCAAAGCAACCCCCTACACTGCCCAGAAAATCGAACACACACACCATTTTATTACCCAGTCCAACCGAACCTAAAAAACACCATGAACTGCCGCATCTTGCACCCTGAGCTGTAGTATATTAGACACACAAAACTGCCCAGTTGTAGCCTTAAAATAGTCCAGAACAACCCCTGAAAACTGCCGCAAAATACCACCCAAAACCGCACCTAAAAACACCCAAAACAGTAGCCTAATAGACCTGAAACAGTGACAGAAAATACACCCGAAAAAGTAGCAAAACGGAGTGAAAATAGTAGCCTGAACAGCGAAACAGCGAGGAAAAATATTGGATTAGTGAACCAGAAACAGTGCGGAGCAACAACCCTTCCGACGGCGTGTAACGTGCTTTCGAGAGACGAAAAAAGAGGTTAGACCTGAGGGCACCCTTTTATTTATCATCTTTCGTTTATTTTATTTATTTTTAAAAAGATTATTGCATGAGAGTCGTTTGAGGCATGATGTGATTGTTGGATGGGCGGAACGTGTGTTCCCTTTTGTGGTATATAGGATGGAAACCCGGACATAAATTCTGTAGCCGAATCCGAATGGACGGTAGTGCGGTTTGTACTTGGGATACAACGCTCGTACCACTTAAGAGACATATGTTTCGTTCCATCCAAACTTGTATTTGAGCATGTTATAGTTTCTAGGTTGTTTTATTTATTAATTTAAGCATGATTTAGTCTAGTTTGTTATTTATTTACGGAGCATAATTATATTATTCTTGGTGGATGGTGTTTTGTTTAGGTTGTGTTTATACTTGAATAGCTATTTATTTACCTTGTTTTGATGGTTCAATATGCTCATTGTGTGGTATTGTGTTTGCCATTTAAAGACTTACTTTCAAGCATGCGAACTTAGATTATGAGTTATTTTGACAAATACATATTAGATCTAAGTGACATTTGAGCATATATATGTTGCGTAGACTCCGTTAATTTATTGCAAGTCATACTATCACAAGTGACATAAGTAAGGGACCATTCCGAACCCAACGGTTTGAGGTCTTCCCTTTCGCGAGGTGGTGAGTGCGGCATTAAACCTTTGTCCCGGTTCAAAACGGGGTGGCGACTCCATTATTCTCCGGTTTAGTTCCCCGCTGACTACTCCGTACTCCCAACTAGGTCTTGAGCCTGGAACAGCATGCGTCACCCAGTTTCTGTGTTCCCACAGTCTGGCGACTCCACTGGGATAGAGAATCGGCCTCGAAATAATGTCTTGTAATGTTTGGATTTTGCTTTAATTAACCGTGTCTACAGTGGTTGAAGGTGGTTTAGTTAAAGGCATTTTCAGCGAGATCCTTTGTCCGATTCCCGTGAACCCACATATGAACCTTAGTCGTGACTTAGTAGAAATATTTTTTTTTATGTTGATGTGTTTGGACCGTCGTCATTTGGATCCAGTTGACCTTTTGTCAAAAGATGTGAACTTGTTGGGCCATTTAAACTGGGACGAGTTCGTGTCCTTTGACAGTTGGGCCAAAAGCTTCTAAAATGTCGATGGGCCATTTTATGTTTGGGCCTCTTATCATTTGAAGTTGTTTAGCCATGTTATCGCAAAGTGTAAACCTGTTGGGCCTTTTCAACTGGGACAAGTTTGCACCGCGCAATAGTATGATTGAATACTTTAAAATGATAATGGCCGACTAGTGTAAAAATTTTTAAATGGGCTTATATATTACATACATTGCACGTATCTCATGCATCTCATGCATACACGCATCATGTTAACCCCGTGTCTTAAAAGCCATCATAGATATCCGTTGAGTTAGAGAAAAAAAAAAGAAGGTTTGTCAAGAGGAGTTTAGCAAACATGGATAGCGAGGTAAAGGAAATCAAGAAACAGAAAACCTTACGGCAAGGATAGAAAGACCATTGGGGGGCCTTCAAAAAAAAAAAAAAAAAAGAAAAGAGAAAAAGAAAAAGAAAAAAAAGAGGTTGTTTAGTCCTTAATAGTTAGGCATAAGTCCGATGATGAAATCGTTTGCTTTAGGATGAAATCTTAGAAACGATAAACTCTTGATGTGCTTTTATCTGATGCTTTGAATTGTTGATCTATGCTAGACTCGTAAACACTTCACTATAGGTTCTTAGCGGTGAAAACCTGAGTAGTTGGCAAGGTGACTAGTTGAAGAAATTGCGGGTCGATGAATGACCGTTTGCTTAGATATCTATCCTGACTTGCTTGTGTTATGATGTGTGGTATGGTTGAAAAAAAAAGTCTCTAAAGAAAATAATTGAACCGCCTATAATCGATAAGCGTGAAGCTACCCATGGGCGAGTATTAGAACCACCATGAGGAGAAATGCTACCTTAAAGGGTAGGTGCGTCGAAAAAAAAAGGAAAGAAAAAAAAAAGAAAAAGAAAAAAAATGAAGTTCAACATGAAAAGAAAAAGGAGAGACAAAGGAAAAGAAAGATAAAACCATACCACATTGAGCACGAAAAAGCAATTACAGAGCCGAACTGAGACATCTAGGTTGGTTTGACCCATCGATCCCGATTTTTGAAACAAAATCATCGATTTGGCTTATCTTGGAATCGAGCTGCAAAGGAACCTTTGCACACACACACTTTGAGTCTGGCTTAGATCATTTATTCAAAGACTTGGATTTGAGTTGCATTGAGTGTTTTGAAGGTTCTCTGGTTTCATTACTGAGCATTCTTTGAGGACAATGATATGTATAACTATTGGGACTATTTCGTAGCATGTAATATAGTATGATGATATAGAAGGCCCCGCCATGTGATTCATCTTGACCAAGTGCAAATAGTAGAGAGCAGAAAGCTACATCAAGACTGGGGGCGACCAGTCTACCACCTCGTAAATAAGGGCATAACGGGAACTTAAGCCATGAGACAAAAGAAAACTGAGCAATCATCAACAGAAAGAGACTGTAAGCATGCCCAGGGGACAACCAAAGGCAGTTATAGGTGAAGAAGCACCGAGGAGCACAAGGAAGGCCTAACCCATCGGAATAGGAAACGCATTCATGCATACATACATACACATCATATACATGTAATCTTTGTCTTGTTTTGTATTCACAGATTTCAAAGAAGAAAAAGAGAAAGCGGCAAAGACAAGCCAACCAGAATCAACTACATATGAGTTGTAGTTTTGGGGATGAGTCCCAGGGTCGAGGTCCATATCAGCAGAGTTTTGGAATAAATCTGGGAAAGAATCCTAGGGTCGAGGCCCACTTCAGCATCAGTTTTGGGGATGAGTCCCAGGGTCGAGGCCCACATCACTATCAGTTTTGGGGATGATTCCTAGGGTTGAGGCCCATTGCATCACAAGCTAAGAATGGCAATCCGAGAATGGAACACAGTTCGGGAATGAACTAGTTGGGATTGGCACTCCGGGAATGGAAACACAGTTCGGGAATGAACAAGCCGGGAATGGCACTCCGAGAATGGAACACAGTTCGGGAATGAACAAGCCGAGAATGGCACTCCAAGAACGGAGCACAGTACGGGAATGAACAAACCGAGAATGGCACTCCGAGAATGGAACGCAGTTCGGGAATGGACCACATCACAGTAACGGTTCAGGAATGGACCACATCACATTAACGGTTCGGGAATGGACCATCTCATACAGTACAGTATTAGTTTTGCCGGGTATGGCATTCTGGGGGGCGAGGCCCACATCAGTTCAGTATCAGTTCTGCCGGGTATGGCATTCTGGGGGGGAGGCCCACATTGGTTTAGTATTAGTTCTTCCGGGTATGGCATTCTGGGGGGCGAGGCCCACATCAGTTCAGTATCAGTTCTGCCGGGTATGGCATTCTGGGGGCGAGGCCCACATTGGTTTAGTATTAGTTCTGCCGGGTATGGCATTTTGGGGGGCGAGGCCCACATCAGTTCAGTATCAGTTCTGCCGGGTATGGCATTCTGGGGGCGAGGGGGGCGAGGCCCACATCAGTTCAGTATCATTTCTGCCGGGTATGGAATTCTGGGGGCGAGGCCCACATTGGTTTAGTATTAGTTCTGCCGGGTATGGCATTTTAGGGGGCGAGGCCCACATCAGTTCAGTATCAGTTCTGCCGGGTATGGCATTCTGGGGGCGAGGCCCACATTGGTTTAGTATTAGTTCTGCCATGTATGGCATTCTAGGGGCGAGGCCCACATTGGTTCAGTATTAGTTCTGCCGGGTATGGCATTCTGGGGGAGAGGCCCACATTGGTTCAATATCAGTCTTGCCGGGTATGGCAATTTGGGGGGCGAGGCCCACATTAGTATCAGTATCAGTTTTACCGGGTATGGTGTTCCAGGTATGGAGACATCAGATCATTTTGGCCAGGTACGGCACTCCGGGTATGGAGACATCAGAATCAGTCTTGCCGGGTATGGCACTCTGGGGGGCGAGGCCCACATTAGCATCAGAATCGGTCTTGCCGGGTATGGCACTCTGAGGGCGAGGCCCATATTAGCATCAGTATCAGCATGTGGGCGAGGCCCATATCAGTATCAACATAGGGGCGAGGCCTATATCAATATCAGTTTGAGGGTGAGGCCCATATCAGTATCAGTCTGGGGCGAGGCCCACGTCAGTATCAGTTGAGGGCGAGGCCCACATCAGTATTAGTCTGGGGCGAGGCCCACATCAGTATCAGTTTTGGGGCGAGGCCCACATCAGTATCAGTTTTGGGGCGAGGCCCACATCAGTATCAGTTGAGGGCGAGGCCCACATCAGTATCAGTTAAGGGCGATGCCCACATCAGTATCAGTTTTGGGGACGAGGCCCACGTCATCATCAGTTTGAGGGAGAGGTCCCTATTGTCAGCGGTATTGGGATACGTCCCAGGGTCGAGGTGCCCCCGTTGTCGGTTGTAGTTCCGGGATGCGTCCCAGGGTCGAGGTGCCCACAACATCATCATATTGAGGGCGAGGTCCCTATTGTCAGCGGTGTTGGGTCGAGGTGCCCCCGTTGTCGGTTGTAGTTCCGGGATGCGTCCCAGGGTCGAGGTGCCCACTACATCATCATATTGAGGGTGAGGTCCCTATTTTCAGCGATATTGGGTCGAGGTGCCCAGGGTCGAGGTGCCCCCGTTGTCGGTTGTAGTTCCGGGATGCGTCCCAGGGTCGAGGTGCCCACTACATCATCATATTGAGGGTGAGGTCCCTATTGTCAGCGGTGTTGGGTCGAGGTGCCCAGGGTCAAGGTGCCCCCGTTGTCGGTTGCAGCTATTGGGATGCGTCCCAAGATCGAGGTCCACTGCATCATCATTTTCGGGATGCGTCCCAGGGTCGATGCCCCCGTTATCGGTTGCAGCTATTGGGATGCGTTCCAAGATCGAGGTCCAATGCATCATCATTTTCGGGATGCGTCCCAGGGTCGAGGCCCACATTTTTTCAGCGGTATTGGATTGCGTCCCAGGGTCGAGGCCCCCGTTATCGGTTGCAGCGATTGGGATGCGTCCCAGGATCGAGGTCCACTGAATCATCATTTTCGGGATGCGTCCCAGGGTCGAGGCCCACATATTGTCAGCGGTATTGGGATGGGTCCTAGGGTCAAGGCCCCCGTTGTCAGTTGTAGTTATTGGGATGCGTCCCAGGATCGAGGTCCACTGCGACATCAACTCAGCTCGAGGCTGCATGCAAGTCAGGTGGCAGCTGGCGAGCCAGGTAAGTAAAATGCATTGCATAAACTTTGATAGGATTGTCATTGTCACACACTGCACAAGTCCCATCAAAGTGGGGGCGACTGTAGGCACTGTATTTTTGCATATAAGTCCCTATGATGAGTCTCATTTGGAGACACTACCTTTAAAGTCGAGAAAGTCGCGCGAAGCGGACGTCGGAAGGGAATCAATATTTTTGTTAGATTTTATTCGCTTGTTTAGCCTCGGGCTCACTTGTTGGACCTCTGTTTTAAAACACATCCTCAGCCCAAACCATCACTAAGACACACACCAAGCCCATCTCACCCAAGCCCAATCCAAAAATAATTAAAGCATTTAAAATACATATCACAAATTAAATTAAATTAAATTAAAACAAATTAAATTAAAATCTAATTAAATTAAATTCCTTCCTAATTTAATTAATTCACTCACCAATTTAAATAAAATTCCCCACCAATTACAATTATTCATTTCCTTTAATAAACTAAATAAAATAAATTCCAATTCTTTGATTTATTTCCTTGTTTAGAAAACCCATGAACAACCCTAACCTACACCATTATAAAAAGGCAACATTTCCAGACCCTAAATTTTGGACACACACAATCTCCTCACGGCAAATCAAAGAAACCCTAATAACCATTGTCTATCCCTTGACGTCAAAACACTACTCGGCAACCCCTTGGACTTTCGGCATCCACAAAGAAAGACAAACCATAAGAGCCTCTCACTCTCATTCACGACTCCGATTGGCTCTCTCTCTCTCTCGGCACTTCAACCAAAAAATACAAAACCTAAACACCTTGACCTCTCTCTTCTCTCTCTCTCACGAAATCAACCCACAAAATCAACCTTAATACCCATACGCCTAGCCTCTCTCCATTCACACCATTAAAAACCCATTCACAAAGCCACGCACGAACCGGCCACCATCACCACTTCAGCTCTCTTTGATAAACAGCTCATCAACCACACATAGAAGCCTTGACGCCTGGCCATACTCCATTCAAGAACCTCGCGCACGTAGGAGCAACTTCACGCATCCCTCATACAAATTGCCACATTACCCTCACGCCACTCACCCTCAAAAAGCCACATTGCCGCTTCAATAAATCATCAACGCCCCAGCCCACACTCACAAACGCCCCTGACCTTAACCATAACACCACCTTGCTCCATTAATAAACAAACACACTAGCCACAGATCAGCCCAAAACCCTATCCTCCACTAACGCGCAAAGGACACATGCCTTACTGCTCAGCAACGACCATCAGACCCTTCACGACCTCAGCTCTCGCCACCTGCGCACATAAAACCTACGCATCAAAAATCTTGATCAGCCCCTCTCGCAACAACACTGCCCAACCAACACGCCACTATCTCCAAGCCAAAGCAACCCCTACACTGCCCAGAAAACTGAACACACACACCCTTTTATTACCCAGTCCAACCGAACCTAAAAAACACCCTGAACTGCCGCATCTTGCACCCTGAACTGCAGTATATTAGACACACAAAACAGCCCAGTTGTAGCCTTAAAACAGTCCAGAAAAACCCATGAAAACTGCCGCAAAATACCACCCAAAACCGCACCTAAAACGCCCAAAACAGTAGCCTAATAGACCTGAAATAATGACCAGAAAATACACCCGAAACAGTAGCAAAACGGAGTGAAAATAGTAGCCCGAACAGCGAAACAGCGAGGAAAAATGTTGGATTATTGAACCAGAAAAGTTGCGGAGCAATCCCTTCCGACGGCCGTGTAACGTGCTTTCGAGAGACCACAAAAGAGGTTAGACCTGAGGGCACCATTTTATTTATCATCTTTCGTTTATTTTATTTATTTTTAAAAAGTTTATTGCATGAGAGTCGTTTGAGGCATGATGTGATTGTTGGATGGGCGGAACGTGTGTTCCCTTTTGTGGTATATAGGATGGAAATCTGGACGTAAATTCCGTAGCTGAATCCGAATGGACGGTAGTGCGGTTTGTACTCGAGATACAACGCCACGTACCACTTAAGAGACATATGTTTCGTTCCATCCAAACTTGTATTTGAGCATGTTATAGTTTCTAGGTTGTTTTATTTATTAATTTAAGCATGATTTAGTCTAGTTCGTTATTTATTTTCGGAGCATAATTATATTATTCTTGGTGCATGGTGTTTTGTTTAGGTTGTGTTTATACTTGAATAGCTATTTATTTACCTTGTTTTGATGGTTCAATATGCTCATTGTGTGGTATTTTGTTTGCCATTTAAAGACTTACTTTCAAGCATGCGAACTTAGATTAGGAGTTATTTTGACGAATACATATTAGATCTAAGTGACCTTTGAGCATATATGTTGCGTAGACTCGGTTAATTTATTGCACAAGTCATACCATCACAAGTGACATAAGTAAGGGACCATTCTGAACCCAACGGTTTGAGGTCTTCCCTTGCGAGGGGTGAGTGCGGCCTTAAACCTTTGTCCCGGTTCACACCGGGTGGCGACTCCATTATTCTCCGGTTTAGTTCCCCGCGGACTACTCCGTACTCTCAACTAGGTCTTGAGCCTGGAACAACATGCGTCCCCCAGATGTCAAGATGGAAGTATCACTTCAGTCATATGGAGATGATGATCACGCATGGATACAAAACTGGTTATCTATTATGTTTCAACTATCGGGATAATATGATAAGGTCATAATTATCCGATTATAGAGACTAGTTGCTTGTGATCTGATATATACTTCTTACGGGGCAGACACTATTACAGCCCCAGGCCATGCATGTGACATCTGATACTGGATCGCAATACGCAATACTAGTCTGATGGGAGTGGTTGGGAGCAATAAATGCAAATTTCCCTCCAAAATCTGCTTTAGCTTTTTGGAAAAGCATATACCAAGTTTGAGAGACTTTTTGCATAAGATTATTTAGAAAAACAAAAACACAAAATTGAAAAAATCTCTCCTCTCCCAATTTTCTCTCATTGTCGTGAGTTTCAAAGGAACATATGGAAGATTTTGTTGCAAAATCTTTCCAAAACTAGCACTTAAAGAATCATACATAGGTGATAGGGAAACATCCATTGAGTTTGGAATGTCATTCACCAAGCTTGGAGCTCAACATACAACCATTCAAAGAGGAGCTTGGAGCACTTCAAATGAAGCAAAAAATTTGTTGTCTACACATCCATCCAATCATTCATTGTGAGTATATTTCCGCTATATTCCTTTGAGTATTCACATGTTTCATGCTTATATGTTCTTGGGATTGATCTAAGAGACCTAACACATTTACCATACGGAATAAGCATCTAATGCTTATGTGATAAAATCTCATAAGGTATTATTCTAAGTTATTTAGTCAACCGAATATTTTTCTTAATGTTCATCTTTTCATCAATGACACTACTAGTCATATTAAAATATGTAACAATTGTTTATTTAGAACAAGTAACTATCCAATAGTCGCAAGTTCTAATATCAAATATCAAAACAATCATTAGACAATATTTTAAATAACTAGATGGGAGATCTGGTATCCAATACCTACAATTGTCGTATTATGAGAATCAATATTCTCTATACACAACAATACACATCTTCTTTCTTAAGCTCTATAATTTGCCTTCAATTATTCACAACAATTGCAAATAATTGATTAGCAAATTGTGTCAGACACGTGACTTCTAAAAGTGATTAAAGCCAAGAAATGTCATTATAAGATAAACAAATACCTAATGGGAATTCTTAATGCCAGTCAAGAATCTCGAGACATGAACTAATTCACGTCAATTCTTACCGCACAAGAAAATATTCTCTCTAGACAATTATATCCTAAAACATATATCTATTTATTACTTATTGTGACTTAGTAAGTAAGTCACTAACCATCTTGATTTTCAAGAAAATCGGAACAACAGTTCCCGATGGTTTTGACTAATCTAACAATATCCAAGTCTACTAACATTCTAGAACCTATTCTAGAAATACGCAACCAAAAGTGAAGTCAGAAAATATATTCAAATAATATGTATGCAGTGGATTAGAAGCATAATTATATTAACAATATAGAATAAAGGAAAACAAACAAGCGGCAATTTCCATAATATTACGCACTGCCTTAGTTATAGATTTTTAACCCAGCAGTGTCTCCCACTACTTTACGTAATACCGTAATCCCCAATGAAAAATGGGAATTCAATAATTAAATCAAATTCATAGTGAGAATATAACCCCATGAATATATTTCGACTCAAAGCTTTGGCACGATTTCGCCTATGTTTATTCATTAGGTAGACAACTCATTGTCAGTTACACTCACTGTGAATCCTGATTTTGGTCCCGACCGTTTTTCATTATGACAGCTTTGGCACGTTCATAATGAGGCGTATCAAGGCTTCACTTGCCAATGACAAACTCAAGCTACTGATGTAGTCTTGACATCTTTGGCACATTCGGGATTTTCACTTTCACTTGAATTTATCTAGTATCAAATATACATCCGGCATCGATACAATTCTATCAACTACACCCTCACTGCTTTGGCACGATCTCGGATGCAGCCATAGAAAGATACCGATAAACTGTATTGATAAGACGGACCAAGAAATATGCATCCAATACATGTCACTTTATTGCCTTATTTAAGCGGGGATATTCCTCAAGAAAGCTTTGCTCTACATCAAATGCATAATATAATCTAGATCAACTTCTAAACAATTCAATTCTACTTGAGAAAACATAACTTAATTTAACCATTAAATTTCCGTTACGTTTCTCGTTAACGTAGAACCGAAAAGTCAATAAATATCTAAATTATATTCATGTGCAAACATCAAAATTGGATGATATATCATATATCGAGCATGACTAATGTAATGTATGAAGGATCAGACCTTCTCTGATACCATTTTTGTTGGGGTTTTGGTGCGGGCGCAGCAGAAGCTCGCGGTTCGGGTGAAATCGTACTTTTAAAACTTTTTAAATTACAGAATAAATTATTCAATATCCAATATGGATAATTCATTCATATTTCACCTAAACATATTTATTCGATATCAAATAACGACATAAATAGTTAAGAAATATTGCGAAATGTTTACGAAAATGTTTTTTCGCAAAATGAAATAAAACGCGTTTTTGACCGAACCGACCAACCAATACACATGAGGGCTGCCGAGGTTAGTCCCAACAGTATTGGGGCAGTTCATGGGCTGGCCAAACAGTGACCAATTCACTGTTTGGGCAGTCGTCACCCGGTTGGCTCAAAAGTCACTCGGTAATGCCGTTTTCGCCATTTTCGCATATTTCAACTCCGAAACAGTTTCTGGCAATTGTTCCAACACCCAAAACACATCCAATATATTTATATGACATAATTTTCATCACAATAAACCTAGTTTTTCCAGATATGATTTTGTAAGAAAAATTATCAAATTTTCGTGCTTTAATCCAACTTTCTCAATATTAATCATATTAATATTAACATCATTCCAAGCCACCGCCAATGAAGCACCCAAGAACAATTCTAGACATTATAAGAGTGGTCATAATACTCTAGAATGGCAACATATCATCAAATGATCAAATTGAACATATATTACAATAATATCATTCAATATACTTCACACATGCACCAAGCCTTCAAATCCATCTTCTAAATCAAAAAGCCCTAATTTCTAAGAAGTAAGCAAACCCTAGAACTATTCTAGTATCTCAAGAATAAGAAACTAATTTTCTAAACTCAAGAATATTAAAGATTACATTTTAATCTTCAATTTTCCTTAAGCTTTTCTTGATTTTTCTTCACTTTCTTCCTTGTTTCATTAAACAAAAATTGGAGAGTATTTTTGAAGATGGGTTTCGGCCAAGCTTGCTTGAATGAAAAAGAAAACAAAATTTTCTAATTTAAACAAGGCTTGACCTACTTTTGGGGGGCATTTTGGTCAATTTTCTAATTTAATTCAATTAAATAAAATTAAACTTTATGTTAGCAAATCAAATTTGCACACCTAAAGTTTAATTAAAACATGCCAAATGTATCAATAATAATTATCCATATAACATAATAATGATGAAATATAGATATCATTTAATTATTTAAATATTTAACATTTAAATATCTAAATAATTAATTAATGTAATTATTATTATATATGTATTTTATTTACATTAAATAAAAAATACAGATATTAATGGCATGTGTCAAAGTCACATTTGACAATTAATTATCAAATACAAATACACATTAATTATTAATTGACCAAAATTTCCTAAAGCATGTGTTTTCGTTTAACTGTTTAAACGATTCGAATTAACTCATTTAATCTAGTGAAGTATTATGAATAATCTGTATTATTCATAACGCGTTACCCAATTGCTCAACGAGTACACTTCATATTGTGGGACTCTCTAAGTTTAGGTTTATTCATCACGAAATCTAATTTCGTGTCCATAATTCACCCACTTATGAATTATGACGACCATGGATAATCTCGCTAAACTATGCAAGTCGAGGTCATTGCATACGTATAATCCCTCCGTCACAGGTTATCAATAATATACATGGATATAGATAATAACGTCAAATCCTTATGGTATAATATAGTCGACTTTCAAATTTACGATCTCTAAATAACACTCAGAACTTGCTTCTGAAGTTATACCACGACCATGGATTTACTATATTGCAAACACGTGTAGGATACCTATGCCATGTACACAGGACTGACGAATTCTATCTTGTTACGCACTGGATATCATAAGCATCAGTCCACACCCAACGAACAGGCGGAGGTCTGATCTAAATAGATCAGTGACGTGACTTCTATCAAAGTGTGGAGGATAACTCATATATCCACTGTTGTATCTCAAGTCGAATGACCACTATGCTCACTCAACTCGAGAATATTCCTATTGACGTTGGTGTACCATCTATTAGGAAATCTTCAGTGAGTCATTAAGTGTTTATCAAATAAACACCAACATGTCTATACGAGTTTCCCGAGACTCATGGTTCATTAGGATAAACCATCGGACCAAGTCACGATATACGACATGTACTGGTCTCAGTGGATTTTACTAACCGACCCGTGTTAGCAAATCTTGACCAGGAACTTTATTTAAGGATATACAACTTATAGTGACGCTTCCCAATGTCAATTACAAACTACGTTGTAACTGCGCACTACATTATAAATCATAGAGTCTTTGTCTAATATACGCGTATCACTAAATCAGATTTAGTTCCAATCTAATCATAATTAGATATCTAATCATAATTAGATCGAATATGTATATAAAGACAAGAAGTGCTACCATGAAATAAGTAATATTATGGAAAAAAAGAATTGATCGTATTTATGAATCGGACTTAAATACGATCCGAATTGGCACTCTGAGCACCAACTCTAACAGAGATAAGATTGAAATCCTATCATACTGCAACAAAATTAAGGTATCAAGTACAACTAATATGTTCCCATACTGTGCACTAAGAAATAAATATGACAAGGAATGGATTTATTAATGAACAATATAAGAAGGCCCAAAGATACTAAGATGAGACTATATGAATAACTGAAGAAAAAAATTTTAAGTACAAGAAGGATAAAGGAACAAAGTGGTGCAAAAGAAGGATAATCAAATTTATGTTTGTAACGAATATAAAGATGAAGACGGCAGAACCTAAAGGTTGAAGCCCGTAAGTAATGGGAAGTTAGCAATAAGGAAACAGACAGTTAAGTAGTTAAACTAAGAGAATAAATTCCTAGCTCAAACTGAGCAAGTAGAACTGAAAAAATATTTGGGACGATTATTTCTATTAGCAATAAAGAGTGTCTTTGTATATTTTTGCTTCAAGTTATAGTGAAACGTGAAGAAACCTAATGCTAGGAGACATAATCACCCTCAACATGGGAAAACGATGGATAAGAGGAAAGTAAGGATACCCTCAATAAGACTATTAAGAGAGTTATATTATAAAAGGAAGTGAGGAAATTGTGGTATATTTAAAACCAATGAAAGCAAAAGGTTATTGACTGTGGTACAAAGTATAATAGGGATATGATAGCTGCAAGGAATCGCAGAAGCCAACTGATATCTAAGAGTTGGTAATAACCTAGCAAGAGAAGTAAGAGATGAAAATAAGCAATTCCTGTAGAACAGCCGTGGATAGACCCATATTAGCATAAATGCAACAAGATTATTTGAAATTCTACAAGTTGAATATACTTTCGTGAAGACAAATATAGAATGAATAGTTATCTAAGAAGTCCTAAAGAAGTGTTAAGCCTTAAAGGAAAGAAAGAAATGAGTAAAAGACAATCATAGAGTGTCAGATAGAAAGAAGTAACCCTTAGATACCAGTTTGAGAAGAACAAGAGTTCAGACTTTAAGAAATAAAGTTATATCTTGTTAGGATGTCATCAAGAGGAAAAATAAGAGATGAAGGAATACATCTCTGTAGAGATATTGTGTAGATTTACGAACTACGTTTCTATATGAGACTGAAGAGTTCTAAAGAGAACTTCAAAGGATTAAGCTTTCAGCTGTGTAAACCGAATAGGGTATACCAAGACAAGAAATTCCCAAAGGATCTAGTACCAAGTTTAGCATTAGAAAGGATTCGAGGATGAATCCTATTTAAGGGGGGGCAAAATTTGTAACGATAAGGAATCTCAACTACTATTACACTATGGGACGAGTGTCACATAATATAAATTATGATGGGACACATATACACTCATGAAATGACCTTGGGGACAATCGATATATTTCTCGATATTCCGATACAAAATTGTACGATGTTCCATTCCGGACAGCCCATGGTATTTAGGCCATAACTTTCTCATACGAACTCTGATTTTATGAATTTTATATCACCAGAAAGTTGCGATCGAGACCTATAACTTCCGTGTTGAATATTTTTCCAAATTCGAATCAGAGATAGGATAAAAATGCAGATGAAAAATTCAGATGAATAGTAACTACAAACCTATCTATAGAATTCCATATTTTTCTCAAGATTTCTGAATTTTTCTTCAATTGAAAATGTTGCAAATTGATCAAACAAACCTTAGTATAAATAAGGAGAACTATGCATCTATCCTCAAATTTTGAGAGAAAGAGAGAGAGAGACGTGAGAATGAAAAGAAGGATGAGAAGAAGAAGAATAAGAAGAAGAAGAAGAAGGAAAGAAGAGGAAAGCAAACTCAAATCTTTCCATTACAAGAATGGGGATAACAACTTACAAGCTTGGGAGATTGAAGGAGAATAAAGCAAGTTAAGGTAAAAAATCTTGACCCAAAATTTAATTTATGGGATTTTGATAAAATAATGCTATGGTAGTTTTATTGGCATGCTAGTAATTGCATTGAGGTAGATAGCAAACTAAGAAATTGGTTTTTTTGAAAGATGTTCAAGAATTAACAAATCTTAAATAGTGAATTTAAATTGAGATTATCACATAAAGGATGTTAAGATAATGGTATTTGGAGTATGAAGGATGAATGTGGTAGTTTAAGGAGTTGTTTGTACAAAGTGTTACTGTGGAAGTGTGGGAAGTGTGTTTGGAGCAAGTTAGACATGGAATGGTTAATTTTAGGCCTTGAAACTGGCCTCGCGTCGCGAAGCAATGCACCTCGCATCGCGACGCGTTCTGAAAAAATAAGTCCCAATTCGATTCTATGTTGTGCGCGTCGCGACACGCATAGACTCACGTCGTGATGCGAACCAAAAACAGCTCTCTATCTTGGCCTTCTCCAGGTCGCATCGCAACGAGTAAATTTTTACATCGCGACGCGTGGCCATTTTCTAATATATTTTTTTACCAATTCAGATTCGACTTAGGATATTAGAGACCACCCGAAGGACTTCTTATCATCTTATATACACGTAAATTACCATGATAGTTTCGAAGTGTATTCTACGATATGTATTCTAACTAAGCTGCTCATTAAAGGGTATCGCATGAACCATAAATTCTTTCGGCGCAGTGAAGTTATGCTAGCCAAATTCCAAATCTATGAGTGGACACTTTTTCTTTAAGTTTATTTTATTTAATTGTTTGACTCAAGACTTACTTTTAAGCATTTTTGGACAGTAGCCAGATTTTACATCAGTTGTTTTAAGAAATAGCATGTTTCTAAAAGATAAGTTTTCATATATGATGAGATTTTGAAAAAATGATTTTAGAACTTGACTTTTTTTTTCGAGGCATGGGGGAAAAACCCACCTCAGTATGTAACTTGATACATACATAGAATTGACGGATGACATGTGCACATGTAGATGACTGAGGGGATAGTGATACGTAACGCCCCCAGATCCTAGTTCAGGACTAGGGATGATAGATGCCCCTAGATCCTAGATTCAGAGCTTGGAGGGTAGCATTGATCTGCACCTCCAGTTCTAGTTCAGTGGCTTGGGGGACGACAATACGTAACACCCCAAGACCACTAGTTTCAGGGATATATAATGGTATGCTTTGGGGGACAGCGATATGTAACTCCCCAATTTCATGAATTTACACTCCTGACTCTAGTTAGGCGTATGAGGGCGGAGATACGTAACCCCCCCATGCTTCAGGTTTTTCAGAGACAGTTTTCATAAACAGATATTTCAGAAATAGTTTCAAAGACAGACTTTCAGAAAAGATAGTTTTACAGAGAAAGTTTTCTAGAAATAAAGTTTTCAAAAACAGCAGCTTTATAAGAGACTTTAAGAAAAGATTTTCACAAAGGTTTCTATAAATAGAACGGCTTTCAGGAAATAAAGTTTTCAGAAAAGATCCGATTTGATTTCTAAAACATGAGTTTTCATAAAGTATTTCAGTTTTCATTTTAAAACCGTCCACTCACTTAGATCGTTCAAATGATCAAACCCCCCCCCCCCCCAATTCCCAGTGTTTTGTTTTGCAGGTTCTTGGAGGATGAGCTCGAGGGGATGGATACTGATAGCAGTCACTAGAGGATTTGGTCCACTAAGTCGAGTCAGAGTTCAGTTCAGACAGTGTCAGAGAATGTTATGTAGCATATAGTTTGTTTAGTAAAGAATATTCATGTAAAGAGTTATAAGTGTTCAATAATGAAGTTGTGATATATTGTGAATTTGAGTATTTAGTTTGAAAAGCATTATGCATTCATGAGGTTGAGTTGGACATCGGTCCCGTGCATGAATTTATACATGAGATGAGCTTAATATTGTTAGAAAGTTAGAGGCTCAGAGGGATATTACGACCTATTCCCTGCCGGTAGCATCTCCCGGATTAGGGATGTTACAAGTCGGTTCTGGTTCCAAAATGTTAGAAATTGATTTTTTTCGGTCCAATTCATGATCCAGACTCGAATTTTGGAACCGGTGTCCAAAATATAAAATCAATTTTTTTGTTAAAAATTGAAGGAAAGTCCAAGTTTCTTACTTAAATAATGTACAATCACCCCATCAAAATCCCAAATTAAACGTAGATTGAACAAACAAAACAAAATCAATTATCAATTAATATATTTTTAAAATAAAACATAAAATAAATTGAAAATTGGAAAATAAAGTAATCCAAAACCAAACCGGAACTGATTAAAAATCAATAAATAGAATATCCTATTTAAAATTGATTTTGCTCGCCCTATTCATATGTAAGATAGTCTCTTGTCTGATCTGTTTCTATGTTACAATCCATGATTTGAAACTAGACTTTTTCTCGTGGAAGCTACTTCATGAGCATTATAAAAAAAGTAAATTATCGACGAATTTTTCCTTGGTAAATACTCAAATTCCGTTGGCAATAAAAGTTGCTGACTAAAATTTTCCATTAATAAATAAAAAAATTACAATTAATTATTTTTAAAAAAATTAGGTCACATAACTACAGAAGACCCAAGCCCAGCCCCAACCCACATAGGGAATTTAATTGAAATTGGTGGGAGTTGGGAATCAAACTCAATACTTACACGAATACGAGGGTTCAGTTGCCACTAGGGCAAGTGCAATTTATTATAATATAATGTAATTTATATTTTATATACATACACATACATACATACATATATATAAATAAACAAATAAAAATATCAAAAAATACATTATATAAATAATAACTAGTAGATTATATTCAACTAAGCAATTAATATGGTAGTTGTGTAGTTGTATATTTAATATGGTAGTTATGTATTTAATATGGTAGTTGTGTAGTTGTATTTAATATGATAGTTGTATAATGCCTATATAAATGTCTCTCATTGTAATTCTAAATTCAAGCAAATGTTAATACACATTTACTTCACGAATTCTCACATGGTATCAGACGCCTGAGTTCTGATCTTTAGATATGTCCTCGCCCTTTTATCCAAACGGGTCTGATCACTTTTCCCTATTTCCAAACAGGTATTATCTTCTTATCCATGTCTCCAAACATGTCTTATCTCATTGTCCATATCTCCAAACAGGTCTTATCTCATTGTCTCTGTCTCCAAATAGATGTATATGCGCTCCGATGATCAAATAACTGATATCTTCACCAAGTCTTTTCTTCCTGAATGTTACACAACCCTCGTTTCCAAACTCAATTTGGTTTCCTCACTACAATCTTGAGTTTGAGGGGGATGTTAGATTATATTCAACCAAACAATTAATATGGTAGTTGTGTAGTTGTGTATTTAATATGGTAGTTGTATAATGCCTATATAAAGCCCTCTCATTGTAATTCTAAATTCAAACAAATGTTAATACACATTTACTTCACAAATTCTCACAATAACAATAACAACAACAACAATAATTATAATAATTTTCCATCGGAAATTATTTTTATTTTTTATTTTTAATTACTATTATTTTTTTTTATTAAGGGAAATTATCATTTTCCCACCCAAAGAATTGTTAAAGTTCACTCTTACTTAAAACTTTAAAAATGTCCAGTTTTCCACCCGAAGTTCAAAAAATGTTCACTTTTCCACCCAGACATTAACACCTTTAGAATTTTGCTAACGTCAGAAGGGTATTTAGGTCATTTGATAATATCAGGGTAGAAAAGTGAACACTTTTTATATTTAGATTATTTTGGATGGATTGTAAATTGTAAATGTTGTTTTGCAAGTTCAATGGATATTGTTTAATAATGAATGTTATTTTATTTTATTTTGAATGTTTAAATTAAATAACTTAAAAAAATTAAAAATATAAAAATTTGGATTTTTTATGGATTTGGATATCCAAAAATCGGCACAGATAATACTTCATCCAGATCCACAAAAATGTAATGCAGATCTAAATCTGGATCCATGTATATCCATATTTGTTTTTTGTCATATAATTTTTCTTGTCATTTTTTTATAGTCAAAGTTATATTCTCACATTCATTTAAACTTCATGAGTACTTTAGTAAAGCGAATCTAGATCTGGATCAATGCATATCCTAAAAATTTAAATTCTAATTCATATTTTTAAATACGGATCCATATTTTCTTAGATATAATTGTCATCCCTACATATATAAACACCTGAAAATTCATAATTCTTCCCTTGAAATTTTTCAATATCTATTAAAGTATTTTTTTCCACCCGAAATTTAAAAAGTGTTGATTTTTCACCCAAAGTTCAAAGAATGTTCACTTTTCCACCCTGAATACATCCTTGAATATAATGGAATGGGAGAATGTGTTTTTGGTTTGATTTTTAAAAAGTCTTTCATGCTATATCTCGCAACTGGAAAATAGAAGTGTGGGCTTCAATCACAAAAGATTAAATCTCTAAACACTTTAGAGAATTATTTTGTCACACACAATGTTTTTCCTTTTTGTTCTTCCTTTTTTTTTCAACATTTAAGAGAAAAATAAGAACAAGGGAGGCTAGGGTTTAGAGAATGAGATTCTCTTACAACGAAAAACATATTTTTCTTTTATAGCTAGGGTTTTGAGTTATCAAGTTTGCAACCAAATTACAAAAAATAACCCCCCAAACCTTTTGTATTATTCTGCCAGCCCTAGGGAAAATATAACACCAAAATTTTGATGATTAATGTCATCATAATGACATTTAACATGTTACTTAATAAAATAATATAACTACCATTTAGTAATGAAGAGTTTCAAAATCAAATTTTAAATTTATTCATTTCCAAAGTGATATATTAAATTAGAAAACATAATTTAATAATTATAAACTTTTATTAATAAATAAAATGATGAGCTCATAATCAATTTTTTAATGATAACTTTATGTTAAATTTAACATAGCGTCTCATGTGTGATAAATATATTATTAATCCCATTAATAATAATAATAATAATAATATATGTGAGTATATAATTGGACCATCCAATTATATTTAATTTGTTACAGTATCTAGCTAGCATTGAGACCAAATGGACTTACAGTTCTAAGCTTCAATAATCTCGGAATATTAATTAAACTTTTTAATTAAATATTCTGAATTATTATCTTCAGGTTATTCCACTAAAAATCTGAAACCGCACTATCGTTGCAGTAGATAAATAATATAAGACTAACTACGTCGGTGTCCATTGATATAGTCATTACATACGGATTGGCCCTTCACGTGTATCTCATAATTAGAGCCGAATCATAATGTCTGTTATATCCCCTCTAATTATTTTTACCTTAAGTAACATTGATTCTCTTATGAATGATTTATTCATAATCATTACAAATATTAAACTTTCTATTCATAATAGAAAGACTTGAACACTATAATCGTTCAAGTACTGAATCAACCCTTAAGGAAGATACTCATTTACTTCTTGCAAGAAAGAGTGACCTCGATGTCTATTTAAAACGTCATCAGCTACATACCAAACCATGTCTCATAAGTACGTAGTTATTGGTCGGGATTGCTACACCGACCTGTAGGGGTTTTTAGGGGGTGAATCCGGTAACGCAGCGGAAGCGGTGAAAATCCGATTTTCAGATTTCAAAAATTTTTCTCGGATTAATTAAATAAACATATTTATTTAATATTCCAATAATCAAATTATGAAATAAAATTCAATAAATCATATTTAAGTGAATTTACCAAATTACCCTTACTTTGGTATTTTGTCCATTTTAGTCCGAAATTGATCTAATCAATTTTGAATGATTCTAAATCATTTCTAAGATGAACTTAGCATGTTCAAAACATCAAAACACCTAAAGCACCAAAAATCCCAAATTTCCCTCACAAGGCCGAATGCCCCTCCAAGGTGTACAATTGTGCATTTTGTGATTTCATGCATCAAAACACATCAAGATGCAATCCAATGAACATGAAATTTTATATGCATCATATACACTCACAAATACACAACATATATCAAAAGCCCCAAATTTGGAATTAGTCATGAACCCTAATTTTTCAATTTCCAAAAATTGGACAAATTAGACCAAATACATTAAATCAATTACTTCAATCATCATTCTTCCATCCAATCCAAGTCTCAACACAATGAAACAACTCAAGATCAAATCTAGGTCATTTAAGAGTGGGTCAATAACTCTAGATTAGCAACATGGTTTCCAAAACCTTAAAAGAATAGTTATAACTACAATAGTCATACACTTCCTTCATCATACATGCTTTACACCTCCATCAAAACTTCCATCAACAAAAACCACAATGAACAAAGAAATAAATAACCTAAGGATATCATATATTAAAGCCTAGATCCTAAGGAACAATTTCCTTACTAATAGTAAGTTGGAAAAAACTTACTAAAATCAAGCTTTTCTTTGATCTTTCTTTCTTTTTCAAGCTTCCTTTAAGTCTCTTCAATGGAGTTTCTTTTTTGGTAAAGTGTATTAGGTTAACCAAATGAAAAGCAAATGAAAACAATATATACTTGTGCAAAAAATAAGCCTTGGCCGAATTTAACAACAAGCATATACCAAATTTTTCATTTCAATTTCATTTCAAATTAATTTGTTATCTTAATATAAATATCTAAAACTACTTTATAGATTTTATTTAAGTCAACAATTGCAACTAACATCATTTACTTTAAATATCCTAATATAAGATATTTATATTTTAATTAATTTAATCATTTAACAATTAAATAATTAATTAATCAAATACAAATATATTAAATATATGTATAATATTTACATTAAATATTAAAAACATATATTCATTTAGGATATAAGTCAATAACTCATTTTGACGATTAATTAATGTGTATTTAAATTAATCAAGTATTAAATGTAAATACACTAGGACACCATGAGGATCTGTCTACACCCAACGAACAGGCGGAGGTCTGATCTAAATAGATCGGTGACGTGACTGCCGTCTAAGTGTAGAAGATGTCTCATGTGCCCACAATGGCATCTCAAGTCTAAGAATCACAAGTGTTACTCAACCCAAGAAGATTCTTATTGACGCTGGTGTACCATCCATTAAGAATCTTCGGTGAGTCGTTCAGTGTTTATCCGCTATAAACACCTACACGTCTATACTAGTCTCCAAGACTAATGGTTCATTGAGAAACCATTGGAATCATATATTCCAGTATACGACATGTACCGGTCTCAACGGGTTTACTATACTGACCAAGTAGTGTAAACCTTGACCAGGAACTGTCTGAGAATGACAACGTCATGATACTTCTCAATGTCCGTTGCGACGCTTTTGCAACTGTATCATGACTAATCATTCTAGGGTCATTACGTCTTTACCATATAGAAAGATAGATTATATATATTATAGAAATTGCATATATTATTCATAATAATAATGTTTTACAGAAGTATTTAACAAAAATACAACCGGGAATTGGCGCTCTGAGCACCAACCCCAACAAAATCTCTCACGTGTTTATCAAACAACTTCGGAGGTATGGCCTTCGTCAGTGGGTCTGCTACATTATCTTCACTCGGTACCTTGCACACGACAATATCCCCTCGCGACACGATCTCTCGAATGATGTGGTACTTGCGTTCCACATGCTTCGACTTCTGATGCGCCATCGGTTCCTTTGCTTGCGCAATGGCTCCAGTATTATCACAGTATAACGGAATCGCATTCTCGATACTTGGGATAACTCCCAATTCTGTGATAAAGTTCTTTATCCACACAGCCTCTTTTGCAGCTTCAGAAGCTGCAATATATTCCGCCTCAGTGGTGGAATCTGCTGTTGATCCCTGTTTGGAACTCTTCCAACAAACTGCACCTCCGTTAAGGGTAAAGACAAATCCAGATGTAGACTTTCTATCATCGGGATCCGATTGAAAATCGGAGTCTGTATACCCATTAACCTGCAGCTCGTTTCCTCCATAAATAATCAACTTATCCTTAGTACCTTTAAGATACTTTAGGATATGTTTAATGGCCATCCAATGGTCATTACCTGGATTGGACTGATATCTGCTAGTTACGCTAACATCAAAACTGATATCATACCTCGTACATAACATGGCATACATTATGCTACCCAAACACGAAGCATAAGGTTGGTTAGACATTCTAACCTTCTCATCTTCTGTTTGTGGACACATCTTCTTAGAAAGATGTATCCTATGTCTGAACGGTATGGTTGCTGTCTTACAGTTACCAAAACTATACCGTTCCAAGATCTTATCTATGTACGTTGATTGGGATAACCCAATCAGCCTCCTTTGTTTATCTCTATAGAGTTTTATCCCTAAAACATAGGAAGCTTCTCCCAGGTCCTTCATGGAGAAATTCTTACAGAGGTACGCTTTCACGCTTTGCAACATACCTAAATCATTCCCAATGATTAGGATGTCATCAACATATAGGACTAAAAATACGACCATGCTCCCACTGGCCTTCTGATACACACAGGATTCTTCCGAATTCTTGAGAAAACCAGACGATCTAATAATCTCATCGAATCGAAGATTCCAACCTCGTGAAGCTTGTTTAAGTCCATAAATGGACTTCTTAAGCTTACATACCATACCCGAGGTTTCGCTGGACGCGAAACCTTCTGGCTGTTCCATATAGATTTCTTCATCAAGAAATCCATTTAGAAAAGCCGTTTTGACATCCATTTGCCAAATCTCGTAGTCATGATACGCAGCTATAGAAAGCAAAATCCGGATAGACTTAAGCATTGCTACCGGCGAAAAAGTTTCATCGTAGTCGACGCCAGGTCGCTGCGTGTAACCTTTTGCTACCAGTCGGGCTTTGTAAGTTTCAACCTTACCGTCAGGCCCGCGCTTCCTCTTGTAAACCCATTTACAACCGATAGGAACAATTCCTTCGGGAAGCGGAATCAAGTCCCAAACATGATTTTCATGCATTGAGTCTATCTCGGATTTCATGGCACTTTGCCATTTCACGGAGTCGATGTCCAACATCGATTCTCTATAGGTGAAAGGATCTGTCTCTTCAACTAAGAGAACATCCAGACTCTTTTCTTGTATCAAATACAAGCGTTCAGGAGGTCTAGATACCCTTTCTGACCTACGGAGTGTGTGTGTTGAAGGTCCTTCATCTACTTGAACTTCAGGTTCCTCCGTTGGTTCGTTGTTTTCAGGTTGGACTTCATCAAGCTCAACCTGTCTATGATTACCACCTCTGACAAAAATTCTACTTCTAGAAATTTTGCGAAGCGAGCTACGAACACATTTCGATGCTAGGTATCATAGAACAAATATCCCCTCGTATTCGAAGGATATCCAACAAACCTAAACTTTTGCCCTCGAGGCGAAAGCTTATCTTGCTGAGTTACCCTGACATAGGCATGACAACCCCAAACCTTAATATAATTAAGATTTGGTCTCCTACCGAACCATATCTGATACGGTGTCATAGGAACAGCTTTTGAAGGAATCTTATTCAAAAGATGTGCGGCTGTTAAGAGAGAGTAACCCCATAAGTAATAGGGCAAATCTGTGAAACTCAACATCGATCGGACCATATCCAATAAAGTCAGATTTCTCCTTTCAGATACACCATTGTGCTGTGGTGTACCTGGAGGAGTATATTGAGCGAGAATCCCATTCTCCTTCATATAATCCATGAACTCACCACTCATATATTCTCCGCCTCGATTTGATCGAAGGCATTTAATATATTTACCAGTTTGTTTTTCTACTTCATTTCGGAACTCTTTGAACTTTTCAAAGGTTTCTGATTTATGTCGCATCAAATACACATAACCGTACCGTGACAAATAATCGGTAAAGGTAACGAAGTACGAATAACCACTGTGAGCAGTTTGACTTAGTGGACCACATACATCAGAACGTACGAGTTCCAGAAAGTTAGCGGCGCGGTGTCCAACACCAGAAAATGGGGCTTTGGTCATCTTACCCTGAATACAGGATTCACAAGTTGGATAGGATTCAATGGTAAGATCTGATATCAAACCATTCCTAACCAATTGGGTAAGGCGTTTAACTCCAATGTGACCAAGTCTCATATGCCATAGTTCAGTATTATTAATTACAGGTAAACTACGTTTATTAACTCCAGTATTTAATATATCTTTTGAAGTTTGCAATGTATAATGACCATGCTGGTTTGGACAACAAAGGATCTGAATATTATTTTTATCATACAAATACAAAGAACTATTCTTAATATTAATACAAAAGCCTTCTGTATCCAATACAAAAAGTGATATAATATTTGCGACACATCCTGGTATAAAATGACAGTCATATAACAAAAGTGTCCCATTCGGTAATGAGATCTCGCATACTCCCACTGCAACTGCATCCAAAGAGTCTCCACTCCCGAATCGCAACTGCATCTCTCCAGGCTTCAGTTTCCTACTTTCCTTCAGCATCTGCAACGAATTGCAAATGTGAATGGGACAAGCAGAATCTAAAATCCAGTTGGATGTAACGGCTTCACAAGCCAAAGATAAATCAATAACTGGAAAAATAAAAGTACCTGATGTAGAAGCTCTGTCTCTCCTCAGCTGGGCAATGTAATCATGATAGTTCCTTTTCCAGTGCCCGACTTTGCCGCAGTGGTGGCATTTGTCTTCAGAACCTTTTGGGCTTTGCAATCTTCGCCTGTTGTTGAGGACCAAAAGCATTCTTCTTCTTCTTGCCTTTCTTATTCTTTCCCTTGGACCATCATTGGGAAGAAGCCGAAAGAGAAGTAGTTCTAGGAGGGCGAGTCGATACTCCCTTCTTAAGGTCTCTTCTGCCATGAGCAACATCCTATGTAGCTCCTGGTAGGTACAGACAGTCCCGTGCATGTTGAAGTACATCACGAACTGGCGAAATGAAGCTGGTAGTGAACCAAGAATGACACTCCTACCGAGAATGTCATTCAAGATGAGATTATGTTGCCTCAATTGATCGATCAAATCGATCATCTGAAGAACATGTGGGCTAATACTCTGCCCCTCATCCAGACGCGCATGGAACAGTTCCATGGTGACTTTGTGAACAATCACTTGTTCTTGGTTCTCAAACGATTGTCTCAATCGCGTCATCATACTATAGGAATCTAGCATACCATAGTACTGGTGCTTGAGTTTCAGAGACAGTGAACTAAGGATGTATGATTTAACCCTTAAATCATCATCCTTCCAAGTTTCAAAAACTTGGCGTTCCTCCTCCAAAGCATCCGCACCCACTGCAAGGGGCAACGGACCCTCAAGAACATAACCCAGCTTTTCGGAATCGAGGACAATCCTCAAATCCAATTCCCAGTCTGCAAAGTTCTTCAGCGCCTTTCAGTTTGTTCGCATCAAGCATACTCGCAAACTGATTTGTGGATTGTGCCGCCATCGCCAATCTATCATATAGATCACGAAAAACGGTTAGCAGAAATAAAGCAGTTTCATATAATATCAAAAGCATAAACTAGATCATGGATTTTTAATCTAATATGCCCCTCCACTAAATCATGCAATACTGTAATCCCAAAACAGAATACAAATATTTAATAATTAAATTAAATACTAATAGTGAAAACTGGATCCCGTGAATATATTTCGGCTCACAGCAGAGGCACGATCTCGCCTACGTATTCATCAGGTAGACAACTCATTTGTCAATCATTCACTAATGACTCCTAAGTATCCGGTCCTGGCCGTTTCTCGTTGTCGCTGTGAAGGCAGGCCCACAATGAGACGTACCAAGGTTAAACTCGTCAATGATAAACTCAAGTTACTTACGTAATCCTGACAACTAGGGCACGTTCATAATTCTGCTTTTACTTGAATTTACCTAGTATCTAATATACATCTGGTATAAATAAATCTTTATCGGATACACCCTCACAGCAGAGGCACGGTCTCGGATGTAGTCACAAAGAAGTATTCATAAACCGTATTGACAAGACGGACCAAATAACATGCATCAAATACATAATTACATTCAAACCTTATTAATTAGGGATTTTCCGTTAAGTGTCATACACCCTAAATCTAACCAATTTAGATCCTAAAAAGCATGCATAAAGTCTAGAAAACATGATTAAACATTGATTCAATGAAGGCTAATCATATTAGGTGGCCTATATCAGACTCGCTCTGATAACAATTTTGTAGGGGTTTTTAGGGGGTGAATCCGGTAACGCAGCGAAGCGGTGAAAATCCGATTTTCAGATTTCAAAAATTTTTCTCGGATTAATTAAATAAACTTATTTATTTAATATTCCAATAATCAAATTATGAAATAAAATTCAATAAATCATATTAAGTGAATTTACCAAATTACCATTACTTTGTATTTTGTCCATTTTAGTCCGAAATTGATCTAATCAATTTTGAATGATTCTAAATCATTTCTAAGATGAACTTAGCATGTTCAAAACATCAAAACACCTAAAGCACCAAAAATCCTAAATTTCCCTCACAAGGCTGAATGCCCCTCCAAGGTGCACAATTGTGCATTGTGTGATTTCATGCATCAAAACACATCAAGATGCAATCCAATGAAAATTAAATTTTATATGCATCATATACACTCAAAAATACACAACATATATCAAAAGCCCCAAATTTGGAATTAGTCATGAACCCTAATTTTTCAATTTCCACAAATTGGACAAATTAGACCAAATACATTAAATCAATTACTTCAATCATCATTCTTCCATCCAATCCAAGTCTCAACACAATGAAAAAACTCAAGATCAAATCTAGGTCATTTAAGAGTGGGTCAATAACTCTAGATTAGCAACATGGTTTCCAAAACCTTAAAAGAATAGTTATAACTACAATAGTCATACACTTCCTTCATCATACATGCTTTACACCTCCATCAAAACTTCCAAAAAAAAAACCACAAGGAACAAAGAAAGAAATAACCTAAGGATATCATATATTAAAGCCTAGATCCTAAGAACAATTTCCTTACAAATAGCAAGTTGGAAAAAACTTACTAAAATCAAGCTTTCTTTGATCTTTCTTTCTTTCTCAAGTTCCTTTAAGTCTCTTCAATGGAGTTTCTTTTGGTAAAGTGTATTAGGTTAACCAAATGAAAAGCAAATGAAAACAATATATACTTGTGCAAAAAATAAGCCTTGGCCGAATTTAACAACAAGCATATACCAAATTTTTCATTTCAAATTAATTTGTTATCTTAATATAAATATCTAAAACTACTTTATAGATATTTATTTAAGTCAACAATTGCAACTAACATCATTTACTTTAAATATCCTAATATAATATTTATATTTTAATTAATTTAATCATTTAACAATTAAATAATTAATTAATCAAATACAAATATATTAATATATGTATAATATTTACATTAAATATTAAAAACATATATTCATTTAGGATATAAGTCAAATAACTCATTTGACTATTAATTAATGTGTATTTAAATTAATCAAGTATTAAATGTAAATACACAAAAATTAAGAAAATGACTATCTAGTCTCTTTAGCACGTATATTGCGTTTAACCTTTAAACGACTTTATAAAAATCAATATTATTTATTAATGTTGCTCTAGTGCTCTACGAGTATGTTTCATTATTGAGACTCTCTAGATTCAGGTATATCCGTCACGAAATCTAATTTCGTGTCCATAATCTATCCACCCGTAGATTATGACGATCACAGATAATCTCGCTGAACCATATAGGTCGAGTTCATGGAAAATGTATAATTCCTCCGTCACAGGTATCCGGATAAATCCCAGAGATATAGATGTAAACGCCAAATCTCTATCGGGATTATCCAGTCGACTATTCTATTAGCAATCTCAAAAGAATGTTTAGAACTAGCTTCTAAACTTTACCACGGGCCCATGGTTTTATCTGATTTCTAATCATATGGACTACCTATGCTCTGATACACAGAACTGACGGATCCTATCTTGATACACATAGGACACCCTGAGGATCTGTCTACACCCAACGAACAGGGGGAGGTCTGATCTAAATAGATCGGTGACGTGACTGCCGTCTAAGTGTAGAAGATGTCTCATGTGCCCACAATGGCATCTCAAGTCTAAGAATCACAAGTGCTACTCAACCCAAGAAGATTCTTATTGACGCTGGTGTACCATCCATTAAGAATCTTCGGTGAGTCGTTCAGTGTTTATCCGCTATAAACACCTACACGTCTATACTAGTCTCCCAGACTAATGGTTCATTGAGAAACCATTGGAATCATATATTCCAGTATACGACATGTACCGGTCTCAACGGGTTTACTATACTGACCTAGTAGTGTAAACCTTGACCAGGAACTGTCTGAGAATGACAACGTCATGATACTTCTCAATGTCCGTTGCGACGCTTTTGCAACTGTATCATGACTAATCATTCTATGGTCATTACGTCTTTACCATATAGAAAGATAGATTATATTATAGAAACTGCATATATTATTCATAATAATAATGTTTTACAGAAGTATTTAACATAAATACAACCGGGAATTGGCGCTCTGAGCACCAACCCCAACACGACCTTACCTTTGTAAATCAAAGGACATAGCCTGCCATGCAGGAGTTCACGGTACACTCAAGATTCAGATCAATCCATATATGATCGTCTAGAAGATTGAAATGAATTTCTTTATTTAACGGATATTATAAGAAATTCATTTCTATCTGGGTCAAGTTCTATTGATTACATCAAATAAGCTGCCTCCATTCTTTTATCACCATATAGATGATCACAGATTAAGGTTGTCATACAATTATAGAATAAACTGTAGCTATAGATAAACCACAAATAAAATATCCATTTTTCTCTCTATGGACTATTTTAGATTACTAACTTCAGATTTAAATACTCCTATGTATGACACCCATACACTAAGTCTGAAGGAACATAAGAAATCAAGGGGAAACGAGATAAATTACAATATCTGATTCATATCAAAACATTTGATAAATGAATAATGCACCTTTTATTTCATAACAAATAATTATTTTTACATTACATGAAGCTCTATGGAATATATCCCAACACATGAACGCTTCAGGATATTATCATGGTGTGGGCACTTTCGAAGCAGGTCCATGTATCTTTCTCATGCCTCGTATAGGGATTCTGAGTCATATACATAATGATGTGATGTCATTCTATAATTTTACTGTCCTGGCTGGAGGGAAGTACTTGGCAAGATATTTTGTACCCAGATCTGCCCAAGTTGTGATTGATCCTTCTTTCCGACATGGTAAAGTGTTTCCCCTGATTCTTGTGTGAAAGTTATGATTCTCCTCTTAAAGGAGTTTTTCATGTGCTGTAATTTTAGTTTGTGTATGTGTTACATGTTGGACAATTATGACCCATAGCATCACTATTTGTAAAAGACATTGTGGTTTTTGTACAAATTAACTATGTGACAAAGGAAATTTTCATTTTATCATTTTGTAATTAGATTACTTGAATATATAAATGATAAAAATCCTTATGATTAGTTCCGGATTAATAAGATATGAGACAGTATCAATCCATAAAGGTTTAATCATTAAATATCTCTAGTCGTAGTATTATCGAGACTGGACATCGATAATGCGGAATAGGCTGGTATTACACTTGTGCGTGTTATGGAAGCGTAACGGTATAGTTCTCATATATTTGGGTATTGGATACTCATGCAAGTGTAATAGGAGGTTCTGTTTACCGATGGTACGGAAACAGCTTCGCTCTGGATAGAATCCTCGGAATCCCATTGTTAGTATGACTATGTGTCTATGGGAATCCGAATCAGGGTAGGTGTATTTGGTCTTAACCTGAGACTTGCATCGCTAATACTTGCGACAATCAATATACTTTGGTTTTGGTCATCCAGGGCTTTAACAGGTTATGTGTACGCCTCTTCTGGGTATACTGAGAATCGTAGTGTATTGGGTGTGATGTCGAGATGGAAGTATCACTTCAGCCATATGGAGATGATGATCACGCTTGGATACAGAACTGGTACTCTATTATGTTGCAACTATCGGGATAATATGACAAGGTCATGATTATCAGATTAAAGAGACTAGTTGCTAGTTATCTGATATATGCTTCGTACGGGCATACATAATTCCAGCCCCAAGCCTGGCATGTGACATCCGATACTGGATCGTAATACGCAATACTTAGTATACTACGCCTGGTATAGATTATGTATTCCTTAAAAGAATATTTCTGGAGAATTGGGTAGGCACGGTGCTTTGCTAGAAACCAACCATGTACGCACGTGTTCAGATAGTCTGACGACCGGATTTACTGCCAACATATCCAGGGATCTCATGGGTCACTTCCCAAAGATTCACCGATGACGTTTGACTCGAACGAAATTAATCTGGGATTAATTAGAAGAGAGAGAAAATTAATCTAGGATTAATTACGGTAAGAATTTATCTGGGATACAAATTTGATTAGAAGATAGAGAACGATTAATTTAGAATTAATCGATTAAATAATATATTCGATATATTTATTGAAATTAGATTTCAATGCGGAATTAAAATTGGATTTTAATTCGGGCAAATGAATTAATTTAGAATTAATTCGTTAGCGACTTTAATAATAATGTCGCAACGAAAAATTCGTTAATTCGGAATTAAATGAACCCGAGCCTGAGCGAAGTCGCGTGTTGGATTGTTCGACTTATATTCGGAATTTACAAGTGGTGGGACCCACTTGACTTACATCAACTAGTTTGACTAGTGATAGAAGTGGTTGATAATTAAATCAAATCTTGGATGGCTTGTTTTACACACCAACACCAACCAACACACTTTGCATTATTTTATTCATTTGGAATGACATTTACCTAATTGTATTTTTGGTAAATGCTAATTGAATTTTGGAAATCATTTACACAACACAACAAAAATTGAAAATCTCTTTCTCCCATTCACCATTGCCGTGAGCTTCCCTCTCCCCCTTTGAAATTTTGTTTCAAAATTTCTTCAAGGTAGCACTTCCAAGGAGTCATTCAAGGTGTTAGGGAAACCAATCCTAGAGTTTGGAACACAAGGGAAAGTTTGGAGCTCTTCACGAACACCAAAAAGTTTTGAACTTCATACATCCATCCAACCGATCAATGTAAAAATTTTCTGCAACTTCTTTTAGTATTCACACTAATCATGACTTAGAAGATCCTTGGCATGTTCTAGGAACCCAACAATGGTATCAAGAGTCTTTTCTAAGTATGAAATGAACTTAGGGTTTATATACTTTAATTTGGGGTTTTTATGTTTTGAGCATGATTTCTTCAAATTGATTGTTTGGTTGAGCTTCGTTGATGATGAATTAGATTTATGCATCTTAAATTTGAGAAAAAAAAATTGGATAAATTTTTTCCATAATTTCTTAGCTTGGCCGAGACTATGAACCCTAGGAGTATCATTGTGATTTTTGATTTTAGACTATTGGATGTGTTTAAATGCATGATATATATTGATTGTTGATTTAATTAGATTGAAATTAAAATTAGATATATTTTATACATATTGCCGTGACATGAGAAGCATGAGATTGATTGATTTTGCTTCAATTTGTGTTGAACATAAGTTGATTAATTTAAGCATGATTAATTAGTTTATTTGATGTTTTGGAAACATTGGATTAATTAATTAATTATGGTAATTACACTTTAATTAAAATAATTGTGATATTTGGAATTTTGTAATTAAATAAATTAGCCTTTAATTTTAAATTGAGCTAATATTGTTGTATTTGGGCTTAATGGGCTTGATTGGGCCAAGTTGGTTTAGGACAATTGGATTGGATCCAAATTGGGCCTAATACCATACCATAAAGTCCAAATAGAATAATTGGGCCTTTAAAATTTAATTGGGCCTAATGGGCCAAAATTAATTTTATGGCAAAGGGTGATTCCTTATTGGGCTTTGGTTGCCAAAGTCCATGCCTTAAGAATTAATTAAAAGCCCATTGGACTTTAATTAAATTGACATTGGATGTTAATTGGGCCTTTGAGACCCATTAAGATTAGATTTAGAATCTAAGTCTAAAAGGCACATAAATAAGTGTAATTATTTAATTTGGAATTAAATTAGAATTAGTATTGAATACAAATTAAATTGGATTTAAAATTGTAGTTCGATATAATTCAAGAATACGCACTTTGAGTACTTTTTCTTAAACGAGTTGGACTCGCGCAAATCAAATCGTTGTTTGAACATTGGCTGATCATTAATTCAAAGATTAATTAATTGGATTAGATTGATTGAATAACATGTTTTGTGTGAATACATGGATGTATTGTATGAATAATGTATATCGGATGGATATTAGAAGGGTAAGGGCAATTTTGGAAATTATTGTAATAAATTTAGAATTTATTAAATTGGACCTGCGTGTCCAGCCTTATATCTCTTGACTCTTTGTACTTCTCTTCTAACCAATTCCCCTCAATGTAAATGAGGTTTCTTTATTGTATTATGTAATTGAGTAGAAGTTAGAATAATGCTAGCCGGGGAGAGGAAATGGAGAGATGTGTTCTAGGAACAATTTGTTATATATCCATCCGCATATCATTATTATTTATTTCATGCCTTATTATGCTTTTAGAATGCATGCTTAAGGGTGTATGATGAGACCTAATCAAAGATAATAATTTGGTTGCCAATTTACGCAAAAAACCCTCAAACCAATATTAAGCGATTTCCTTCCATTGAGTGGTTCTCTCTCAAGATCCAAGATTGGCATTGGTTTGTTGGACAAAGTTAAGATCAATGTCCATCGCGGATGTGTTTGAACCACGAAAGCTGTATTCCATATCGCATGTCTTGGGCAAGTTATAACTTGTTGGCCAAAGTCAAGGTCACTTCTTGTTCATCGACATGGATTACGATGCTTTCCCACTGTCAATGGGTCCCGCTTAACTAGAATCATTAAGCTTGTTGAGCCAAAGCCAAGGCTTAGTTGATTCAGAGGAAAAAGGTTAGGAAATATATTGGATATATAGGCATATATATTGTATATATGTTTCGGACTTGGAGGTCCACCTACCGGATCTAGGAATTGGATGAGATCCAATTGATCTTAGAGATCTACCTAGTTAAATATCATACAACTTGTTGGCCAAAGTCAGGGTTGTGTGTTATTTAACGGGATCTTAGCCCACTAGGAAACTAGGTTTCCCGAGTACTCAACAGAGGGTTAGAGGCTCACCGAAAAATAGTGGGAGGCCAGTATTGAATTTGCAATTTCGTTCAAATACTTGCCAAATACGCGCTTTCAAATTATTTTCTCATTTTATATATTTATATTAGTTGGACTAATATTTTATTATTTTTTTTGTAACAGTTGGACTGTACCCAAAATCGTTAATTGAATAGTTAGACTATTGCAATTAAGATGGCCGGAAAGATCAACGTTAGGGACATTATCATGGCAAAAATGTCTTTAATGGTGCGAAATTTCCTGGCTGGATATGAACCTCAGGATTGTCCTAGGGCTAAAAAGATGCTTTATACAATAGAGAGACCTCTCGGGCCTAAGCCCGGAATTGAGCAGCCGCTTGAGCTTGAGCTTTGCTCAATCTGTCATGCTTGCTGTAATGACCCCACAATTTCTTCGTCAAAATAATGGATTGGATCCCTATGAATTGATGTTGAAATAGAGGGACCTTCATTGATCTATCCTTAGATCGCAGAGGTACGAATCACAGAAGAAGCTCTTTCGCTCTCGTATGTTAGAGGGTATATCTTTCGAGCACCATGTGTCACAGATGATTGCTGACACCGAACAGCTGGGACAGCTGGGCATAGTCTTCGAGGCTGAGACTTCTATAGATTTGATTTTACAGTCTCTGCCTAACAACTACGGCGGGTTCATCATGAACTACAATATGATGAACCAAGAAAATACTCTTGGAGAGATTATGGTAATGCTGAAAGAGGCAGAAAAATAGCTTTTAAAGGCTACTGGAGGTGTGAGGAAGAAGCAGAAAAGATAGGGCAAGGCCAAATCATCAAAGTCTTCTGGGAATGCAAAGGACAAATCTCAAGATGTCTGCCTGCAGTGTGGCAAATAGGGTCACTGGAAGCGTGACTACCGTGAGTACAAGGCGCACATGAAGGAAGTGAAGACGGGCAAGGCTCCAACTTCAAGTATGTTTGTTATTGAAATAAACATGTCTACTTCTAGTTTTAAAAATTGGATTCTTGATTCTGGTTGTGGTACTCATATATGTATGGATGTGCAGGATCTGCAGATTAGCAGGAGACTGGCTTCAGGAGAGATCGACCTTCGAGTTGGAAATGGGACTAGAGTCACCGTTTTGGCTGTTGGGACCTATATTTTGGAACTGACCTCAGGGCATTTACTTAATTTATCAAACTGCTATTATGTACCTAGTTTGACTAGAAACATTATATCTGTATCTTGTTTAACCCAATGTGGGTATACTTTTGTATTCAAAAACACATGGTGTTTTGTTTATAAAAAAATAATTTTGAGATATGCAGTGCTGATGTTAATAATGGTCTTTATATTTTGAATATAAATCAATCTCAAACATATAACATGACAAACAAAAGGCTTAAATTAAGTAACAAAGATGAAACTTATATATGGCATTGTCGTCTGGGACATATTAACAAGACTCGTATATCCACACTTTCGAAGAGTGGATACTTGGACGGATTTGATCCAAATTCATATGACGTCTGTGAATCTTGTTTATTAGGCAAAATGCCTAAAAAACCTTTTAGCGGTAAAGGTGCACGTGCCACTGAACTGTTAGCCCTCGTTCATAGTGACGTATGCGGGCCCATGTCTAGCCAGGCTAGAGGTGGATATGAATACTTCGTAACCTTTACGGATGATATATCGCGTTATAGTTATGTGAATCTTATGAGACACAAGTCGGAAATCTTTGAGAAATTCAAAGAGTTTCGACACGAAGTAGAAAAACAGACCGGTAAAAGTATTAAAACATTACGGTCGGACTGTGGTGGAGAATACTTAAGCAATGAGTTTCTTGATTACTTGAAAGAATATGGTATTCTTTCACAGTGGACTCCTCCCGAAACACCTCAATTAAACGGTGTGTCTGAAAGGAGAAACCGAACTTTGTTAGACATGGTAAGGTCTATGATGAGTCGCACAGAGCTACCAATTTCCTTATGGGGATATGCATTGAACAGTGCAATACTTATTTTGAATAAGGTTCCATCAAAGCCTGTTCAACAGGCTCCATATGAAATATTGACAGGAAAGAAACTGGGTTTCTCATTCATGAAGATTTGGGGATGCTGGGCTGACCGGTGCTTACACACACGCGTATAACACAAGCGCACGTATCGTTCAAGTAGTATAAAAAATATCGATCCCACGAGGACTTAATACATAATCTATTAATTTTATGAGGTCAAATGATTACTAGTATCTAACAGGTTGATTGATTGATTTGAAATGGTGATGATTTTTAATTTAAAAACAAGTAAATAAAATTGCATGAAAGTAGGTTTAAGAAAATTCAATATTAGGAAACCATCTAGGGTTGTGAATCTTTCTAATATCTTAGTTACGACACATAACTAGGGCTAGTAAAAACTTAAATAAAATAAAAGACATAAAGTAAATGCTGAAAAGTAAATTGCTAAAAAGTAAATGACGGAAAGTAAATGCTGAAATTAAATACTGAAAATTAAATGCTGAAAAGTAAATGCCGAAAGTAAATTACTGAAAAGTAAATGCTGAAAGTAAATGCTGAAAAGTAAATGCTGAAAGTAAATTGCTGAAAAATAAATAAAGTAAAAGTACAATAAAAGAAAATACTGAGGTAAAATGATCCACTTTTATTACTTCTATTTTAGATATCTCCCTTAATATAATATATTAACTTTGCATGATAATTACCAACCAGCCATATAGGTGGTATCCAGATTAAGTTAAATTAATAATTAATTACCAACCAACCAATCAGGCGGTATCCAATTTAGTCAGGTTAAAACCAATTTAAATAATTACCAACCGACCAATATGGCGGTATCCTCATTAAGTCAGGTTTTAACTAGTTTATATATTATAATTAAGGGAGATTAATCTAAATATTAGTAATAAAAGTTTTATCTTTTACCCCAGCAAAGGGGAGTTACCTTCTCATTACTGAAAAGTAAAAACTGAAAATTAAAGAAAGAAAAATAATGTGAGTAAAAATAAATTGCGGAAAGTAAAAACTCAAAAGTAAAGAAAAGAAAGTGCGAAAGTGGAAATTAATTACTGAAAGCTGTAAATAAACAAACAAGATACAATCTTCTTAATATTCTTAAGTGTTGGACAATTATGACCCATAGCATCACTATTTGTACAGATCATGGTGTTGTTGTACAAATTAACTATGTGACAAAGGAAATTACTCTTTTATCATTTGTAATTAGATTACCGGGATATATAAATGATAAAAGTCCATATGATTAGTTCCGGATTGAGATGATATGAGACAGTATCCATCCACGAAGGTTTAATCATTAAAACATCCCTAGTCGGAGTATTATCGAGATTGGACATCGATAATGCGTAAAAGACTAGTATTACACTTGTGCGCATTGTGGGAGAATAACGGCATAGTTCTCATATATTTGGGTATTGGATACTCATGCATGTGTAATAGGAGTTTGTGTTTACCGATGGTACGAAAACAGCTTCGCTCTGGATAGACCCCTCGGAATTCCATTGTAGTATGACTATGTGTCTATGGAAGTCCGAATCAGGGTAGGTGTATTGGTCTTAACCTGAGACTTGCACCGCTAATACTTGCGACAATCAATATACTTTGGTTTTGGTCGTCCAGGGCTTTAACAGGTTCTGTGTACGCCTCTTCTGGGTATATTGAGAATCGTAGTGTATTGGGTGTGATGTCAAGACGGAAGTATCACTCCAGTCATAGTGGAGATGATGATCACGTAGGATACGGAACTGGTACTCTTATGTACTGCAGTCATCGGGATAATATGACTAGGTCATGATTATCCGATTATAGAGACTAGTTACCAGAGATCCGATATGTGCTTCGTACGGGACAGACACAATTCCATCCCCAGGCCTAGCACGTGACATCCGATACTGGATCGCAATACGCAATACTACGTATACTACGCCTGATAAAGATTACATATTCCTTTAAGAATATTTCTGGAGAATTGGGTAGACACGGTTCTTTGCTAGAAGCCAACCATGTCTTGTAAATCGGTAAAAATGTAGTACTAGGTACGTACGTGTTCGGATAGTCCGACGACCGGATTTACTGCCAACGTATGACTCAGATATAATTAATCTAGGATTAATTATAAGAGAGAGAAAATTAATCTAGGATTAATTACGGAGATATTTTATCTAGGATAAAATATTATTTAAAGAGAGAGAACGATTAATTTGGATTAATTCTCGATAAAAATATCGATTATTATACGAAATTAGATTTCGACGCGGATTAAAATTAGATTTTAATTCGGGAAAACGAGTTAATTTAAAATTAATTCGCTAGCGACGTAAATAGTAATTTGGCTAGGCATAATTATTTAATTAAATTTGATTTAATTACGTCGCAACGGAAAATTCATTAATTCAGAATTAGCGAACCCGAGCCTGGGAGTGTTTTGCGCCCCACTCGTATTTTGAATCAAGTGGGGCCCACATGTCACACATACGTCAAATCACTAGTCAACTTTATCACTTTAATGTGATGGAAGTTGTTGGTTGATGCTTGAGTGTGAACACTCAAAGTGATGGCTTGAATGACTAATACCATTTATTTATTTTTTTCATTTAATTGATTTTGGAAATCAAACAACGCATCTCTTCTCTGTTCTCCTCTCCTCACGGCTTGGAAGCCAAAAACTCTCTCAAATTTCTTCAATGGCCGAGAGGTGCATGAAGGGTAAGGGAAATTTTGTGGCAAACTTTTCTAGTGCTAGCACACCAAAGAGTCATCCAAAGGTGATAGGGAAACAAACCCATGGGCATGGAATCACACACAAAGCTTGGAGCTTGGAGATTCAACTTGGAGTACAAAAGGGAGCCATGGCCGAAACTTCATGGAGGAGCAAAAAGATTTTTTGTGTTCATCGCATCAAAATCCGATCAATGTAAGTATGATTCCGCCATACTTCTTTGTTTTATTCACACATATTTTACGCTTAAATCGATCTTGGTTTGACCTTAGAAACCCAACAATGGTATCAGAGCCATGATTTAAGCATGAAATTTGATTAGGGTAAAATTTGGGTAAAAATGATTTGAGCATGTTTTGATGAAATTGATTGTTGATGTATGCTTGAATGATGATAACATGGTGTTATGCGTGATCAATTTGATGAAAATTGGATTGGATCAATTTTTCCCCAAATCATTGGTTTGGCCGAATGGTGTGTGCTGTAAATGTCATGGTGATTTTTGTTTTTTGAATCATTGGATGAGTTTGAAAGACTTAGGAATTGTTGATTTAGGATTTAATTGGATTAAAATCGAAATTGGACAATAAACCCTAATTGCCGTGACTTTGAAGCATGGAAAATGATATGATTTTTGATTCAATTGTGTTGGACATGTGTTGATGATAATTAGCATGATTAATTATGAAAATTGGTGTTTTGGAAATATTAATTTGGTTAATTAATTATGACTATACACTTTAGATTAATTTAATTGTGAAATTTGGAATTTTGTAATTTAATTAATTGGGCCAAATTTGGAATTAGGCTTGTAAAGTTGTATTTGGGCTTAATGGGCTTGGTTGGACCAAGTTTGGTTTAGGCTAATTGGTTGGATCCAATTAGGCCCAAAACCATATCCATAAAGTCCAAATATAACAAAATGGACCTTTAATTTTAATTGGGCCTAATGGGCCTAAATTGGTTTCTTGGCAAATAAGGGTAATTCCTTAAATGGGCTTTGGTATTTGGGTTTGACCCATATTGATCAAATTCTATGCCTTATGAAATTAATTGAAAGCCCATTGGACTTTAATTAAATTGACATTGGATGTTAATTGGGCTTTGAGACCCGTAACGATTAGATTTGGAATCTAAGTCGTAAAGGCACATTAAAAAGTGTAATTATTTAATTTAGAATTAAATATAGAATTAGTATTAAATACAAATTTAATTGGATTTAATGTTGTAGTTTAATATAATTCAAGAATTCGTACTTTGAGTACTTATTCATAAAACGAGTTGGACTCGCGCAAAATCAAATCGTTGTTTGAACATTGGATGGTCATTAATTTCAGATTAATTAATTGGATTAGATTGATTGATAACATGCTTTGTGTGAATAAATGGATGCGATGTATGAATAATGCATATCGGATGGATATTAGATGGGTGAGGGCAATTTTGGAAATTGTTGTAATAAATTTAGAATTTATTAAATTGGACCTGCGTGTCCAGCCTATTACCTCTTGACTCTTTGTATTTCTCTTCTCACCTATTACCCTCAATGTAAATGAGATTTCTTTAGAAGTGTTATGTAATTGGGTAGAAGTAATATTTGTGCTAGCGGGAGAGAGGAAAGGGAGAGATTGTTCTAGGAACAATATGTTAAGTATCCATCCGCATATCATTATTATATTTTATTTATACGCGCCTTATTATATTTTTAGAATGCATGTTTAAAGGTGTATGATGATGAGACCTTAACAAAGATAATTAATTGGTTGCCAATTACGCGAAAAACTCTCAAAATATATTAAGCGTTTTTCCTTCCATTGAGTGATTCTTACTCAAGATCCAAGATTGGCATTGGTTTGTTGGCCAAAGTCAAGACCTTTGTCCATCGCGGATGTGTTTGAATCATGAAGGCTTTGTTCCATATCGGTGTCTTGTCCAAGTTTTGATTTGTTGGCCAAAGTCAAGATCACTTCTTGTCCATCGACATCGATAACGAAGCTTTCTAAGGTCAATGGGTTCCGCTTAACTGGGATCATTAAGTTTGTTGTGCCAAAGCCAAGGCTTAATTGATTCAGAGGAAAAAAGGTTAAGGAATATATTGGATATATTGGCATATATAAGATATATGTTTCGGACTTGGATGTCCACCTACTGGATCTAGGAATTGGATGAGATCCAATTGATCTTAGAGATCTACCTAGTTAAATATCATACAATTTGTTGGCCAAAGTCAAGATTGTGTGTTATTTAATGGGATCATAGCCCACTAGGAAATAAGGTTTCCCGAGTACTCAACAGAGGGTTAGAGGCTCGCCGAAAAATAGTGGGAGGCAAGTATTAAATTTGCAATATTCGTTTAGTTACTTGCCAATACGCGCTCATTTCAAATTTTTCGTCATCAAATTAATATATTAGTTGGACCAATATTTAATCGTTTTTTTAATAAAACAGTTGGACTGTATTCAAACTACTTCAATTATAGTTGATTATATAATTAGATTATAGTAATCAATATATTTGAATTTAAACCAATTAAATTATAGTGGATTATATAGTTGGACTATAGTAATCATTATATTAAATAGTACCTAAAATCGTTGATTTGATAGTTAGACTATTGGAATCAAGATAAATGAAAGATTAGCGTTTAGAACATAATCCTGGGAGAAAATGTTGTTTAAACGGCTTTAATTTTCAGATTGGGAATAAAATCTCAGGATAGTCCTGGGGACCGAGAAGTTACTTTATTTGATAGAGTGACGTCTCGAGCCTAAGCCCGGAGTTGAGCAAATAGTAGAACATGATATTTGGAATATTCATGTGATGATAACTTTAGTGCTTAATCCGTTATGATTGCCGCAAAGACTCCTTAATTTCTTAGTCAGAACTAAGGATTAGATCCTTATAGTATGATATTGAAATTGAATGATCTTCATAGATCTATCCTTAGATCTTAGAAGTACAAATTGCAATAGAAAACTCTTGGAGAGTTAATGGCTATACTCAATGAGACAAAGCCAGAGTTTGCAATAGGGCAAGAAGCGCAAGGCGCATCTTACTTCGACATCCTAGAAGGCCAAGGCTTGGCCAAAGGCATCTGGGGTGTGGAAAAGGGCAAAGGAAAAGTCATTATAATCTTCTGGGAAGACAAAGGACATATCCCAAAATGTCTGCCTAAATTGTGGCAAACGGGGTCACTGGAAGTATGACTGCCATATGGACAAGGCATACATGAAGGAAGTAAAGACGGTGCAAGGCTCCAACTTCAAATATGTTTGTTATAAACATATTCACTACTAGTATTAAAATTGGATTTTAGATACTGGATGTGGTACAAAAATATGTACTGATGTGCAGAATCTGCTGATTAGCAGGATACTGACTTCAGTTAAGATTTATTTGCGAGTCGGAAACGGGACAAGAGTCGTTGTTTTAACTGTAGATACCCAAGTTTAGGAACTACCCTTCGGGTATGTACTTAAATTAGGAAACTGTTAGAATGTAACTAGTTTGACTAGAAACATTATCTCTATATCAGAGTATACTCTGTTGCGGATATACCTTTATATTCTAGAACACTAAAGTGTTTCATTTTATAAAGATGATATTGAGATAAACACATTAGATGTGAATAACAGTATTTATATTTTGAATATAAATAAATCTCAAACATATGACATGACAAACAAATAGCTCAAACTGATTTAATCAGTTGAGACTTATTTGTGGCATTATTGTCTGGGACACATTAACAAGACTCGTATATCCACACTTTTGAAGAGTGGATACTAGGACGAATTTGATTCTATTCAAATCATGTCTATGAATCTAGTTTAATAGGCAAAGTGCCTATAATACCTTTTACTTGGTAAAAGTGTAAATGCCACTGATCTGTTAGCCCTCGTTCATAATGACGTAAGTGGGCCCATGTCTAGCTAGGCTAGAGGTGGATATGAACACTTCGTAACCTTTACGGATGTGGCATCGCGTTATGGTTATGTGTTTCTAATGAAACACGAATCGGAAACTTTTGATGAATTCAAAGAGTTTCGACACGAAGTAGACAAACAGATCGGCTAAAGTATTAAACCGTCACGGTTAGACCATGATAGAAAAATACTTAAGCAATAAGTTTCTCAAATACTTGAAAGAGTATAGTATTCTTTCAATGAGGACTCCTCCAGGAACACGTCAATTTGACGGTGTGTCTAAACAGAGAAACCGAATTTTGTTGGACATAATAAGGTTAATCATGAGTCGCTCTGAGCTACCATTTCCTTCAAGGGATACGAATTAAACAGTGCAAAATTTATTTTGAATAAGGTTCCATAAAAATCTGTTCGACAGACATCATATTAGATATAAACAGGAAAGAAACCGGGTTTCTCATTCCTGAAAATTTGGGAATGCTGGGCATATGTTTGGATGATACCAAACTAGAACCCAAATCGGATAAGTGCCTAATTTGTGGATTATCCTAGTGTAACCAAAGTATAGTACTTATACAACTCACTAGAGAACAATGTAATTGTTGCTCGCCATGCGGTTTTCCTAAGAGGAATACCTATATGCAGTGGTAAGTGGGAATAAAGTAAAACTCGATGAAAATCGGAGTAATACTGTTCCAGGCACCGATTCCTTAATGGAACACAAATATTTCATCAAGGATGAAACTATACCAATAATCTTCTAATACACAACAACTGCGTAAGTCGGAGAGAGTCAGAAAACAACCTGTGAGGTATGGTTTCTGATCTCACCTTATAAAGATGTCAATCTTATTGACGAATACAAACTGACTACATATGAGGAAGTGATACAAGGTATCGACTCCCTATTATGGCAAAGTGACATGATGTCCGAAATGGATTCCATGTATACCAACCAAGTTTGGACACTGGTTGTTGTACCGGAAGGCATTGTGCCTATTGGTACTATATAAGTCTTTAAGTAAGACATACATGGAAGGCAACATACCAACGTACTAAGCTGGGCTTGTAGCGAAAAGGTATCGTTATCAACATTGTGTCGATTACGACGAAACCTTTTACTCGTTGCCATGGTTAAATCCATTTGGATAATGTTTGCCAATGCTGCATGTTTCATTTATGAAATATGGCAGCTGAACGTCAAAATCTCTTTCCTTAAATGGAAACCTTTTGGAGGATGTTTACAACATCCTGACGGTTTTTTCATACCAAAACGAGCAAACAAGGTTTGCAAATTAATTCCATCCATTTTTGGATTGAAGCAAGCATTACGTTCTTGGAATTATCGTTTTGATGTAATCATAATGGTATATGATTTAATTCAAAACGAAAAATGATTCTTGTGTATATAAGGAGGTTAGTGGGAGCGCACTAACAGTGAATGTCCTAAATAATAATGACAGGTCATTTCTTGGAGATGACATTCCCATAAAACAATCGGTGAAAGCTTGACATTCATGAAAAATTCTCCGTAGAATTCTTGGGAGAGACAACATTTATTCTAGGAATAAAGATCTACTGGGATAGATCTAAAGGTTGTTGGCACTCTCCGAGAACTCGTACATTGAAATAAATGTACGCGACCTGGTGTCTCATATGCTTTGAGCATATGGAGTCACAATCAGGCTAATCCAAGTGATAGTCGCTGGATTGATGTTAAGAACATCCTTTACTATCTTAGATGAACTAAGGATGCTTTCTTATACTATGAAGAAGGAGAACTTGAAGTGACTGGGTTCACTGCTGCAAGTTTCCTAACCGATAAAAACGACTATAAGTCGTGATAAAGGTATTATATAGTTTGAATAACGGAACAGTCAGCTAGAAATCTTCCAAGCAAGATACAGTTGCTCAATAAACAACAAAAGCGGAATATTGCTGCAGCTGAGGCAGCAATAGAAGCCTTTTTGGATTTATAATAATCCTAATCAGATTAGAAGTAGTTCTGTTAGCAGCTAAGCTAGGCTACAGCACAGGCTAAAGAATTAATGGTCTCTTCAACGATCCAGATATATACTTCAAATATTCATCTGATCCGTTCAGATCATACATCGTGGCGATGTGATGATCGAATAAATCGCATCAGATGATAACACTACAAATCCGCTGACGAAAGCATTTTCTCAGCAGAAGTTTGAGCGAACCGTACATAGTTCGGGTGTAGGACACTTGAGTAATTGGCTATAGGCCAAGTGGGAGATTGTTGGACAATTATGACCCATAGCATCACTATTTGTTCAGATCATGGTGTTGTTGTACAAATTAACTATGTGACAAAGGAAATTGCTCTTTTATCATTTGTAATTAGATTACCGGGATATATAAATGATAAAAGTCCATATGATTAGTTCCGGATTGAGATGATAAGAGACAATATCAATCCACAAAGGTTTAATCATTAAAACATCCATTGTCAGAGTATTATCGAGATTGGACATCGATAATGCGTAAAAGACTAGCATTACACTTGTGCGCGTTGTGGGAGCGTAACGGCATAGTTCTCATATATTTGGGTATTGGATACTAATGCAAGTGTAATAGGAGGTTGTGTTTACCGATGGTACGGAAACATCTTCGCTTTGGATAGACCCCTCGGAATTCCATTGGTAGTATGACTATGTGTTTATGGAAGTCCGAATCAGGGTAGGTGTATTTGGTCTTAACATGAGACTTGCACCGCTAATACTTGCGACAATCAATATATTTTGGTTTTGGTCGTCCAGGGCTTTAACAGGTTCTGTGTACGCCTCTTCTGGGTATATTGAGAATCGTAGTGTATTGGGTGTGATGTCAAGACAGAAGTATCACTCCAGTCATAGTGGAGATGCTGATCACGTAGGATACGGAACTGGTGCTCTTATGTACTGCAGTCATCGGGATAATATGACTAGGTCATGATTATCCGATTATAGAGACTATTTACCAGAGATCCGATATGTACTCCGTACGGGGCAGACACAATTCCATCCCCAGGCCTAGCACGTGACATCCGATACTGGATCGCAATACATAATACTACGTATACTACGCCTGATAAAGATTACATATTCCTTTAAGAATATTTCTGGAGAATTGGGTAGGCACGGTGCTTTGCTAGAAGCCAACCATGTCTTGTAAATCGGTAAAAACGTAGTACTAGTTACGTACGTGTTCGGATAGTCCGATGACCAGATTTACTGCCGACATATCCAGGGATCTCATGGGTCGCTTCCCGAAGATTCACCGATGACGTATGACTCAGATATAATTAATCTAGGATTAATTATAAGAGAGGGAAAATTAATCTAGGATTAATTACGGAGATATTTTATCTGGGATAAAATATTATTTAAAGAGAGAGAACGATTAATTTGGAATTAATCGATAAAATATTATATTCGATATATTATACGAAATTAGATTTCGACGCGGAATTAAAATTAGATTTTAATTCTGGCAAACGAGTTAATTTAGAATTAATTCGTTAGCGACGTGAATAGTAATTTTGATAGGCATAATTATTTAATTAAATTTGATTTAATTACGTCGCAACGGAAAATTTGTTAATTCAGAATTAGCGAACCCGAGCCTGGGAGTGTTTGCGGGCCCACTCGCATTTTGAATCAAGTGGGGCCCACATGTCACATCAAGCGTCAAATCACTAGTCAACTTTATCACTTTAATGTGATGGAAGTTGTTGGTTGATGCTTGAGTGTGAGATCTTTTTCTTTTTCCTTTGCTTCTTTTTCCTCCATCTGTGGCACTGCATCTTTTGAAACTTCCTCAATTGTTGCCTTGATTCCAACATCTTTGTTGATTTCAGTACCGCTTTTCAAGGTGATGGCTTGACATTGCTCCTTCCTTCGGTTCCTTGGATTTGGTTCTATGTTGCTCGGAAGATTACCTGGCGGTCTGTAACTCTGAGCATTGGCCAGTTGTCCCATTTGATTTTCCAGTGCTTTAATAGAGGCTGAATGGCTTTGATTCAATGTTACTTGATTTTGAACCATAGCTGCTAAAACATCGTATTTTGCTTATTGCTTCTTCAACTGGGCCATCACTTATATTATTCCTAGTTCTTTTTCATGCTCCTGGCTTTTATTTGGTTGATGGAATCCAGGTGGTGGGTAGTTCTTTTGCCCTGAATTATTGCTCCATGCGAAATTGGGGTGATTCCTCCACCCTGGGTTATAGATGTTGGAATATGGATTGTTCCTCTGTCTGTTGAAATTGTTGACATAGTTCACTGTCTCTTCTTGTTGGTTGTAAGATTCTGATCCAGGTACTCCTCCAAATGGTGAACTTGTGGATCCACCATTAACTTTCATGTTAAGAGTTTCCAGATTTTTGCAAATCACATCCATCTTGGAATTCAGTGCTGTGTTGGCTCCAACTTCATAAATTCCTGCAATTCTTTGGATAATGCTCATTTCTATTGGCCATAAATATTTTTTGTTGGCCATTTCTTCAATTAAGTCACAGGTCTGATCTTCTCCTTTTGCCATCAAAGCTCCTCCAGCAGCAGCATCAATTATGGTTCTCATTATTCCAGAAAGTCCATTGTAGAAGGTTTGGACTTGTAGCCACTTTGCGATCTCATGATGAGGACATTTCCGGAGTAAATCTTTGAATCTTTCCCAAGCTTCGCAAAGGGATTCTGAATCTTGTTGCACGAAGGATGTGATGTCATTCCTCAACTTTGCAGTGCTGGCTGGTGGAAAGTACTTTGCAAGGAATTTGGTGGCTAAAGTGTTCCAAGTTGTGATGGAACCTGTTGGTAGTGAATGTAGCCAAGCTATAGCTCTATCTTTCAGGGAATATGGAAAAACCCGCAGTCTCATTGCTTCTTCAGCTACTCGGTTGTAATTGAAAGTACCGCAAACTTCCAGGAAGTTACTGATGTGGGCATTAGGATCTTCAGTTGTATTCCCCACAAACTGTACTGACTGCTGAATCATCTGGATGCATGTTTTGATGTCACACGCATTTGCTGGTAAATGAGGAAGTACAATACAGGAAATGAAGTCGTCGACCACCGGAATGGTTTTGTCTCGAATGGGTATCGGTGGTGCAACTTCAAAAGGTTCAGGTTCCATGTTGACTAAAGCTTCTTGGCCTTCTCGCCTTTCCCTTCTCAACTGTCTGATAGTTCTTTCAATTTCTGGGTCAAGCGGTCGGAGTTCAAAGCTTCTGATTCGTCTCATGTAGTTTCTGAGAACCTGAAACACAAGAAAACAAAAACAATAAGTAAAAAGAAATTAGATACAAGCAACGTATCTAACCCCAAAACTAATAGTGAAAGATAAATAAGTCCCCGACAACGGCGCTAAAAACTTGACCGGTGCTTACACACACGCGATAACGCAAGCGCACGTATCGTTCAAGTAGTATGAAAAATATCGATCTCACGAGGACTTAATACCTAATCTATTAATTTTATGAGGTCAAATGATTACTAGTATCTAACAGGTTGATTGATTGATTTAAAATGGTGATGATTTTTAATAGAAAAATAAGTAAATAAAATTGCATGAAAGTAGGTTTAAGAAAATTCAATATTAGGAAACTATCTGGGGTTGTGAATCTTTCTAATATCCTTTAAAAGATGAAGCTGTTATTTCATGTTTGTGTAATAAATCGGTTTACTAACCTGGAACATTAAATTATGTGAAAGCCTCTATCGATGGTCAGACGCAAATACCCAGTTTAACCCAATTGAACCATATGTCTATGTCAACCAAATTATCTGGATTCATTAAGTTTAAGTTCCAATTATGGCTACCCCCGCCCGACAGGTATATGTATATCCTGTAAGGAAATCTATTAAAGGGTTATCTATCCTCAAGGAAGATCGTGGGCTATTAAGTCTAAGGCTGAAACCTAAAATTCCTTTGTCAAGTTTATTTTAGATTTACCAGATCATTCTTATTAATGGCCAATTAACAAGACGCATTAAGCTTAAGACTTAATAAGTAAACCTTTAAATTACCCAAACTATCAAATAACCCCTTATAAACCAGTGATATTGGATTTCATCATAACCCCAGATAACTAACTTAGTTACGACACATAACTTTGGCTAGTAAAAACTTAAATAAAATAAAAGACAGAAAGTAAAATGCTGAAAAGTAAATTGCTGAAAAGTAAATGACGGAAAGTAAATGCTGAAATTAAATACTGAAAATTAAATGCTGAAAAGTAAATGCTGAAAGTAAATTACTGAAAAGTAAATGCTGAAAGTAAATTGCTGAAAAGTAAATGCTGAAAGTAAATTGCTAAAAATTAAATAAAGTAAAAGTACAATAAAAGAAAATGCTGAGGTAAAAGGATCCACTTTTATTACTTCTATTTTAGATATCTCCCTTAATATAATATATTAACTTTGCATGATAATTACCAAACAGCCATATAGGCGGTATCCAATTTAGTCAGGTAAAAACAAATTTAAATAATTACCAACCGACCAATATAAGGTATCTTCATTAAGTCAAGTTTTAACTAGTTTATATATTATAATTAAGGGAGATTAATCTAAATATTAGTAATAAAAGTTTTACCTTTTACCCCAGCAAAGGGGAGTTACCTCCTCATTACTGAAAAGTAAAAACTGAAAATTAAAGAAAGAAAAGTATTGTGCGTAAAAGTAAATTGTGGAAAGTAAAAACTGAAAAGAAAAGAAAAGAAAGTGCGAATGTGGAAATTAATTACTGAAAGCTGTAAATAAACAAACAAGATACAATCTTCTTAGTATTCTTAAGGAATTCCTTAGAAAAAAGTATGAATTTACAAATGAAATGGCTTGGTATTTATAGGTAAAATTTTGCTTCCATCAAATCATCCACCAAATCCATTATTAATTGCTCCACTAATTTCTCCACCAAATCCATTATTAATTACTTACTAATTGCTTATCATGTTTGGTGGTGATTTGATAATTTTTATTATTTATTTATTAATTTATTTTTTGCTTTGAAAATGATTGAAAATGACTTTAATAATTACACACAACATACTTCTGGATGGTTCATCAATTTCGGGTATGAACTCTTCAGAATTCGAAATTATTTTGTCTTTTAAAGTTGTAGATATTTGAGTCTTCTTTAATCAAGAACTTGAATCAAATCAATCCAATATCAGAGTAAAAAAGTTATGCCCAAAATACGACAGATGCGCAAAACTGGATTTTCCAAAATTGCACTTCGTTAAAACGCCCTTTCAAGTTTCCAATCTCCAAAATTAATATGTCAAGCCCAATTTTTGCCATTATTTGACCCACATTTCATCCTAAATGATTTCATCGTGTCCCAATATTATTTTATCTGCAAAATAAACTAAAACACATCAAAACATTCATCAAACCCGAGAAACTAAACAAAATATTAAGTAAAATAGGCGGTAAATATTGATATATTTTCTGCTCATTATGGGCATACATTAAACGTTTGGATGGTACCAAACTTGAACCCAAATCGGATAAATGCCTATTTGTAGGTTATCCTAGGGAAACCAAAGGATATTACTTCTACCACCCACAAGAGAACAAGGTATTTGTTGCTCTACATGCGGTTTTCCTTGAAAAGGAATTCCTAAATGTAGTGGTAAGTGGGAGGAAAGTAGAACTCGATGAAAATCGGAGTGATACTGTTCCTGGCATCGACTCTCAAATGGAACGCGAACAGTTCATCAGGGATGAGACTGTACCACAATCTTTTAATACACAAGAACCATGTAGATCGGAGAGAGTCAGAAAACAACCTGAGAGTGAGAGGTATGGGTTTCTGATCTCACCTAACGTAGATATTAATCTTATTGAGGATAATGACCCGGCTACATATGAGGAAGCGATACAAGGTATCGACTCCGCTTTATGGTAAGAAGCCATGAAATCCGAAATGGATTCCATGTACACCAACCAAGTTTGGACACTGGTTGATGCACCAGAAGGCGTAAAGCCTATTGGTTGTAAATGGGTCTTCAAGAAGAAGACTGACATGGATGGCAATGTACAAACGTACAAAGCTAGGCTTGTAAAGAAAGGGTATCGTCAATGACATGGTGTCGATTACGACAAAAAAATTTCACATGTTGCCATGATTAAATCCATTCAGATAATGCTTGCTATTGCTTCATATTTCGATTATGAAATATGGCAGATGGACGTCAAAACCACTTTCCTTAACGGAAACCTTTTGGAGGATGTTTATATGCAACAGCCTGATGGGTTTTTCGTACCAAAACATGCAAACAGGGTTTGTAAGTTAAATCGATCCATTTATGGATTGAAGCAAGCATCACGTTCTTGGAACCAACGTTTTGATGAGATCAGAAAAGAATATGATTTCATTCAAAACGAGGATGATCCTTGTGTATATAAGAAGGTTAGTGGGAGCACACTGACATTCATTTTCCTTTACGTAGATGATGTATTACTTATTGGCAATGACATTCACATGCTATAATCGGTGAAAGCTTGGCTTTTATTAAAATTCTCCATGAAAGATCTGGGAGAATCAACCTTTATTCTGGGAATAAAGATCTACCGAGATAGATCTAGAAAGCTGCTTGGACTCTCCCAGAGCACGTACATTGATAAAGTGTTGAAGAGATTCAACATGGATCAGTCTAAGAGGGGACTGTTGCCAGTGTCACATGGCGTCTTTCTATCTAAGGACATGTGTCCTAAAACTCAAGATGAGAGAAACAACACGTTCGCTTCTACAGTTGGATCGATCATGTATGCCATGATATGTACGCGACCTAATATCTCGTATGTTTTGAGCATGTGTAGTCGCTATCAGGCCGATCCAGGTGATGGTCACTAGGTTGCGGTTAAGAACATCCTTAAGTATCTTAGACGAACTAAGGATGCTTTCTTAGTCTATGGAGAAGGAGAATTTGAGGTAACTGGGTTTACCGATGTAAGTTTCCAAACCGATAAAGAAGACTGTAAGTCGCAATCTGGGTACATATTTTATTTGAACAACGGAGCAGTGAACTGGAAATCTTCCAACCAATAGACTGTTGCCGATTCAACAATAGAAGCGGAATATATTGCTGCAGCTGAGGCAGCAAAAGAGGCAGTTTGGATCCGTAAATTCCTAATTGGATTAGGAGTAGTTTCGTTAGCAGCTGAGCATGTTCCTTTGTATTGTGACAATAACAGGGCTATAGCGCAGGCTAAGGAACCGCGGTCTCATCAACGATCCAAGCATGTACTTTGACGTTTCCATCTGATTCGTGAGATCATACATCGTGGCGATGTGAAGATCGAGAAGGTCTCATTAGATGACAATATTGCAGATCCGCTGACGAAGGCTATTTCTCAGCAAAAGTTTGAGCGACATGTACATAGTTCAGGTGTTAGATACTTGAGTGATTGGCTATAGGCCAAGTGGGAGATTTTTGGATAATTTTGACCTATAGTATCACTATTTGTAAAAGACATTGTGGTTTTTGTACAAATTAACTATGTGACAAAGGAAATTGCCATTTTATCATTTTGTAATTAGATTACTTGAATATATAAATGATAAAAGTCCTTATGATTAGTTCCGGATTAATAAGATATGAGACATTATAAATCCAGGAAAGGTTTAATCATTAAATATCCCTAGTCTTAGTATTATCGAGACTGGACATCGATAATGCGGAATATGCTAGTAATACACTTGTGCGCATTATGGAAGCTTAACGGTATAGTTCTTATATATTTAAGTATTGGATACTTATGCAAGTGTGATAGGAGGTTCTGTTTACTGATGGTACGGGAACAACTTCACTCTAGATAGACCCATCGGAATCCCATTGGTAGTATGACTATGTGTCTATAGAGCATCCGAATCAGGGTAGATGTATTTGGTCTTAACCTGAGATTTGCATCGCTAATACTTGCGACAATCAATACGCTTTGGTTTTGGTCGTCCGGGACTTTAACAGGTTCTCTGTACACCTCTTCTGGGTTTATTGAGAATCGTAGTGTATTGGGTGTGATGTCAAGATGGAAGTATCACTTCAGTCATATGGAGATGATGATCATGCAAGGATACAGAACTGGTACTCTATTATGTTGCAACTATCGGGATAATATGACAAGGTCATGATTATCCGATTAAAGAGACTAGTTGCTAGTGATCCGATATATGCTTCGTACGGGCAGACACAATTCCAGCCACATGCATAGAATATGACATCCGATACTGGATCGTAATACGCAATACTTAGAAGAGAGAATTGGGTAGGCACGATGCTTTGCTAGAAGCCAACCATGTCTTGTAAATCGGTAAGAACGTGGTACCGGGTACGCACGTGTTCGGATAGTCCGACGACCGAATTTACTGCCAACATATCCAGGGATCTCATGGGTCGCTTCCCAAAGATTCACCGATGACGTGTGACTTGAACGAAATTAATCTGGGATTAATTAGAAGAGAGAGAAAATTAATCTAGGATTAATTACGGCAAGAATTTATCTGGGATAAAATTCGATTAGAAGAGAGAGAACGATTAATTTAGAATTAATCGATTAAATAATAAATTCGATATACTTATTGAAATTAGATTTCAATGCGGAATTAAAATTGGATTTTAATTTGGGCAAACGAATTAATTTAAAATTAATTCATTAGCGACTTTAATAATAATGTCGCAACGGCAAATTCGTTAATTCGAAATTAAATGAACCTGAGCCTGATCGAAGTCGCGTGTTGTATTGTTTGACTTAAATTCGGAATTTATAAGTGGTGGGACCCATTTGACTTACATCAACTAGTTTGACTAGTGATGGAAGTGGTTGATAATTAAATCAAATCTTGGATGGCTTGTTTTACACACCAACACCAACCGACACACTTTGCATTATTTTATTCATTTGGAATGACATTTACCTAATTGGATTTTTGGTAAATTGTAATTGAATTTTGGAAATCATTTACACAACACAACAAAAATTGAAAATCTCTCTTTCTCCCTCGCCATTGCCGTGAGCTTCCCTTTCCCCCTTTGAAATTTTGTTTCAAAATTTCTTCAAGCTAGCACTTCTAATGAGTCATTCAAGGTGTTATGGAAACCAATCCAAGAGTTTGGAACACAAGGGAAAGCTTGGAGCTCTTCACCAACACCAAAATTTTTGAACTTCATACATCCATCCAACCGATCAATGTAAGTTTTTCCGTAACTTCTTTTAGTATTCACACTAATCATGACTTAGAAGATCCTTGGCATGTTCTAGGAACCCAACATTACATACCTCTTCAAATTCCCTTAAGTACGGATAAAGATTTTCTGATTCTAGACCGTGGAATGTGGATAAAAGTTGGATGACACCTAGCTTAAAATTGAAACGTTCTGCATCTGGGGGAAAAATAATGCAAGATGGTGATCATGTCCTTGCGGGATTCATGAATTGTCTGAGGATGATTAATATCGTCATGCTGAGACTCGTTTTCTTCCTGATGCAATGTCTGAGTGTCTTAACATAAATGCAAACTATTTGGTAAAATTTTAAAATATAAAAATAATACTTACAAAAATAAAATAATAAACAAATGAAAAAAATAAAAATAAAAAATTGACAAAAATAAAAAATAAAATGAGATGCAAAAAATTTAACCACAAAAAATACAAAAATAAAAATAGAAATAAAGAAAAGAAGAAAGAAAGAAAAAATAATAACAATTACAACGATTATTCTATCTACTAAATTTATTCCCCGGCAACGGCATCAAAAACTTGACACGCTCAAAAAGTGATTCTTTACTCCCAAGTATAAGAGTGTCGAAGTAATAAAATAACCTGGTAAGTCCAGAGTCGATCCACATGGAATAGATTAAGTAAAATAAAATGTAACGACCCCAAATAGTTTTGCTCGGTTAGGGACGCTTAGGTTTTCTTTCCCGAAATAGTAAGTAATTTCAGAAGTTAATTAGAAATAACGAACAATTATTTATTTTCAAGCCAAGTCATTTAGAAATAATAAACTTTTATGTAATTGCAAGTCTATAGTTTCTTCATCCTTTAAAGGCCCAACACCAAAAAATAAAACAAAGGAATTAGAAAGAAAGAAAGAATAAGCCCAATAGTTAGATTAAATAGAAGAAAACAAGCCCAAGCCCAACAACAACAACTTACCTAGATTTTTCTAGGAAAAAAAATGGATAAATTAGGAATCAAATAACAAAAGAAGGAAAAACACTTCTCCATTTCTAATTTCTTGCTCATATACATGAGATAGTGGAAGAGAATGGAGAGAGAGAGAGTTGTTTTTCCTCAATAAATTGGAAGATAATAAAGAAATCCACTTAAGCTAATTTCTAAGAAAGGAAAAAGAAGGTATTTGGTGCTTTGTGAAAGAAGAAAATGATTGAAACAAGGTGAGAGTTCTTAACCCAAAATTCTTATGATTTGCATTTTGGAGATTAATGATTGAAGGATATTGTTCGGTTGATAAGGATGATGTTAGGATGGGTTGTGTTAAAGAAATGAGGATTTTAAGGTAACTTTAGATTGGTTTTTCAAGTTTGTGGGTTTAGTAGAATGATGGATTTTTGGGTGAAATAAGATGATTTGGAGTGTTATGTGATGATAATTCATATTTTGGATGTGTTGTGGAGGTAGTATTTGATTGGGATTGTATGGAAATGGAGTCTTGGAGCTTATTGTGTTGAGGCAGAAAGTGCCCACTAAAATAGCGACGCTCCGAGCAGAAGGCAAATTTTTTTTTAGGAAGTCGAATGCGTAACCAGAAGTCAGGGTCATGTTTTTGTAATTCATTTGAGGGGTAAGTAGGTTCAAATGGGGCACATTGGAGGAAATTTTTATAGTACTATCTTGGGCGAACCTGAACATACACCAGAAACCAATTGGGTTGTTTAACGTTGATGGATTTTATGATTTTCTTTGTGTGTTTCTTGATGATGCCCGGAGAAATGGGTTCGTGTCAAAACCTTTAAAAGAACTCCTCTTTACTGCCAGAACTGCTCCGGATCTAATTGACCAACTCTTAGCCTATGAACCACAAGTTGACCATATCCTTTCAAAGATAAATTGGTCTGAGAACGATCGTGGTAAGAGGTGTCGGATTAATCTGGATCTTAACCTTTAATTTCCTGTAGAATTTCAGCTAACCACATACTATCTTCTAAACTCTTCTTCTATTGTTTAAGACATTGGGGACAATGTCTCATTTAGGTTTGGGGGAGGGAATTAGTTGACTAGTACCTTGTTTTTAGTTGTGTGTTGTTTTTATTTTTTAGTCCAAAATTTTCGAAAAAATACAAAAAAATTGAAAATTTTTCAAAAATTACAAAAATATTTTGTGTTTTTGTGTTTTTATTTTGACTAAAAAGGTAAAATTGGTAAGAGATAGCTGAGTAAGGAGTTTTCACTCCTGAGACGTATTTCAAACCTATTTCGAAACAAGTTAATTTTTGTTTATTTCCTTTTAAATTATTTAATTTGTGAATTCTCTATAATACTGACTAAAATGGATTTTCATATGCTCAGTTAGCAGATATTATCAACATGCATTGTAACATACGGACATGAGCTATAATTGAAAAGTTTGTAATATTCAGTGTTCTAGTTTAATTGGAGGAAGCATCTCAGAAAGTGATGGAGTAAAAAATAAAAAATAAAAAATCTGAGATCCGAGTTATTAAGTCTGTAAGGGTGTTTTAACACCTAGTGCCCTAAAGCCAACTGGTTTGGGAGTCACTGGCCCAAAGCTCGCTACATGGATCAAAGATATTGCAAAAATATATATATCTAAAGTCTGAGTAATTAAGTCCGTAGGGGTGTCTTAACACCTGGTGCCCTAAAGCCAACTGGTTTGGGAGTCACCGACCTAACACTCGCTACATAGACGGAAGGTATTGTATATAAATAAAAAAAATCTAAAATCAAAGAAAAAAATCAGAAAAATGAGAAAAATTATTCCATTGCCATAAAAAAAAGGTGTGAAATCTGATAGAACTTTAGGACAAAAATATTACTCTCTTATCAACTACACTTGTGACTGTTGTGGGCAAAAATGAGATTGATTAATACTTTGTTGGCTGTGTATATGGAGAATGGTAAATATAATCGGAGAATTTACTTATTCGGTAATTTAGAAAGAAACAAAACAACTAGTAACTTGGAGTAGAAGTTTTAAATGATTAGTCACTAACTTTCTTTATTCTTTTTTCTCTTGTCTTTTTGCTTTTGTGTGCATTAGTTTTACTACCTTTTTACTTTTGTAAAATGTTTGTGGGTATCATTGCTGTAAACCCTCACGAGACTACAACTCGTCCACTAGGGACACCTAGGGGTTTAAAGGCTTGTTACATACGCTATTTGTCGTATTTTGGGCATAACTTGTTACTCAGATATCAGATTGAGCTGATTCAAGTGCCAGATTAAAGAAGACTCAAAGATCTACAACTTTGAAAGATAAAATATTTTCTAATTCGGAAGATTTCATGACCGAAATTGATAAACCATCCAGACGTGTGTAGTGTGTAATTTTTAAAGTCATTTTCAATCATTTTCAAAGCAAAAAATAAATTAATAAATAAATAATAAAATTATCAAATCATCACCAAACATGATAAGAAATTAGTGGAGCAATTAATAATGGATTTGGTGGAGTAATTAGTGGAGAAATTAATAATGGATTTGGTGGAGAATTTGATGGATGGTTTGATGGAGGCAAATTTTTTCCTATAAATACCAAACCATTTCATTTGTAAAATTCATACTTTCTTCTTTGAAATTCCTAAAGAATAAATAAGAAGATTGTATCTTGTTTGTTTATTTACATCTTTCAGTAATTAATTTCCGCTTTCGCACTTTTTTTTCTTTATTTTTCAGTTTTTACTTTCCGCAATTTACTTTTACGCACAATCCTTTCCTTTCTTTACTTTTGCAGTTTTTATTTTTCAAGCAATAGGGAGATAATTCCCTTTTACTGGGGTGAAAGGTAAAGCTTTTATTAATGCTATTTAGATTAATCTCCCTTAATTATAATATATAAACTATTTAAAACTTGACTTAATGAGGATACCGCTATATTGGCCGGTTGGTAATTAATTATAAATTGGTTTTAACCTGACTAAATATTGATACCGCCTGGTTGGTCGGTTGGTAATTAATTATTAATTTGACTTAATCAGGATACCGCCTTTATGGCTGGTTGGTAATTATCACGTAAATTTAATATATTATATTAAGGGAGATATCTAAAATAGTAGTAATAAAAGTTGATCCTCTAACCCCCAGCATTTTCTTTTATTGTACTTTTACTTTATTTAATTTCAGTAATTTACTTTTCTGCAATTTACTCTTCAGCAATTTACTTTCAGTAATTTACTTTTATTTTTTTTACTTTTACTTTTACTTTTACTTTTACTTTTTTTACGTTTTAGCAATTTACTTTTCAGTATTTAATTTTCAATATTTTACTTTATGTCTTTTATTTTATTTAAATTTTTACTATCCGTAAATATGTGTCGTAACTAAGCCAGTTATCTGGGGTTGTGATGAAATCCAATATCACCGGTTTATAAGGGGTTAGATTATAGCTTGGGTAATATAAAGGTTTATTTATTGAGTCTTAATCTTAATGATTTTTATTAACTGGCCATTAATAAAATTGATTAGGTAAACTTAAAATGAACTTGGAAAAGAGATTTTAGGTTAAAGACCTTAGACTCAATAGCCCACAATCTTCCTTGAGGGTAGATAACCCTTTAATAGATTTCCTTACATGATAGGAATATACCTGTCGGGCAGGGGTAGCCATAATTGGAACTTAAACTTAATAAATCCAGGTAATTTGGTTGACATAGACATATGGTTCAATTGGGTTATACTGGGTATTTGTAATCGACCATCGGAAGAGGCTTTTACATAATTTAGTGTTCCAGGTTAATAAATTAAAATATTACCCAACTGTAAGATAACCACTTCATCTTTAATAGATATTGGAATGATTCACAACCCTGGATAGTTTTATAAATTTGAATTTTCTTCAATCTACTTTCAATAAATTTTATTTACTTGTTTTAAGTTTTAAAGTCACCACCCCATCAAACAATCAATCTATTAGATACTTGTAAACATTTGACCTCATAAAAAATTAATAGCAAAGGTTTTAAGTCCTCGTGGGATCGATACTTTTTATACTACTTGAACGATATGTGTGCTTTCGTTATACGCGTGTGATTAAGCACCGGTCAAGCTACACCAGTAGGAGACCCCATAGAAGTTACACAAGGTGTAAGGTAATGTTCCATAGACATTGACGGGTACCTCTCTTATGCCGATTTGGTGGTGTTAGGTATTTTGAGCTTCGATGTTATTTTGGGGATGGCTAGCTAAACACCATGTGATACTTGATTGTTTGGAGAATACCGTTATTTTGCATGTTCCCGATAGACCAGTAAGATTTTATTAGGGAGATAGTGTTGGCAGTGAATTCGGTCGTCGGACTATCCGAACATGTAAGTACCTCGTACTACGTTTATACCGAATTACAAGACAAGGTTGGCCTCTAGCAAAGCGCCATGCCTCCCCAATTCTCCGGAAACATCCTTACAGGAATAAGGATCTATATCAAGCGTAGTATACCGTAGTATTGCGTATTTCTGTCCAGCATCGGATGATCACGTGCTAGGCCTGGGGCTGGAATTGTGTCTGCCACGTACGAAGCACATGTCGGATGTCTGGTGACTAGTCTCTATAATCGGATAAACCTGACCTTGTCATTTTATCCCGATAGCTGCAGCATTTAAGAGTACTAGTACCGTATCCTATGTGACCATCATCTCCATATGACTGGAGTGACACTTCCGTCTTGACATCACACCCAATATACTACGATTCTCAATATACCTAATATTGGCGTACACAGAACCGGTTAAAGCCCTGGACGACCTCAACCAAAGTATATTGATTATCGTATGCATTAGCGGTGCAAGTCTCAGGTTAAGACCAAATACACCTACCCTGATTTCGGATTTCCATAGACACATAGTCATACTACCAATGGAATTCCGATGGGGTCTTATCCAGAGCGAAGCTGTTTCCCGTACCATAGGTGAAACACAACCTCCTATTGCACTTGCATGAGTATCCTATACCCAAATATATGAGAACTATGCCGTTGTGCTCTCACAAACGCGCACAAGTGTAATACTAGTCTTTTACATATTTATCGATGTCCAATCTCGATAATACTCTGACTAGGGATATTTAATGATTTATCCTTCATGGACTGATACTGTCTCATATCATTCTTCGTCCAAGAACAAATCATATGGACCTCTAATCATTTATACATCTAGGTGATCTAATCACAAATGATAAGAGTGCAATCTCCTTTGTCACATAGTTAATTTGTACAACAACACCATGATCTGTACAAATAGTGACGCTATGGGTCATAACTGTCCAACAATCTCCCACTTGGCCTATAGCCAGTCACTCGAGTGCCTAACATCCAAACTATGTACGGTTGGCTCAAATTGCTGAGAAAAGCTTTTCGTCAGCGGATTTGCCTGATTATCGTCAGACGTGATTTATTCGATCATCACATCGCCACGATGTATGATCCGAACGAATCAGATGAATATCTAAGTATTTATCTGGATCGTTGATGAGACCATTAATTCTTTAGCCTGCGCTGACGCCTAGCTCAGCTGCTAACAGAATTATATCTAATCTAATTAGATTTGTTTATCGACCCAGAAGGCTTCTATTGCCGCCTCAGCTGCAGCAATTAACCTGCATTTGTTGTTTATTCGGTAACAGTATATTGCTTGGAAGATTTCCAGCTCACTGTACCGTTATTCAAACTTTGTAGTACCGTTTGCGACTTTTAGTCGTCTTATCGGTTTAGGAAACTTGCTACATTGATCACAGTCACTTCAAGTTCTCCTTCTCCACAGATTAAGACAACATCTTTAGTTCTCTAAGATACTAAGTATGTTCTTAACTTCAATCCAGTGACTATCACTCGGATTGGCCTGTTTGTGAATCTATATGCTCAAAGCGTATGAGACACCACGTCACGTATATTTTTCAATGTACAATTTCTCAGAGAGTGTTAACAACTCTAAATCGATCCCAGTAGATCTTTATTCCTTGAATAAAGGTTGTTTTCTCCCAAGAATTCTACGGAGAATTTTCTCGAAAGCCAAGCTTTCACCGATTGTTATTTTGGGAATATCATTTCCAAGAAATGACATATTATCATTATTATATAGGACAGCCACTGTCAGTGCGCTCCCACTAACCTTCTTATATACACAAGATTCTTTGCGTTTCGAATTAAATCATAGACTATTATGATTACATCAAAACGAAAATTCCAAGAACCTATGCTTACTTTAATCCAAACATGGATCGAATAACCTGCAAACCTTATTTGCTAGTTTTGGTACGAAAAAACCGCCAGGATGTTGTAAACAACCTCCAAAAGGTTTCCTTTTCAGGAAAGCGATTTTCCGTTTAAGCTGACATATTTCATACATGAAACATGCAGCTTTAGCAAGCATTATCCAAATGGATATACCGTGGCAACAAGTAAAAGGTTGAATCGTAATCAACACAATATTGATAACGATACCTTTTCGCTAAAAGCCTAGCTTTATACGTTGTTATGTTGCCTTCCATGTATGTCTTCCTTGAAGACTGATAAAGTACCAGTAGGCACAATGCCTTGCGGTACATCAACTAGTATCAAAACTTGTTGATATACATGAAATTCATTTCGGACTCATGACACTTTATCATAATAGGGAGTCGATACCTTGTATCACTACCTCATACGTAGTCAGTTGGTATACCTCAATAAGATAGACATCTTTATGAGGTGAGATCAGAAACCCATACCCCAGGTTGTTTTCTGACTCTCTCCGACATACGCGGTTCTTGTGTATACGATGATTAATGGTAATAGTTTCATCCTTGATGAACTATTTGTGTTCCATTAGGATTCGATGCCTGGACAGTATTACTCCGATTTTCATCGAGTTTTACTATCCTCCCACTTACCACTGCATATCGGTATTCCTTTTAGGAAAACCGCATGGTGAGCAATAATCTAATTGTTCTCTGGTGAGATGTATAAGTACAATACTTTTGGTATCCCTAGAATAACCTATAATTGGCACTTATCCACTTTGGGTTTTAGTTTGGTACCATCCAAACATATGCCTAGCATTCCCAAATTATCAGGAATGTGAAACCCGGTTTCTTTCCTGTTCATATCTAATATGATATCTGTCAAACAGATTTTAATGGAACCTTATTCTAAATAAGTTCTTGCACTATTTATGCTTATCCGTTGAAGGAAATGGTAGCTCAGAACGACTTATGATTAACCTTATCATGTCCAACAAGATTCGGTTTATCCTGTTTGGACACACCGTCAACTTGACGTGTTCCGGGAGGAGTCCTCTTTTGAAAGAATACTTTACGCTTTCAAGTATATGAGAAACTTATTGCTTAAGTATTTTCCATTACGGTCTTACCGTGACTGTATAATACTTTAGTCGATCTGTTTGTCTATTTCGTGTCGAAACTTAAAAGTTTCTGATTGTGTTCTTCAAAAGAAACACTCAACCATAACGAGATGCCACATCCGTATAGGTCACGAAATATTCATATCCACATCTAGCCTAGCTAGACATGGGCGCACTTGCTTCACTATGAACTAGGGCTAACAGATAGGTGGCATTTACATTTTTTCCAAGTAAATAGTGTTTTAGGCACTTTGCCTAATTAACTAGATTCGTAGACTTTATTTGAATGGAATCAAATTAGTCCGAGTATCCACTCTTCAAAAGTGCGGATATACGAGTCTTGTTTAATTGTGTCCCAGACATCAATGCCGCAATTAATTTTCATCTGATCAAATTAGTTGAGCTATTTATTTGTCATATATATATTCGAGATTTATTTATATTCAAAATATAAATTCTGTTATTCACATCTAATGTGCTTATCTCAATATCATCTTTATATAATAAAACACTTTAGTGTTCTAGAATATAAAGGTTCACCCGCAGCGTGTTAAACACTGATATAGAGATAATGTATCTAGTCAAACTAGTTACATTATAACAGTTCCTAATTTAAGTACACACCCGAAGGTAGTTCCTAAACTTAGGTATCTGCGGTTAAAACAGCGACTTTCGTCCCGTTTCCAAATCACATATTAAATCTCAATTGAAGTCAGTATCCTGTTCAAAACAAATTCTGAACATCAATATATATTTATGTACCACACTAAGTATTTAAAATCTAATTTTAATACTAGTTGTGAACATAATTATGACAATCATTTTTGAAGTCAGAGCCTTGCTCGTCTTCAATTCCTTCTTGGGATATGTCTTTTATCTTCTCAGAAGATTATAATGATTTTGCCTTTGCCCTTTTCATATTCCAGAAGCCTTTGGCCAAGCCTTGGCTTTCTAGAATATCGAAGTAAGGTGCGCCTTGCGCCACTTGCCTAATTGCAAATTTTGACTTTGTCTCCTTGAGAATAGTCATTAATTCTCCAAGAATTATTATTGCAATTTAGTACTTCTAAAATCTAAGTTAATAGATTTATGAAGATCCTTCAATTTCATCATCATACTTTAAGAATCTAATTCTTATTTCTGATTCAGAAATTAAGGAGTCTACTGCGGTAAGTATAATGGATTAAGCATTAAAGTTATCATCACATAATCTTCCAAAGATTATGCTCTACTGTTTGCTTAACTCCGGGCTTAGGCATAATTAGAGATGACAAAAATACCCGGACCCGGCCCGAGTCCGCATGGACCCGGACGACCCGGGTCCGGGTAGACCCGGGTCCGGAATCAAAAAATCTGGACCCGGGTCTTTAATATTAAGACCCGGGTGATCCCGGGTCCGGACCCGGGATCGCCGGTCTGGACCCGGGTAGACCCGGGTCCGGAAAAAAATTAAAAAAAATAAATTAAAAAATTAAAAATAAATTAGATTTTAATAAAAAATATAAATATATATGGGCATATATATATATAAATAATAGAATTTAATAAAAAATTAAAAGAATTGAAATAAAACTAATAAAATACAAATATGAATATAAAATAATACAATTAAAATTTATAAAAAAATTTAAAAAAAAAAAAAAGAATCCGGGTAACCGGGTCCAGACCGGGTAGACCCGGATCCGGACCCGGGAATATTTACCCGGGTCCGGACCCGGGGAAGTGAAATCTCTTCCGGATCCGGAAATTGCCATCCCTAGGCATAATATTATTTTATCAAATAAAATAACTAATTATTTTTCCAGGACCATCCTGAAATTTTATTCCCAATTTGAAAATTAAATCATTTAAATATTTGAATCCAAGATTATATTTAAATGTCCAATCTTTCATTGTTATTTTGATTTTTAATAGTCCAACTATTTAATCAATAATTTAGGTACTATTCATTATAATGATTACAATAGTCCAACTATTTAATCAACTATAATTTCAATTAAATCAAATATATTGATTATCATAATCCAATTATATAATCACTTATAAATGAATAGTTTGAATATATAGTCCAACTATTTATTAAAACAGCAATTTAAATATTAGTTCAACTAACATTTAATACGTTTTGACGAATGATATTTGTTTGAGCGCGTATGGCGAGTAATTGAACGAGTATTGCAAATTCAAATCTTGCCTCCCACTATTTTTCGGCGAGCCTCTAACCCTATGTCGAGTACTCGGGAAACCGCGTTTCCTAGTGGGCTAGGATCCCATTAAATATCACACAATCTTGACTTTGGCCAACAAATTGTATGATAATTAACTAGGTAAATCTCTAAGATCGATTGGATCCAATCCAATTCCTAGATCCGGTAGGGGGACATCCAAGTCCGAAACATATATCTTATATATGCCAATACATCCAATGTATTACCTAACCTTTTTCCTCTGAATCAACTAAGCCTTGGCTTTGGCACAATAAACTTAGTGATCCCAATCAAGCGCGACCCATTGACCATGGAAAGCTTCGTAATCAATGTCGATGGACAAGAAGTGGTCTTGACTTTGGCCAACAAACCACAACTTGGACATGACACCAATATGGAACAAAGCTCTCGTGATTCAAACACATCTTCGACAAACAAAGGGCTTGACTTTGGCCAACAACCCAATGCCGTCTCGGATCTTGAGTGAGAATCACTCAATGGAAGGAAAAACGCTTGATATAAATTGAGGGTTTTTCATGTGCAAATTGGCAACCAATTTATTATCTTTGTTAAGGTCTCATCATCATACACCCTTAAACATGCATTCTAAACACATAATAAAGCGCGTATAAATAAATAATAATGATATAAGGATGGATACTTAACACATTGATCCTAGATCAAATCTCTCACTTTCTCTCTCCCGCTAGCACAAGTATGACTTCTACCTGTTACACTACACTTCTAAAGAAACCTCATTTACATTGAGGGGAATAGGTGAGAAGAGAATACAAAGAAATGAGAGGGAATAAAGCTGGACACGCAGGTCCAATTAATAAATCGAATTTATTACAATTTCCAAAATTACCCCACCCATCTAATATCTATCTGATATACATTATTCATGCATCACATTCATGTATTCACACAAGCATGTTATCAATCAATCTAATCAAATTAATTAATCTGATAATTAGTGATCATCCAATGTTCAAACAACGATTTGATTTTGTGCGAGTTAAACTCGTCTTTGCGAATAAGTACTCAAAGTACGAATTCTCGAATTAAATTAAACTACATCATTAAATCCAATTTAATATGCATTCAATTCTAATTCGTTATTTAATTCCAAATTAAATATTACACTTTAATAATGAACTTTTACGACTTAAATTTCAAATTTAATCGCAACGGGTCTCAAAGCCCGATAAACGTCCAACGTCAATTTAATTAAAGTCCAATAGGCTTTTAATTGATTTCTTGAGGCGTGGACTTTTGGTCAACTCGGGTCAAACCGAAAACCAAAGTCCAATCCGGGAGTTACCCCATAAGCCTGTAAATCAATTTTGGCCCATTAGGCCCAATTAAACTTTAAAGTCCATTAAGTCGTATTTGGGCTTTATGATGGCGGTTTTGGGCCCAATTGGATCCAATCCAATTTGCCTAAACCAAACTTTGTACAACAAAGCCCATTAAGCCCATTTACAACTTTAAAGCCCAATTTCACAAAATAGGCCCAAATAATTAAATTCCAAAAATCCAATTTTCCCAATTTAATTACCAAAGTGTATAACATGATTAATTACCCAAATTAACATTTCTAAAACATCAATATACACAATTAATCATGCTCATTTTCATCATCACATGTCCAACATATTTTGATTAAAATCAAACCCAATTGCATGCTTCCATAGTCTCGGCCAAGGAGGGATAATTTTGTCCGATTCGAATTCAATCCAATTAATTCCACAATCGACATTTAATCATCATCCTAATTGATTCTAACTCATCCAATGAATTACAAATCAAAAAATCCAAGACATTATAGGGCTATATATATTTGGCCAACATAAGGTATTTGAGGATTTTTGTTCAATTCAAAATTCAATCCAATTAATTTCAAATTAACATTATCCAACATGATTCCAACTCATCCAATGAATCAAAATCAAAAAATTCCAAGATTCCACATGAACCCTAACTTTCAGCCAACACCATATTTTTGGGGAAAATTATTCCAAATCAATTTTCATGAAATTGATCCAATCAACATTCAATTCAACATGTTTTAAGCATACTCATTCATCCAATTTCACAAAATCATGCTTGAAAACAAATTACCCAAATTTTAAGCCCTAAACTTTTCATGCTCAAACCTAGGCTCTGATACCATTGTTGGTTTCTATTAAGGTCCCAGATCGATTATAAGCATGAAAAACATTGCGAATACACATCGACGAAGTTTCGGAATACTTACATCGATCGGTTGAGCGACGCGGCAAGCAACGGAACTCCAAAATGCTCACTGTTTTTGGCGAACTGCAGTGCAGATTTTTCCCTCACTGGTTTCGGTTTTGAGCTCCAAGAATCAAGCTCCAAGCTTCGTCGAACGGTTCCCGGCTCATGGGTGAGCTTCCCTATCACCTTCGCATGTCCCGTAAGTGTGCTAGCACTTGTGATTTTGCCACAAAATCACACTCCAAGCTTCCCACACAGCTCACTGTTTTGTCAAAACCAGTAAGCTTTTAACAGTCCCTTGGGCGTGTGTTTAGGAGAGAAAGAGAGAAGGAGAGATGTGTTGAATTACTTGAAAAATGGTATATGTATCCTTTATATATTTTCCAAAAATTTTACAAAAGTCAAATGGTGTAAAATCAAATAATTGATTTCAAAAATCAATTCATATACCAAACATTCCAACCACTCCACTAACTCGCATCATGTCATATCACTCAATCAAATTGTCACATCACTCAAAGTGACATGATTTGACGCTTGATGTGACGCTAGATGCAACTAGCGATTTGACGTTTGATTTGATTTGCCGCCCTCGAATTCGAAATGCGAATGCGCTCGCAAATTATCTCGGCTCGGGTTCGCTAATTCTAAATTAACGAATTTACCATTGCGTCGTAATTAAATGATTACGCCTAGCAAAATCACTATCCACGTCGCTAACGAATTAATTCTAAATTAATTCGCTCGCCCGAATTAAAATCTAATTTTAATTCCGCGTCGAAATCTAATTTTGTTTAATATATCAAATATATTAATTAATCGATTAATTCCAAATTAATCATTATCTCTCTTTAATGAATATTTTATCCTAGATAAAATATCTCTTCTATTAATCCCAGATTAATTTTCTCTCTACTGATTAATCCCAGATTAATTTAGAGTGCGAGTTATACGTCATCGGTGAATCTTTGGGAAGCGACCCATGAGATCCCCAGATATGTTGGCAGTGAATTCGGTCGTCGGACTATCCGAACACGTAAGTACCTCGTACTACGTTTATACCGAATTACAAGACAAGGTTGGCCTCTAGCAAAGCGCCATGCCTCCCTAATTCTCCGGAAACATCCTTACAGGAATAAGATCTATATCAAGCGTAGTATACCGTAGTATTGCGTATTTCTGTCCAGCATCGGATGATCACGTGCTAGGCCTGGGGCTGGAATTGTGTCTGCCCCGTATGAAGCACATGTCGGATGTCTGGTGACTAGTCTTTATAATCGGATAAACCTGACCTTGTCATTTTATCCCGATAGCTGCAACATTTAAGAGTACTAGTACCGTATCCTACGTGACCATCATCTCTATATGACTGGAGTGACACTTCCGTCTTGACATCACACCCATGTGTATTCGCAATGTTTTTCATGCTTATAATCGATCCGGGACCTTAATAGAAACCAACAGATAGGACGGTGGTGCCTCATAATTTGATATCAGTGATTCAGGCATTCAAGTTACTTCAGAAGAAGAATATGGGTAATTTAACTTTTGTAACGGATAGCAGAGTGGAGAGTAAAAGCCTTGAGCAGATTTCGGTGGTGAATGAGTATCTTGATGTGTTTCCAGACGATTTGCTTGGATTACCACGAGACAGGGAGATTGAGTTCTGTATAGATGTCTTACCCGGGACGCAACCTATATCGATCCCTCCATACAGAATGGCTCCTGCGGAACTCAGAGAGTTGAAGGCGCAGTTGCAAGACTCATTAGACAAGGGCTTTATTCGCCCCCAGTGTATCTCCGTGGGGTACTCCAGTGTTGTTTGTGAGAAATAATGATAGGACACTGAGATTGTGTATAGATTATCGGCAGTTGAATAAGGTGACGATCAGGAATAAATACCCACTGCCAAGGATTGATGACCTATTCGATCAGTTGCAAGGAGAGCAGTGTTTCTCAAAAATTGACTTGTGCTCGGGTTATCATCAATTGAAGATTAGGGAGAGTGATGTACAGAAGACAACTTTCCGAACCAGATATGGACATTACGAGTTTTTAGTAATGTCTTTTGGTCTGACCAATGCCCATGCGGCGTTTATGGATTTGATGAACAGGGTGTTCAGACCTTTTCTAGACCGGTTCGTGATAGTCTTTATTAATGATATTATGGTGTATTCGCGTAGTGAGCAGGAGCATGCGGAGCATTTACATCAGGTGCTACAGACACTGAGAGAACATAAGTTATATGCTAAATTCTCGAAGTGTGAGTTTTGGTTAAGTAGTGTGGTATTTTGGGGCACTTGGTGTCCAAATAAGGAATTGGAGTAGATTCTCAAAAGACTGAAGCTATTCAGTGGCATCGACCAAAGAGCGTAACGGAGATTCGTAGCTTTTTGGGATTAGCTGGGTATTATAGAAGATTCGTAGAGAATTTCTCCAGATTAGCTGCTTCATTAACGCGGCTAACTCAGAAGAATGTGAAGTTGGAGTGGTCTGATGAATGTGAAAAGAGTTTTCAGGAACTCAAGTGCCGATTGACTACTGATCCTATTCTTGCACTGCCTGCAGGATCAATAGGATTTACAGTGTATTGTGACATTTCCAGAGTGGGCTTGGGTTGTGTTTTGATGCAGAGAGGGAAGGTAATTGCTTATGCCTCCAGGCAATTGAAGCCTTATGAACAAAATTACCCCACTCATGATTTGGAGATGGCTGCAATAAGTTTTGCTCTGAAGATATGACGGCATTATTTATACGGTGAAAAGTTTGAGATTTTTACCGATCACAAAAGCCTCAAGTATATTCAGAGCCAGAAGGAGCTTAATCTGAGGCAAAGGAGATGGGTAGAGTTGTTAAAAGACTATGATTGCTCCATTCAGTATCATCTGAGTAAAGCTAATGTTGTTGAAGATGCCTTGAGCTGGGAAACAATGGGAAGTTTAGCTCACTTGTCGGTTGAGAGATGGCGCCCAGTTAAACAGATGCAGAGTTGTTTGGTGGATGGAGTAAATCTTCAGGTGACAGCTCAAGGAAGGTTGTTGGCTCAGATTCAAGTTAGGTACACTCTTGTAGATGAAATTAGAATTACGCAGGAAGCAGATCTGGATGTGCAGTGGATTAGATGTTGATTACAGCAAGGCATTGAGGATGAGTATCATGTGGATACTGAAGGCCTCGTAAGAAAGCAGAATAGAATTTTTGTGCCTTCAGTTCCAGAGTTGAGACGTTCGATATTGGAGAAGGCTCATACTCCATCTTACACCATGCATCATGGGATTACCAAGATGTATCACGATCGTAAAGATCTGTATTGGTGGGATGGCATGAAGAAAGATATAACTGAATTTGTTACCAGGTGTCTCACTTGTCAACAGGTTAAAGCTGAACACCAGAGGCCGACAGGAAAGTTACAGAGTTTGGAAATTCCAAAGTGGAAATGGGAGAGGATCACCATGGATTTTATTATGGGGCTCCCGCGCACCTCAAAGGGATGTGATTCTATTTGGGTGATTGTAGATAGATTAACGAAATCAGCTTATTTCCTTCCAGTAAAGACTAGTTTTACAGCAGCTCAATATGCCAAACTGTACCTTGACGAAATAGTGTCGTTGCATGGAGTTCCAATCTCAATTATCTCAGATAGAGGTTCTCAGTTTACCTCTAAGTTTTGGCAGTCATTTTAGGAGGCTTTGGGTTCACAGTTACGCTTTAGCACAACCTTTCACCCGCAGACCGATGGTCAGACAGAGCGCACTATACAGACTTTGGAAGACATATTGCGAGCCTGTGTGATTGACTTTGAGGGCGGTTGGGATCAGTACTTACCCCTCATAGAGTTCACCTATAATAACAGTTATCAAGCAAGTATTCAGATGGCGCCATTCGAGGCATTGTATGGGCAGAAGTGTAGATCCCCAGTGGGATAGTTCGATGTCGGGGAACAGAAACTACTAGTCCCAGATTTGGTACAAGATGCTATGGAAAAAGTAAAGTTGATCAGAGAGAGATTGAATACAGCTCAGAGTCGTAAGAAGAGTTACGCAGATCATCGGAGGAAGGATTTGGAGTTTCAGGTGGGGGATTTTGTATTCCTTAAAGTATCTCCTTTTAAAGGATTCATGAGATTCGGTAAGAATGGTAAACTTAGCCCCAAATTTATCGGGCCGTTCGAGATACTTCGGAGAGTTGGAGGAAGAGCTTATGAATTGGTGCTTCCACCTAGTATGGACATGATACATCCAGTTTTTCATCTATCTATGTTACGGAAATATTTGCGAGATGATTCCCATTTGCTGGAGCCCCAGTCAGTTGATATCCATCAAGATTTATCTTATTCAGAACAATCGGTAGTTGTTGTGGGTAGAGAGGTAAGAAAGCTACGGTCTCGATGGATTCCTCTAGTCAAAGTGATTTTGCAGCACCACAAAGATCAGGAGGCTACATGGGAACTAGAAGAGATCATAAGAGAGAAATATCCCCAACTCTTCGCAAATGGAGGTACGTTTGATATCTTTTAAGTATTTTGATTCTAGGACGAATCATTTTAAGGGGGGAGAAATTGTAACGACCCCAAATAGTTTTGCTCGGTTAGGGACGCTTAGGTTTTCTTTCCCGAAATAGTAAGTAATTTCATAAGTTAATTAGAAATAACGAACAATTATTTATTTTCAATCCAAGTCAATTAGAAATAATAAACTTTTAAGTAATTGCAAGTCTATAGTTTTTTCATCCTTTAAAGGCCCAACACCAAAAAATAAAACAAATGAATTATAAAGAAAGAAAGAATAAGCCCAATAGTTAGATTAAATAGAAGAAAACAAGCCCAAGCCTAACAACAATAACTTACCTAGACTTTTCTAGAAAAAATGGATAAATTAGGAATTAAATAACAAAAGAAGGAAAAACACTTCTCCATTTCTAATTTATTGCTTATGTACGTGAGAGAGAGAGAGAGAGATAGTTGCTTTTCCTCAACAAATTGGAAGATAATAAAGAAATCCATTTAAGATAATTTCTAAGAAAGGAAAAAGAAGGCCATTGGTGCTTTGTGAAAGAAGAAAATGATTGAAACAAGGTGAGAGTTCTTAACCCAAAATTCTTATGATTTTCATTTTGGAGCTTAATGATTGAAGGATATTATTGGGTTGATGGGGATGATGTTAGGATGGGTTGTGTTAAAGAAATAGGGATTTTAGGGTAACTTTAGATTGGTTTTCAAGTTTGTGGGTTTAGTAGAATGATGGATTTTTGGGTGAAATAAGATGATTTAGAGTGTTATGTGATGATAATTCATGTTTTGGATGTGTTGTGGAGGTAGTATTTAATTGGGATTTTATGGAAATGGAGTCTTGGAGCTGATTGCGTTGAGGCAGAAAGTGCCCAGTAAAACAACAACGCGTCGCGACGTGCCGAGCAGAAGGCAGAACTTTTTTTAGGAAGTCGAATGCGTAACTAGAAGTCAAGGTCATGTTTTTGCAATTCATTTGAGGGATAAGGAGGTTCAAATGGGGTTTTCCGATTAGATTAAGGAATTTTATTGATTAAGAATCGTATTTTATAACTGTTAATTCTAACTTCGTATATTCCTTATAGATACTGGTCAGGAGCCGCGCTCGCCCCAGTGACGTAAAGAAAGCTAGTCGGACTTCAAAATCTGTGAGTGGAGATTTATGTTCTTGCAAATTGATTTTATAATTGTTGGTTTTAGATTAAGATTTATTTCAAAACTTACTTTTAAAAGCTTTAGGGCGTTTGCCTTGTTTAATTTTCAGATACAAGTTACCTGAGATTTGATTTTAAAGTTTTTAAAGTTTTCAACAGTATTCTCATATTTTCGAGGCATGAGGGAAAAACTCACCCCAATATGTAGCTTGATACAGTTGGAATTGACGGCTACAGAGGACATGTGCATATGTAGAGCCAGGATGACGGCGTAGGTTCGTGTATCTGGACTCTAGTTCAGAGCTTGGGTGGTAGCATATATATGCACCCCCAGTTCTAGTTTGGTGGCTACACCCAGTTGAGTCGTTTCCTGGGCGTAGAGCACACCAGTTTCAGAGATGCCCAGTTGAGTCATTTTCTTGGGCATAGAGTACCACCAGTTTCAGAGACCCGGTTAAGTTATTCCCGAACACGCTCAGTTGAGTCGTTTTCCTGGGCGTAGAGTTTCAGATACATCTTTTCAAAAGTTTTTAGAAAATGTTTTTAGATAAAAGAATAACATATTTTTCAAGAAAGTTTTCAGAAAGACTTTTTAGTTTAATGGTTTCTTATTATGTTCTGATCTGTTTTCTTATTTTTGTAGCTCCACTCACTGAGATCCTCTGGACTCACCCCACCATTTCCCAATTATTTTGCAGGTCACTCCTTTTGGTGAGCCATGTATCATTTTGGAGACCCAATTCGAGGACGAGTGTTACACTGCAGTCATTAGTCGTCGGGTCCATCATCCTAGAGCTATATTCATATAGGATGTAGTCATCTATGGAGTCATTTTGATGTATTATTGACATGAGTGCTTTTGTTGACACGTTGTATTTATTTTAGTATATATATATGCATGAGTTTTCATTTATAATTTTTCATTCTAAATGATTCAAGTATACAGTTTGCACGTGTGATTTAATGGATGTTGCATAGCATAGAGATACAAGCAAGTGTTTCTAGCTCATGAGTCAGAGGCTTAGGTGACAGTGGGATCTGTTGCCTGCCGGTAACAATTCCCGAACTGGGGATGTTACATAAAATAACAATTTGAGTAAAAATAAAAAGGCTTGATTTGTTTGAAGTGATTAGAGAATTTTAAATTAGACTGCAATAATAAAAGAAAATATTGGGGTTATGGGATTCACTTTTAATATTTTAAATATAAAAATATCACTTTTTATAATATATATAAATTGTCATTATTACCCAATTAATTTATTTCACGAATTAATTATGCCAAAATATATAAAACCAGTCATAAAAACGGTGATAACTTTTGTCTATAACAAGTCTAGTTAGGTACTCAATTATGTCAAATAAATAAAACCAGCTGTATAGGCGGTATCAAAGTTTGTCAATAATTAATTCAGATTTAAATTAAGTATTAATCATTAGATTACAACTTATATGTTATAATATAAGTGAGATTAATCTATATTTTCATTTTAAAAGTTTCACCATTTTCCCCAGCAAGAAGAAATTAGCTACTCATAATTTGAATAAAAACACACATAATTTTATTATTGAAAGAAAAATAAAATACAAGAAAGCTTTAAAGAAAATAAAACACACAAGAGCTGAAACTCCACAAATTTTCAGAGAGAATTGTGGAAATCAGACTGAGGAAAATGAGGTGCAGAGCACCCCTATTTATAGAAATTTTGCAAGCTTTCTCCACCATTTTCTCATGTTTGGTGGACATGTGATTGTCATTTGTTTTTTTTTTATAATAACTTTTACATATAACACACTTTTGCTTCTTCATCAATTTCGGCCTTGAAAACCTCAGAATTAGAAAATCTTAGTAAAGTTCTAGATATTTGAGCCTTCTTTCATCTAGAACTGAAATCACTTCATTCCGATATTGAAGTAAAACGTTATGGTCAAAATACGAACATTGCACAGGGTTGGAATTTCCGAAGTTGTACACTGTTAGAATGCCCTATTAAATTTCTGGTCTCCAAAATCCAAATGTCAAGTCCATTTTTCTAGATATGCATCCAAAGTATTATTGCACCTACATAAAAGACAAAAATCATAATAAAAATAAATCAAACATAAATTTAATTAATATGCTAAATTTAGGGGATTAATGAAACTACAAGTGTAAAATGATTGATTTTTCTTTTAATAAATGTACACTTTTTAGTGTTCATCAAATTTTAATGAAGGAAGATTTTCTAATATTACGTAATCCAGTTTTCGTTGTATAAAATTCATCATTTATTCAATCCGACTTCCACACTAGCAAGTACCATCAACTGAATGGCATGAGTCTTTTGATTTCTTCATATTATCATCCTCATACTGTATATTACCTAAACATTAACTGGCCCCACTTGCGCACGGTTTACCCAATGACTTATTAAGATTATTGGAATCATAATCTCCTTCATCTTTAAAAGAAGTTGATCCTGTGATAATATTAGAACCTAAAATGATGCGAGGGTATTTATTTGTATGATCTAATGGGCTCCTAATTTTCCTTAGCCTGTAGTGAATCTCGGCTATAAGGATTGTATCTTATGATAGATTTTGCTTTTGATTCCTCCATAAGAGTGTTGTGAATTTGATTATACTTGATACCATGATAAGATTGTTTAGAGATATCCGATACAAATTCTGACTTGCTCACTGAATTGAGCTCTCGACCTACCATTGTTGCTAAAATATGTGACTCAACCTTTGCTCTGTATTCATTATAAGTGCTACAACTGTAGGAATGGAAATCATAATCGTCACTTGCCCTGTTAGTAGAAAAATGAAATTTTCTACTAAACTTTTAGACACTAGATTTAGAAATATTTGTCCGTAATTGCAAATTTGATCCGTTGATGGCTCTACAAGACGTCTCATGATCGTCAATGTGATATCTAGACTATATCTACTGACCATAGAACCATTATTTGAAACTTCTGTATATTGACACCAATCAGACCACTTCAATGATGAATCAAATTTGACCTATTTCCCTAAATTTAGGTCTTCGATGAGAAAATTTTGACTGCACCATTCCCATTTTTACACTTGTTACGCCTTCATCATGAATAACATAATATTAATTCTTCATTCCAAAAGTTTAATTTTAAATGGGGACAAGAGTGAGGTCCCTAATAATCTGATTTCGATACTAGCTGCTTGGAAAGTGATAGGAAGAAGACTAGGCCTATGTGTTTAGCATAGAGAAGAGCCAAGTGGAACTTGACTAGGTTCTAGTAGTTAGAAACTATCCTGATGTGTATTCGGAGAAGTTACCAGAATTGTCTCCAGAGAAAGAGATTGAGATTTATATTGGCATTTCTTGAGGAACCATGTTTACTTCGACAACTACATGTTGAATGGCATTTGCTGAGTTGATAGAATTGAAGGTACAGATGCAGGACTTTTTAGGCAAATGATTTATTCGGCCTAGCATTTTTGCTATGGAGAAAGATGGAATGCTCCAGTTATATATATTGACTCTCGATAAGTGAATAAGACTCATATTAAGACTAAGCACCAGCATCTTCAAATAGATGACATGTTTGATTGGTTGCAGGGGCGCAATACTTCTTAAAGATAAAATCCTGATCAGGATACCATCAGCTTCGAATTAGAAACGAAGACATTCTAAAAACTGAATTCCACTCTCGCTACGGACGATGCTAGTTTTGGTTATGTTCTTTGGTCTTGGAAATGCTTCCGTAATGCTTATAGATTTGATGGCTGGATACTTAAACCATTCTCGGGTTGATTCATAAGTATCGGTATTGATGACATAATGATCCGCCCGAAGAATATGGGAAATCATGTACGTCATCTATGTATGATCTTACAAGACCTTGAGAGAAGCATGAACCTTACGGTAAACCTTCTAAGAGTGAACTTTGACTCTTCAAAGTGGCCTTCTACGGAATGCGATGTCCATGATAATATAAGTATGAATATGAAGCAAGTTGAAGCAGTCCAAAGTTGGCCACGTCCTACAAATGTCACCGAGATCAGAAGTTTTCTGGGACTAGCAGGATATTATCGAAGGTTTGTGGAGAAAATTTCTAGTATAGCAGCGCCTTTGACTCGATTGGCTCAGAAATGGGTGAAATTTGCATGGACTGGTGAATATGAGAAGAGTTTTCAAGAGTTGAAGGGTCGTTTAATTGCAGCCTTTGTACTAGCCCTACCATCAAGCTCATGTGGTTTTGTAGTATTTTGTGATGCTTCCAGGATAGGATTTAACTACGTGTTAATGCAACATGGCAGAGTTATTGCTTACTCATCCAGGCAGTTGAAAGCTTATAAGTATGATTATCCTACTTGTAGGAGTGAAGCAGGGTTTACCGCTATGCCTATGATGTTTGGCGACCACAACAATGTTGGGCTCGCAGCCCGTGAAGAGTACAGAGTAGCCCGCGGGGGACTTAACCGGAGAATAAAGGAGTCGCCACCTAATGTGAAATGGGAAACGATTTAAGGCCGCACTCACCCCTCGCAAGGGAAGACCTCAAACCGTTAGGTTCGGAATGGTCACTTACTTATGCCAGTATAATGGACGGGTTCACACAATGGTATAGCCAAGTCTTATGCAGTTCATGCAAGATAATTCAAATAAACACACAAATTCGCACACCCATGAACATTAATATAAATAAAAGCAAATTAATTTAAGAAATACAAGGTACGATAACAAGAATCATAATAATCAAAAGTAAATAAAGCATCCATAAATAAATAGTAAACAAAAAAAGGGGGTTAATCATGCATATATGAGTATTTCTCGAGTGGTACGTTGAGTTGTATCCCAAGTACAGACCGCACTACCATCCATTCGGATTCGGCTACGAAATTTACGTCTGGGTTTCCATCTGATATACCACAAGGGATAATAACATGCATAACTATCAATGCAATGTAAATGGTCATAAAAAAAGGGCGAAATAATAAAATAACAATAAAGTAAATAGGCAAAAAGCTAAATAGCAAATTAAATACAAAATAATAAAATAACGACGAATGTGAATAAATAAAAAGATAAATAACGCTAAATAAATAATAAAATGCCGAAGAAGAAAAAAATAATGTGACCAGAAATTTGGTCGTCTTTGATGTAGGACTTCGCATACCCGGCTGGACGTATTTCACGTCCAGCCAGGCATGTCGTGTCCAGAACTATAAAAAATAAATAGGGTGCCCTCAGGTCTTACCTTTTAAGTTGCTTTCTCGGAAGTGCGTTAGGCCGTCGCAGGAAGGACTGAAGCTGATTCGCTATTTGCTATATTGGGATGTTGGTTCGCTGTTTGCTATTTTGGGCTGTTGTTTCGCTCTTTCGGGTTGCTGTTTTGCTATTGTCTGATTGTTGTTTTGCTGTTTTTTGGTTGATGTTTTTGGTTGCTGTTTTGGTTGTTTTTTACTGCTGTTTTTTTGGTTTCTTTTTGGGACTATTTTTTGTTGTTTTTGCTGCTATTTTTTGTGATTTTGGGCTGCTGTTTTGGTTGTTTTTTTACTGTTTTGGCCGGTTGTTTTCATGATTTTCCTTACTGTTTTGGCTGGTTTTTTCACGATTTTGGGGGCTGTTTTTGGCTCACTATTTTTGCGGTTTTGGTCACTGCTTTTGCTGGTTTAAGGGCTGTTGTTTTCATTGTTTAGGGGATGTGTTTTCACGGTTTAGGGGCTGCTGTTTTGGGGTTGTTTTCGATGATATGGGGCTGTTTTTTTAGGGGGTGTGTTTGTTTGGTTTAGGGGCTGTTGTTTGTTCGATTTATGGGCTGGTTTGTTGGTTGATTTTCGGTGGTTGAAGAGCTGTATTACAGGTTGATTTTCGGTGGTTGAAGGGCTATTTTTCAGGTTTATTTTCGGTGGTGGTGATTGGTTTTCCTCTTGTGTGTTTCGGTGGTGGGCTTGAAGAATGAGAATAGAATAATCCATAGTGTTTCTATGTTGATTCACGTCCAGGCCTCCAAAGTGTCCCCCCCTTAAGTTTCGGTAATGGCTCATTTTTATAATGCCAATGGGTCTCCAAATCATGGAAATAAATCATGTTGATTTGGGAAATACTTATTTTGGAAAGAATCTCATGAATTTTGGTGAGGATGAGATTTCAAATCTTGTTAAATTGGAAAGTAATTTATGGGGATTTTAGCATGTGTTTTGCATGAGATTTTATATCTTGTTAATTTGGAAGGTTTGGGCGTGTAGATGGTGTCTTGGGCATGTGGGATGTATGGGCTTTGTGTGGTGTTGGCGTGGGTTGCATGGGCTTGGGCCGAGGCTGGGTTGATGGGCTGAGGCTGAGGTTTGAAACAGAAACTGACTAAGCGAATATGCGGTTGCCTAGTGAGTTTGAATCCGATAAGGTGCTAGTTTTGGAGATTTTCTTTCCTTCTGGCATTCATTTCCCACGACTTCCATAACGTTTTAGGTAGTGCCTCCATACGAGGCTCGTCATCAGGCTTATGAAAAAATGCAGTGTCTACACTACCCACGATCTAGAAATGGTTGTCGTGGTTTTTACTCTCAAGATTTGGAGACATTACTTATACGGCGAGCAGTTTAAGGTTTACACTGATCATAAAAGTTTGAAGTATATCTTTGATCAGAAAGACTTAAACCTGAGACAAAGAAGGTGGGTGGAATTCTTGAAAGATTACGATTGCTTAATTTTATATCATCCAAGAAAAGGAAATATGGTTGCTGATGCGTTAAGTAGGGAATCGGTTAAAAGCTTAGTTTATTTGCCTATAGACATGAAGAAGAGATCACGAGAACTACACCAATGTTTACAAAGGGAGTAGAGCTTCAGCTTTCTGAATCCGGGATATTGTTGGCACAAATTCAAGTTAAGTTTGTCTTTCTTTAAGAGATAGCACACCAAACTCATCACACGTCTTCTCATACACAAGTTTTCCATGACAATCACTCCAAGACATCATTCAAATATTTACATACATACACATGTTTCAAACATACAAATATACATATTAATACGAATGCAAATGCAAATGCCATAATTTTAACAGTTCTCATATCTTTCATTCACTGATCAAACATACTTAGTTTCATATTTCCTATCTGGAAACCTTTGATACATGACTTATTAATTAAATATTTTCATTCAAGAAGTGTTTAGCTTGCAATCAATCCTTATCACACTTAACCATTTCAATCTCTACACAAATAACTCACATGTATAAGTCAATAACAACTGATTCATATTGAATAGACTTACATAAACTAATGCCAATTCAGAAATCATAATTTACTCCATTTACCAATTCTGTATATCCAATATATATATATATATATATAATATATATATATATATATATATATATATATATATATATATATATATATATATATATATATCTTAACATCATATACATATACGAACACATACGTATATACTTATACATTTACGTATTCATTCAAATACATAATTTCATATCGATACAGATCCATAATCTAACGTACATTCATACAAACACATAGACATTAAGCTTATCAAATATTTCACTTCAAAACACATCAATACAAACATACAGACATTATTATCATTGAACCTCTCACTTCATATCATAGTAATAACAAAGGTCATACCTGGGATGGTTGTTTCACTTAACTAAACATAGGCTTGAACTCCTTTCTCAAACTACTTCTTAACTATCCTCTTTTTAACCTAACATATCAATCATCTATATACATGTATATTTATATATTCAAAATATGAATTCACCAATTAAGCTCCCATCGCACGAGTTACTTACTTGGCTTCACAAACACTCCAGGTCCTAGTCAAGTCAAGATTTCGAGGGCATATATGGACTACAAACAATCCTATGAACAAGTTGGAATCAATGAAATTCTGATCAGAGCTATTGTTCATCAAGGGTCATTATTCACTGAATCTTCTTTCCTCGTTTCGCGTGCAAACATGCACGGAACGGAAAATCCATCACCGCCAACTTGTAAAACTCTCTCAGAGCTTCGATTTGGGGGGTGGCTCAGGCCGTGAAATGAAGCAACGAGCCAGAATCGATAAACCCATTTTCGCACGTCTCTCTTTCTCATCGCTGTTTTCGGAGACTTAGGGGCTACCACCGGCCACCATAAGGTGGAAGGGTGGCCGGCGTACTAATCGGTGGTAAACACATATGTAACGTAAGAGCACGTATTGCTCAAGTAGTATAAAAATATCGATCTCATGAGGACTTAATTTCTACTGTTGATATTAATTATTGATTCTATTTATTTACAGGTATCTAATTAGGGTGAGAAGGGAATGATTGATGATTGGTTGGTTGAATGTGGATTTGCTAAATAAGAAAATAAATAAAAATAAAAAATAAAACAAAGGAAATTAATAATTAAAAAAAAAACATCTAGGGTTGTGATTCCACACAATATTATTCTAATGATGAATTGATTCTCTTATATATGCGTAATAAATCAGTTTGTTAACCTGGGACATGAAGATATGTAAAAGCCTCTATCGATGTTCAGATGCAAAAACCCAAAGTAACCCCAATGAACTATATGTCTATGTTAACCAAGTTACCTGAATTCATTAAGATTAAGTTCCAATTGTGGCTACTCCCGCTCGACAACTATATGTCTATCCTGGAATGAAATCTACCTTAAGTGAAATTTACCCTAAGGTGAGATCGTGAGCTATTGAGTTTAAGGCTGAAATCTAAAATCCATGCGTCAAGTTCATTTTAAGTTTACCAAATCAATCTTATTAGTGGCAAGTTAATAAGAAGCATTAAGATTAAGATTCAATAAATAAACCAAAACATCATACATTATATAAAGAAAATCAATTATTAAACTTGTGAATATTGTGCTTAATCACTTCCCTGGATTAAAAATAAAATACTGGGGTTAGAGGATCCAAATTTAATATTTCAAATGTAGAAATCTCACTGTATTATAATATAGAAATTTTCTGGGTTATCCAATTAAGTCAAACCAGCCATAAAGACTGTGTTATTATTTGTCCATAAACCAGCCATATAGGCGGTAATCATCTGTCACCTAAAGACCGACCATATAGGCGGTGTCACATTATGTCAAATAAATAAAATCAGCCATGTATGCGGTACAATATTAATCCATATTATTATATTATAATTTCCATATTATAAATTAAGTGAGATTAATTTACCTTATCATATTAAAGGTTTCACCCTTTCCCCAGTGAAAATTAATTACTAAACATAAAAGAAAGTAAAAATACACAAACTATTATTACTACTAAAAATAAAAATACATAATTAAAATACAGAAAATAAACACACAAGATACAATCCTCAAGTTTCTTATTAGAAACCTCAAGGAAAGTATGAAATTTACAAATGAAATGACTTGGTATTTATAGGCAAAATTTTACCTCCACAAATATCTCCACCAATTTCTCCACCAAACATGGCACAAAACATGGCACCAAATCATCCACCAAACATGCAAGCATGTTTGGTGGAAGTTTGACAATTTTCATTTTTTTATTCTTTTTTTTTTTTGAAAATGACTTTAATAATTGCAGATAACAAATTTCCGAATATTTTATCAATTTCGGTCATGAAAACTTCAGAATTCGAAATTATTATGAACGGTAAAGTTGTACATCTTTGAGTCGTCTTTAATTTGGAACTTGAATCACAATTTTCATTTTTTTTTTATTTTTTTTTTGTTTTGAAAATGACTTTAATAATTACATATAACAAATTTCCGAATATTTTATCAATTTCGGTCATGAAAACTTCAGAATTCGAAATTATTATGAACGGTAAAGTTGTAGAGCTTTGAGTCTTCTTTAATTTGAAACTTGAATCACCTCAATCCGATATCGTCATAGAAAGTTATAGCTAAGATATGCAAATTACGAAAAGTTGAAATTTCTAAAATTATACTTTGTTAGAACGCCATTTCAAGTTTCCAATCTCCAAAATCAAAATGTCAACTCCAGTTTTTGCCCTTATTGTTCCACATTTCGTCCTGATTGATTCCCTTGAGTCCCGATTTTATTTTATCTGTAAAATAAACAATAACACATCAAAACGTTCATAAAACTCGGGAAACTATAGAAAATATTAGGTCAAAGGGGCGGTAAATATTGATATATTTTCCGCTCATCACACCCCCAAACCTAACATTTTTCTAGTCCTCGAGAAAAACAAATAAAACAAAATGCAATATACACCTTTAAAATAAAATTAAATTAAGCCACTTTCGAGGGATCACGGTTGCATTTAGCGTATGCAACAGGCCTTTAAACCGCTAGGTGTCCCTAGTGGACGAGTTATAGTCTCGTGAGGGCTTACAATGATGATACCCACAAACATCTATCAAATGCACACAAAAGCAAAAAGACTAAAGAAACAAGTTAGTAACTAAACAAGAGAAATTTCTTATCCAAGTTAGTAGTTGTTTTCATTCTTTCTAAATTACCAAATAAGTAAATTCTCCGATTATTTTTATCATTCTTCATATACACAACCAACAAGGTATTAATCAAATCATTGTGCCCATAATATTCATAAGTGTAGTTGAAAATAGAGTAATATTTTTATCCTAAAGTTATATCAGAATTCACACCTTTTTAGCAATGGATTATTTTATTTTTTATATATAACATCTTTAATCCATGTAGCGAACTTTGGGCCAGTGACTCCCAAACCAGTTGGCTTTAGGGTACTAGGTGTTAAGACAACCCTACAGACTTAATTACTCGAATCTCAAATGTATTTTTTATAACATCTTTAATCCATGTAACGAGCTTTGGGTCAGTGACTCCCAAGTCAGTTGGTTTTAGGGCACTAGGTGTTAAAAAACCCATACAGACTTAATTACTCGGATCTCAGATGTTAAAAGTTCTGCCATTTGACACAAACAATCTCTGCTTACTAAGGCAAGATGCCCAGTTACTAAGTAGAAACTTTTTATTAATAAACATAATTTTTTTTAATTACATCGCTTTAAGATGCTTCCTCCAATTAAACTAGAGCACTGAATATTACAAACTTTTCACTTTCAACTCATGGTTGTATGTTACCATGCATGTTGATAATACCTGTCAATTGAGCATATGAAGATCCAATTTAGTCAGTATTATGGAGAATTCACAAATTTAAATAATTCAAAAGGAAATAAATAAAAATTAACTTGTTACGAAATAGGTTGAGATACGTCTCTGGAGTGAAAATTCCTTACACAGCTATCTCAAACATAATTCCACCTGGTTAGTCAAAAATTTCAAACAGAAAAAAAAATTTCAAATTTACACAAATAACAACAAAATAAAAATAATAAAACAATTAAAAAAACAACCAAGTCAAATATTCCCTCCCCCAAACCTAATTGAGACATTGTCCCCAATGTCTGAAACAGAAGAAGAAGGGTTTAGAAGATATCACCTAGTTAGCGTGGATTTGATAATTGCAACTATACAAAATTACCGATTAAGATCTAAATCCAATTTGCGCTTCTTGCCACGATCGCTATTAGACCAGTTCAACTTGGAAATAATGGCATCGATTTTTGGTTCATAGGCTAAAAGTTGGTCAATTAATTCATCGGTTTTTCTCGCAGTTAGGAATATATATTTTATCGGTTTCGAGATGAGCCCAAGTTTGTTAGCATCTGAAAGAAATACAAAAAGAAAATCGAAAAATCCATCCATATTAAATAGTCCTGAGTTTCTGGTGGATGTTCAAATTTTCCCATTATGCAACTGTGAATATTTCTTCCAACGTGCCTAGCCCGCCTGGTAAAGCAATGAAAGCGTCAACGTAATTGACCATTTCAATAAGTTGTTCAGACATGCCTGAAACAATGCATTCCTCTCCATTTGAGTCTCCGAAGAGGTTTGTATCTTCTAATGGTTTTGGAATGATTCCCAAAACATGGCTGCCACCTTCTTGCACAACTTTTGAAACACATCCCATTAATCCAAGATTGCCACCGCCATATACTAAGTGCATGTTTCGTTCCGTAATAATTTTCCCCACTTCTTTTACAACCTCCATAAATTCTGGTTTGGATCCAAAGTTAGATCCACAAAACACACAGATATGAGTAACTCGTCGCTTGGAAGTAGTTTCCATTTCTCTCTTATCTGAATTTTTATCTCGATGTTTCGAAGAGAGGATTGACGAGCTGAATTTATAGATCCTAAAAAAATGGTGAATAATAATAGCACTAGTACCTGCCAAATGAAAATTATTAGATGAACGTTAAAATAAATTGTGAAAGTCAAAATATATAGATCTTATCGGTGAAATAAATTACAACAGAAAAGCAAATCAAAGTAATTATTTAAGGCAACGGAATTGTGTACGCAATAGCCACTCATTTGGTATATAAATCCATTAGGATGCGTCTCAATAATTCATTCCTTACTCATGGATCACTAATGAATTAAATCTCGTCTTTGTGATTGCCAAACACCATTCCTCTTGTCTTGCTCTGCCTTAAATGCTCTGTTTGTGCTTTTCCTACAAAAATAATACAAAATTAAAAACTCTACAACATGTATACACAAAATTTAAAAATTTAAAAAAAAAATTAAAAAATTTTGCATGGGTTTCCTCCCTGCTAGCGTTAAATTTATCGTCTTCAGCCAGACGTGACTGAAATCCATATGTCAACAAGGTTTCACCGTGGTTTTAGACGTCCGATTAAAGACAATCGCATGTGTGTTGCTTTTGAATGGTCTCTTCCAACGGTAAAGTGGCAAAAAGAATTTTGTCTCATTCAGTGTTTGTGCCACCTTTTTAAACTTTGTCGCTCCAGTGGTTCCTGAAAAGAAAGAAAGAAAATCAGGAGGTCTTGTATGGTGTTTGACTTTAAATGGAAGTTCCATTCTGTCAAGCTTCTGGGCGGTATCTTTGATTTGTACTCCCCAATACAGTGATGTTTCTCCTGAATACATTAGATCTTTAATAAGGTCAGACACTTGCTCTTCCATTTGTTCTGCTTATTGTTCCACATTTTCTTCACAGATGTACTTCAAAATTTCATTGTTCAGCTCTTCATCTGTCATCTGTGAAATGCATGCTCCATATGTTCAACCTGAGGTTGTAAAGATATGTCTGATTGTAGGTCTTTATCCTATGTGATTTATATGAACGGCTCGGGTATCTCTTCTTCAAACATCTGTGCAATGCATGCTCCAAGATCTTCATTTTGAGGATGCAGAGTTTCATCCTCACTTGTTGGTGTAGATGGTACCGACAACTTTGCTACTTGTTTCTCCTCAAAGATAGATGAATAATCAAGATCAAATTGAAACTCTGTTGGTTCGAGCTCCAGAACTGATATCTCAGATTCTTGATACTGCTCAGCCTCTTCCCCTATTAAGGTGCCATCGTGAAATCATTGGTCCTCGAAGGCTGTGTCAGTTTCATTTGAAAATGTTTCGAGAGGTATGTAGCTCTGATTTTCTGTTAATTGTCTCGCTTGATCTATCATTCTTTGTATGGACGCCGCTTGACTCTGAAGGGTTTCTATTTGACTCTGAAACATTGCATCCAACTTTTCATCTTGTTTCTTGAGCCAATATTTAAGCATGTCAATCACCTGATCTTCCTCTGATGGTTTTGGTTCTTGATAAAGATCGTAGGTGGATGGTAGATAAGATGGAGAATAAGATTCAGTGAAATATGCTGGTTCATCATACCATGAAGGATTCTGATAGTTCTGCCACCCTGAATTGTAGTTGTACTCGTAATGATAACTAAGGTTGTTACTATTACATATCTCACATCTCCGAAATCGTTGAGCAAATGTTGTGTTATTTCTCTCTGACATCCATGGATAATTGTTGGGCTGGACAACAGGCCTCAAAAAATCGGACTGCTGCTCCTTGATATGGGGTGTATCTTCTTTTTGTAAAGCTCATAGTCCTTCTCTTGCCCAATAATGTTTCATTTCAACCACCTGAAAAATAAAAGAAAGATATAAAAATTACAGATAAAAAAACAAAATTATATACAAGTAAAATAAATAACTTCAAAATTAATAACGCTGAAAAATAAGTCCCCGGCAACGGCGCCAATAACATGATTGGTGGTAAACACACACGTAACGCAAGCGCACATATCGCTCAAGTAGTATAAAAATATCGATCCCACGAGGACTTAATTTCTATTGTTGATATTAATTATTGATTCTATTTATTTACAAGTATCTAATTAGGGTGAGAAGGGAATGATTGCTGATTGGTTGGTTGAATGTGGATTTGCTAAATAACTAAATAAATAAAAATAAAAAATAAAACAAAGGAAATGAATAATAAAAAATAAACATCTAGGGTTGTGATTCCACACAATATTATTCTAATGATGAATTGATTCTCTTATATATACGTAATAAATCAGTTTGTTAACCTGGAGCACGAAGATATGAAAAGCCTCTATCGATGGTCAGATGAAAAAACCCAAAGTAACCCAATTAACTATATGTCTATGTTAACCAAGTTACCTAAATTCATTAAGATTAAGTTCCAATCCCGACAGGTATATGTCTATCCTGGAAGGAAATCTACCTTAAGTGAAATTTACCCTAAGGTTAGATCGTGGGCTATTGAGTCTAAGGCTGAAACCTAAAATCCCTTCGTCAAGTTCATTTTAAGTTTACCAAATCAATCTTATTAGTGGCCAGTTAATAAGAAGCATTAAGATTAAGATTCAATAAATAAACCAAAACATCACACATTATATAAAGAAAATCAATTATTAAACTTGTGGATATTGTGCTTAATCACCTCCTTAGATTAAAAATAAAATATTGGGGTTAGGGGATCCACCTTTAATATTTAAAATGTAGAAATCTCACTTTATTATAATATAGAAATTGTCAGTGTTATCCAATAAATTCAAATCATCCATAAAGACAGTGTTATTATTTGTCCATAAACCAGCCATATATGCGGTAATCATTTGTCACCTAAAGACCGACCATATAGACGATGTCACATTATGTCAAATAAATAAAACCAACCATGTAGGCGGTACAACATTAATCTATATTATTAGATTACAATTTCCATATTATAAATTAAGTGAGATTAATCTACCTTATCATATTAAAGGTTTTACCATTTCCCATGCGGAAATTAATTACTAAACATAAAAGAAAGTAAAAATACACAAACTATTATTACTATTAAAAATAAAAATACATAATTAAAATACATAAAATAAACACACAAGATACAATCCTCAAGTTCCTTATTAGAAATTTCAAGAAAAGTATGAAATTTACAAATGAAATGACTTGGTATTTATAGGCAAAATTTTGCCTCCACCAATTTCTCCATAAATTTCTCCACTAATTTCTCCACCAAACATGACACAAAATATGGCACCAAATCCTCCACCAAACATGCAAGCATGTTTGGTGGAAGTTTGACAATTTTCATTTTTTTTATTTCATTTTATTTTTTTTGTTTTGAAAATGACTTTAATAATTGCACATAATATATTTTCGGATATTTTATCACTTTCGGTCATGAAAACTTCAGAATTCAAAATTATTATGAACGTAAAAGTTGTAGAGCTTTGAGTCGTATTTAATCTGGAATTGAATCATTTCAATCCGATATCGGAGTAGAAAGTTATGGCCAAAATACGCAAATTACGCAAAGTTGAAATTTCTGAAATTGTACTTCGTTAGAACGCCATTTCAAGTTTCCATTCTCCAAAATCAAAATTTCAAGTCCAGTTTTTGCCCTTATTTGTTCTACATTTCGTCCTGATTGATTCCATTGAGTCCTGATTTTATTTTTTCTGTAAAATAAATAAAAACACATCAAAACGTTCATAAAACTCGGGAAACTGTACAAAATATTAGGTCCAAGGGGGCTTTAAATATTGATATATTTTCCGCTCATCACGCACCCCCTGATTGGTCACGTAGGCCGGTGTGACCAGGTGAAGCAAAATGCGAATTTTGGGGAGTGGGAGCAAATGAGGGAGTTTGATCAAGAATGGCAATGGGTAGGGTTTGGTGCGGTTTTGCCATTACCAAACACGCACCCGCATATATAAATAAATTATCAAATTCGCATCATACCCGCTACGGGTTTTAATTTTCATTACCAAACCCGCACTTGCATATAAAAATAAATTACCAAACCCGCATTGGTACCTAGCGAATTTTTTGCAGGTTTTTAAAATATTGAATTCCATTACCCTCTTAATAATATAATCTTTTTAATTAAACATAAATATTTTTTCATAACATATAAAAAAAAATATTTGACAGTTTACAAATTATGATACATAAATAAAAGTTTAAAATATTTATAACATAATGTCAAATTCATATTATCACAATTATATCCATGAATCACTAGCTGAATATCATTCATTATATTAAGTTCGTATCATCAAAATTATTGAACCATAACCAAAGACAATTCAAAAATATTAAGAGAGAGCAATTCAAAAATTGTAAGTTAGTGAGTCATTTTATATGAGAGATTTTTTGCCCTAAAGATATCAAATAAAAAAAGAATTGAACTTGGGGTAGCGGATACCTGTAGTGGGTATCCGCTGGTTTTGCTTATTTACCAAACCCGTAGTAGGTTTTTTTTTAAATTACCAATTCCGCATCAAACCCGCTTAAATATTTACCAAATCCTACCCATTATGCGTGGGTTTTTTTGCGGGTTTGCGGGCCAAATTGCCATCTCTAAGTTTGATATGTTTTGTCATTTTCGCAATAAGAAAAAACTATGCGGTATTTATAAGAAAATTTGTGAAAATTACATTCCGACCCCCGAAAATTGTAATGAGGTCTTTGTTATGAGGCTTTATCAGAAATTTGCATTGTTGAATATCTTGTGATGCAAATTACGAATATGTTCAACACGAAAGTTGTTTGTCTCGGAAAAAGAGTCTTATGGTTCATGAACAAGCTTAATCGGAGTTCGTTTGCTATTTTTATAGCCGAAAAAATAAACTTTTACATGTATAATGATATAATCAGGAATCACGTAACCGATTCTCGAAACCACGCATTTTCCAACGCGAAAAAGTTCCACTTTAAAACGCCCCGATCTATTTTCGAACACATAAACTCTTATTTCCTAATATCATTCTGTTTCAAAATCTAAACTTTAATTTGGAAAGCTACCAGAACCGTTCTGAAAATTCGGGATATTACATCCTCCCCTCCTTATAAAAATTTTGTCCTCGAAATCTCTCCATCCTTATGTCCAATCATTTGGAACCGAACACACATACGTTATAATCTTACACGTATTCAGGAATTCTCTCACTTTACGAATTTTCAAGTGTCACATATTTCATACATCATTATAACTCATGTTATTTCAAAATAAAACACATCGAATCAAACATTTCATGCCAGAATCAATCCAAACTTGTCATTTCAATTTACATTCATTCATAAGAACACGCTCAAACCGTTTCAAGTTCATCCACCAACAGAAACAAAAAGTTGAACACAAATTCTATAGAGTTAATCACAGTCATCGTAACACAAGTTCCTTACAGACAATCGGATACATTATCAAAACGGAAAATATAATTTTGATCTCATACTATCTATTCCATCTGTAATCTGAAATGGGACTCATTTAACTCATATCATATCATATCTATAAACAATACCAACATCAAAGTTTACATATGTACATATCCAATCGCACATACAACATTGTATGGTTGACTACATAGAATACATAACCATCACAACACTTAAGAGATCTGTGACTAACCATAAACGTACATACGTGCTCTCGTAACGAACATAAATTTTTATACAAAAAGATGCATCTATCGTCACAACCGGAAGTGACACAACCATAATTCTCTTATGAAGTTGATAGTCTGAAATCTGTCAATTTCTGATATTATTAAAAAGGAAAATGTAAGTCAATCTCATTCAAAACCTTCTTGAAAACGCATTTGAAAAACTTCTTACTGTAAACAAAAATCAATTTCAAAATCCATCATTGTAAATCTGTATCGAGCATCTAGCATAACTCAACTAGATGAAACATAATAAGCACTCAATGCCCAAATCACGCGAACAAATCTGATAATGAACGGAACAATCCCCTATCAACATAAGGTCGAGTCAGCCCACTACAGTTGGACAAACTCCTATATAAACGCCACGGTGGAAACATATCATATCAAATTATAAAACTGTAAAAAAATCATATATAAGTGTCGTGACGGAAACATATCATATTGTATATTATCATAAACAATATCGAAATGCATCAAAATCAAAATAATTCTTTTGAAATCATTCTTCCCCCAAAACATAAATATATGTAAATCAAAAATAAATCTTTGATGCAAACTTTTCAAAATACATATCGAGCGTCTATTATTCAGTCGCGCGCACAGACCAGACAGTGTACGGACCATGTCAATAGGGTAGTGGGCCAGCCATTTTTCGATGGTCTGGACCCATAACAAGTGCCCCGAACAAGCCAGAACGAAACATATACAAGCGCCACGGACGGTCAAAAATATAAAATCATCAAGCACTATGACGGAAAAAAATTTTGAGCGTCCCGATGGAAATAAAGTTTTACAGTTTAAAAATATCCAAAATCATTTTCGAGGGCCGAGACAGAAACATATTATTAAGCACCTAGACGGAAACATATCGATAATTCTCAAAACATGAAAACATGAATCAAACGTCGAGGCGGAAATATTTTATTTATTCTTTATAATCAAAATATATGAAATCTTTCTTTCATTTTTCTTTCCTTTCTTTTTTTTTTCGAAACAATTTTATACCGAAATCAAATATCGAGTTCTCAAAACATAAAACAAAATATCAAAGCACAACAACAAAGATATTTATCCACCATTCAGACTATCAACATCATAGCATAACTCGTACCTCAAAATGATTTCACATTACTTATTTATACATATACCTATGTAAACCACATATTTTTAACTTAGTATACCTATATGCATACTTATATTCATAGTATACAAACATATTCAGATAATCCAAATCACCTATGCCAATCAAAACCATTACACATCATATCATATATCGTAAATCAAATCAAATGTCAAACAAGAGACCTATATAGCCTATACGTAGCAGAAAACTTACTCAGATGATCAGATACCCTACAGCTGCAGTCACCGACACCTAAACCTTTGTTAGTGTCCTAGACATCCCAGGATCTCTAAGGAATGATTTGTGTGTGAATAATCTAAAGTAAGTTACGGAAATTACTTACAAAGATTGGTAGAAGTTCAAAACTTTTTTCATTGATGTAGAAGCTCCAAGCCCTCTTTTAGTGTTTCCAACACTTAGGTGAGTCTCCTTATCACCTAGTTTGACTCCTTAATGTGCTAGCATTGCTTGAAATTTTGCAAAAAAAAACCATAGGAGAGAGGTGAAGCTCACGTTTTTTGTGAGGAAGAAGAGAGAATAAGTTGCTGTGAATAGTAACCATATGCCACTTCCAAAGTTGACTAAGTAATATATAGTGAGGTTGAGTGTTGGATTTGGTTAGTGTGTTGTAAAAGCAATCCAAGCTTTTCACTCAACAAATCAAATCCAAAATTTTAAGCCTAACCACTTACATCATTAGTCAAACAATTGATGTAAGTGAAGTGGGTCCCACCACTTTTAAATTCTAAATTTAAGTCGGCTAAATCAACACGCAACTTTGCTCGGCCCCAGATTCGTTTAATTCCAAATAAACGAATTTTCCGTTGCGACATAATTAAATCCAATTTAATTAAATAATAATGCCTAGCAAAATTATTACGAAAGTCGCTTGCGAATTAATTCCAAATTAATTCGTTCGCTTGAATTAAAATCCAATTTTAATTCCGCGTTGAAATCCAATTTCAATTAATATATCTGATATATTATTTTAGCCCAAATAAATAAATTAAATAGTAAAATCTAATTTTATCTATTAAATTTATTTTTCCGATTAATTCTAAATTAATCGTGTTCTCTCTTCTTCACGAATTAATCCCAGATTAATTTTCTCTCTCATAATTAATCCCATATTAATTTTGTTCGAGTCAAATGTCATCGGTGAATCTTTGAGAGGCGACCCAAGAGATCTCTGGATATATTGGCAGTGAATACGCTCATCGAACTATCCGAATACATGCGTACCTCGTACCACGTTCTTACCGATTTACAAGACATGGTTGGCTTCTAGCAAAGCATCGTGCCTACCCAATTCTCCAGAAATATTCTTTTAAGGAATATAAGATCTTTATCAAGCGTAGTATACATAGTATTGCGTATTACGATCCAGTATCGGATGTCACATGCTAGGCCTGAGGCTGGAGTTAGGGGTGAGCATCGGTTTTGGTTCTACCCGAAATCGGTTGGAACCGGACCGATTATCCGAGTTTGGAACCGGAACCGGTTGTAACCGGTCCGGTTCCGGTTCCAAATTGAAGGAACCGATTTTTAACTGGTCTGGTTCCGATTCTAAAATGAACGGAACCGGAACCGGACCATAGAACCGGAACCGGAACCGGTTCGTTAATTAATATTAAGTTTCCTTGACATTTCTAGTATTGAAAATTAATGCCTTTGTGCGTGCGTCGAAATCAATTTCAATTCTTTATTCGTTGTGTTTGAAATTCTTTTGCAAGGGGTTTCCAATTGTGAGTGTAAATTGTGGTTTACTAATTCTAATGTACGTTTTGAAGTTTTACTATTGAAGTGTGAATCATTTTCTAATATATAGCAGGAGACAAGTGAGATCCTGGGGGCTAGTGCCAATTTTTTTTTTATGTTTTTCTACTGTTCTGCTTTTGATTCTGCTGATGCTATTTTTGGCTTCCTACTGCTGCTGTTTTGTTGTTATGTTTTCTACTATTTTTTACTGTTATGCTTTTGCTGTTTGTTTCTGTATTTTACTGCTTATGCTGGCTGTCATGTTTCTGCTTCTTGCTTCTGCTGGCTGTTCTGCTTCTGCTGACTGCTATATTGTTCTGTTCTGCTACTGCTAAAAAAATTATGCTGGCTGTTTCTGCTGGAAAGTTTCTGTACTTATGTAATATACTAATTCGAGTGTTAGAAATAAATCAAATAATTGCATTTTCAAAGTTTGACAATATTATATAATAGGGTAATTCATAACCGGACCAGAACCGAATTGGAATCGATTAATAGGTTACCCTATTTAATTGGGTAGGTTTCGGTTCCACTTAGTTAAGAACCGATTTTTTTAGGGTAGGTTCCGGTTCCGTATGGAACCGGAACCGAAACCAGTTTTGCACACCCCTAGCTGGAGTTGTGTCTGCCTCGTACGAAACATATATCAGATCACTAGCAACTAGTCTCTTAATGATCGGAAAGTCATGACCTAGTCATACTTTCCTGATGGCTATAGCACTATAGAGTTTCAGTTTTGTATCCCTGCGTGATCATTATCTCCATATGACTGAAGTGATACTTCAATCTTAACATCACACCCAATACACTATGATTCTCAGTATACCCTGAAGAGGCGTACACAGAACCTGTTAAATCCCCGGACGACCAAAACCAAAGTATATTGATTGTCGTAAATATTAGCAATGCAAGTATCAGGTTAAGACCATATACACCTACCCTGATTCGGATTCCCATAAACACATAGTCATACTACCAATGGGACTCCGAGAGGTCTATCCAGAGCGAAGTTGTTCCCGTACTATCGGCAAACAGAACCTCATATCACACTTGCATGAGTATCCAATACCCAAATATATGAGAACTATACCGTTAAGCTTCCATAACGCGCACAAGTGTAATACTAGCATATTCCGCATTATCGATGTCTAGTCTCGATAATACTACGACTATGGATATTTAATGATTAAACCTTACGTGGATTAATATTGTCTCATATCTTATTAATCTGGTACTAATCATATGAACTTTTATCATTTATATATCTAGGTAATCCAATTACAAATGATAAAAGAGCAATTTCTTTTGTCACATAGTTAATTTTGTACAAGAACACCTTGTTCTTTACAAAATAGTGATGCTATAGGTCATATTATCCAACAATCTCCACCGACGGACCCCGCCTTAGTTAGGGGGAATAGATAGAAGAAGTTATGGATCGTCAAGCGTGAGTCGTTAATCATTGAGAAAATGATGAAACCCACGATGCATCTAAGGTCATTTAGGGTTAGATGTATCAGGTGCATGTTGCAGAGCACACAGATGTAATGGAATAGAAGGTGAAGGGGGAACCAAATAATACGAATATGGTACTCCCCTAGAACGGTACCACCGTGGGAGACAGGAATGGGGTTAGTTTTCCAGAGGAATGCGCTATAAGTAGACGTCCTGATGAATATCAACATCCTCACACAGGCGCTGAATCTTATCGTCGAAAAAAGATGATGAGGCCATGGTAGAAGAAGGGTTGTGAGCTTGGAGTTGGAAGAGAGAGTGCTAGATGGAAACAGTTTCATAAGAGAATGGAGCGCAATGGTTTGAAATTTGAAACTTTGAACCTATGGAGTTGACAAAGACTGTCAAATTGATATTTATATGATACGACTTTTAAGTTCCCAATAAGGTTAAGAAGATGCCCATGGCACCAAAAAGCTCACCGAATGCCCAACATCGAATTTGTTTAATCCCACCATTTCTTCAAAATGATACGAACAAAAGAGGGAACTGTTTGGGGAGAAATCAGGCGCATGACTTATGGCCAAACACACTCCAAAGTGGATCCAGAGCTATCGTTAGGAATTGATTTCAGTATCTCATCAGAGTCTGATTACAGAACCTCCTAGCAAAGTCTAATTTCGAAGGCCCGCTTCCGAGGTCTAATCCATAAGCTTCTTTCAGGGTCTAAAGCCAAGACCTCCGTTCAGAAACTGGGTTCAGGACCCTTTGGCAGGGTCCCGCCTTAGACCCTCCTCCGGAAAGGCAAGCAAAGATCACGTGAGGATTAAGCCCGAGATTTTAGCTCCTTGATGACATGAATATTTTAAATAATGAATTAGACAACCAATTGATTACTTTTTGTTTCTTTAAGCTGGACAATCATATAGAATAGGGAAGTTTCGAGATTCTAGAGAGTGGGTCAATTAGTGGAAAACGTGAATGGAATATAACCGCTGTCAGTTTATTTTCATTGTAATAAGACATTATAAATAGTATAAGAAATCCTAGAACAAGGGATCCATCTTTTGATATTTGAGTAATAAGAGAACATTCTTGACTAATTTTTATATTCTTCTTTTTATTCTATTAATTGTAGAGTTATATTATATAAACAATGGCTAAAAAATATTTTAATTTGTAGACATATGGTCAAGAAAATTGCCCACAATGGTGTTTCCATTTGATTTCTTACATCTTAATAAAGAATGCTTTGATTTTATACAACTTGGGCCTCGATGATTTGCTGCAAATCTGAATAAACAAAGCTATAATTTACAACTTGGGCTGCAACCTCAAACTAATATTCTTAATTAACAAAACTGCAATTTACAAATGGGCAGCCATCATCAATTCTCAAAAGAAATTTTTGTTAGCTGGCCATTAATGCAATCATTATCCGTTTAGCCGCTGTATGATGTAATTAAAACCTGAAAACTTCACCAAACAAACAATCAACTAATATCAATAGTGACACACGAATTACCGAATCGAATTTATATCGAATCATAAACGAATCGAATCAAAATATGATGGATTTATATTCAATTCGTTTATTAAACGAATCCTAATATCAAGATTCGTATTCGATTTGTTTATTAAGCGAAACGAATACGAGTATTCGTTCAGTCATTATATTATTTAATAACATTAATTTTCATAATTTATTTACATTAATTCTTAATAAATATATAAATATGAAATATGTAATTAATATATTTATTAAAAATGGCTCACCAAATATCCACAATATTATTTTTCTATGGTAATTAGCCATAATTTATCGAATCTTAATTGAAAAATATCAATAACTAGTAGAAGAAAATAATAAAACGAATCATAAACGAATTAACAAATCAATGAACTTAAATTCTTATTCGATTCGTTTAATAAGTGAATCGAATCGAATCGAATCGACTCATTTATTAAACGAATCCATTTTTTCAAAACTCGTTATTCGCTTTAAAGTAAATCGAATCGAACGAATAAATGAATCATAACCCAAATTACCACTCCTACTAATATCCAAATTCAAACAAAATTCAAACAAACAAACAATGAATACTCACTTCCTGTGTAAGTGTTGATGATTGTCTTATACTTCTTAACTTATACCAATATCACTTCGCAACCGATGTAAGATATTTTTCTCAACACTCTCTTAATGTGTATGGGTGAACATCGGTTCTGTATTCAGACCGATTTAAGGTCAGTTCCAGTTCCAAAATGTTAGGAACCGATTTATTTTTTTATTTAGTTCTGGTTCTAGTGTGGTGTCAAAATCGAATTTTGAAACTGGTTTCCAAAATATAAAATCAAATTTTTTTGTTAAAGCTGCTTATGATGGCTAAAAAATATTTTAATTTGTAGACATATGGTCAAGAAAATTGGCACAATGGTGTTTCCTTTTGATTTCTTACATCTTAATAAAGAATGCTGTGATTTACACAACTTGGGCTGCAATGATTTGCTGCAAATCTGAATATACAAAGCTATAATTTACAACTTGGGCTGCAATTTACAATATGGGCAGCCATCAATTCTCAAAAGCAACTTTTGTTAGCTGGCCATTAATGAGCAATCATTTTCCGTTTAGCAGCCGGTGATGTAATTGAAACCTAAAAACTTCACCAAACAACCAATAAACTAATAACCAAATTCAAATAAACAATCAATCAACTAATAATTTAACCCCAGAGATTAATTTTAATTTTTTTTTATAACTTAATAATGAAATTCTCTCCAAAAAATTATTAATATTATAATTATTAAAAAGATAAATTTTCCATCACTTATTACTAATTAATACAAGTTCTTAAATTAAGAAATATCTAATCAAATTTTTTTTTTTTAAAAAATCACAAATCTGACTCAAATATACCTATGGGAAAATATGTGTAAATTCTCTTCGAAAATAAAAATCTAACTATACTATCTAAAACAGGTTCTAAAATAAGATTTTTATAGCTAATTTCAATCACCTTTAACATAAGCAATTCCACACTTTTAAACTATGTAATAATTAAAAAGCTAAAATTAAAAAGCAACAAATCAAATCAACACAAAAATTTATTTACGAAATACAAAATTATTTACAGAGAAAAATCACACTGGATATAGATTATCACTCAAATTCACTTGTCAAGAGAAATTTACATTGATGTTGGTGAAATCTTTACCGACTCAACTATCCTTACTGTGATAACCTGAGACAACTCTTTATGACCGCACTAAGCTTCTTTTTCTGATAATTCTGAACTCTCACTTTGTTTAATGAATCATCTATTTTTCCATAAAGATGTAAAAGCAAATAATAAATTTTACACTCTAATGCATTTCTGCAAATGTATCGTCTTGGACGATTCTTTTCAATTAGCACTACAAGAATTATGGCTTTTAGCGTCCAAACATTTAGCGTCGCAATAAAATTCGACGCCAAAACTCACTTTTAGTGTCGAATATCATTTTCGACGCTACATGTCATATTTTTAGCGACGGAAAAAAGTTTCGACGCCAAATATTCATTTTTTGGCGTCGATAAGCATTTTCGACGCTAAAATTATTACTATAGCGTCGAATGATATTCGACGCTAAATAATTTTACTATTGCAATGTTTTTTGGCGCCAAATATTAAGCTTTTAGCGTCCAAACTCGGTCTCGACACCAAAAACCAACATTTAGCGTCGACTATTTATCGTCGCTAAAGGCTTATGAAGTTTCCATCGACAATCCTTGAATCTTTAGCGTCTAAATTTAAATCGACGCCAAAAACCAGACATTTAGCTTCGAAATATTTATTGTGACGCTAAAAACTACAACAATTAGCGTCGAATTGTCAGATTCGACGCTAAAGATAGATTAAAATACAGAATGTCACCAACCCTTCTCCCCCTCTATTTTTTCTCTCATTCTCTTCATTTTCATCCTCTGAAATCTGAGAATTTCTCCTCTACACAGCCTCACAACTCTCCTAAAAATATTCAATAATATTGTAATCAATTTCCGAAAAGGTAAATCTTCTTTCATATTTCTTTATTATTCTCAATTTTATGATTATATATGTTGTTTATATGCTGTTTGTTAGTGATTTATGATTCATATATGTAGAGTAAGTATATTAATTAACAAAATAGAATTTTTCTGTAAACTATTTAATTAATTTATCAACCAAATATATATATATATATATATATATATATATATATATATATATATATATATATATATATATATATATATATATATATGCTTAAATAAAGTATTAATGAATTAGTAATGTTGATTATTGTAATATGATATCTAATAATTATATTATTATATTTAGGTATTCTGCTGAAATGGATAGAAATTGGATGAGCTCTCTGGATAGATTGAGTGTTGAATATCGTAATGGAGTGTATGAGTTTATGGAAGTCGCAAAGCAACACATTGATGCTGAAGGTCGTGTTCGTTGTCCATGTGTAAATTGTTTGAATAGGAAAATGAAGCGGTTAGATGAAGTTCATAATCATTTATACATGCCAGGAATATCACCAACTTACCGTACGTGGATTTATCACGGTGAGCAGTATAATTCTCAGTCACGGTTTTTTGATTCCGGCGAAGGGAGCAGTAATTACAATCAACCTGCAAACGATGAGATCACCGATATTTTGCATGACTTACAAGGTCCACAACTTGGTCATAGTGTTAGTGGTGACATGTCAGTGTTAAGTGGAAATGATCAAAATTTATTTAGTGAACTACTTGATGAGGCAAAAAAAATTCCATTTGAAGGTGCTGGAATGTCGATCTTGAATTTCGTTGTGAAATTATTACATATTAAAGTGATCAACAGAATGACCAACAAAAGTATCGATATGATGCTAGAGTTACTGGCCCAAATGTTACCGGTTGGAAGCGAATTGCCTAAGTCGTACTACGAGGCAAAGAAAATGTTGTGTGATCTAGGAATGGGGTATGAATCCATTCATGCTTGTAAGTTTGATTGTGTATTATTTCGTGCCGAGTATGAATCACTTGAACATTGTCCGATATATGGTGAAAGTCGATACAAAGTCCGTGGTATGGGGAAGAAAGTGCCTCAAAAGATATTGCGATATTTCCCTTTAACGCCCAGGCTGCAGAGATTGTTCATGTCACGACACACAGCGACTGATATGATGTGGCATCATGAAAAGAGGATCGGTGCGGAGGGCATACTTAGACATCCTGCGGATGGAACCGAATGGAAGGAATTTGATGACATGTACCCCCGTTTCGCTGAGGACCCCCGTAATGTCAGGTTAGGTCTTGCCTCTGATGGTTTTAACCCATTTGGGAATATGTACAACTCTTATAGCATTTGGCCCGTTATTGTCATTCCATATAACTTACCTCCATGAAAATGTATGAAGGATACGTTCATGTTTATGTCATTGCTTATCCCTGGTCCACGTTCACCTGGTAAAGATATAAATATTTACTTGAGACCATTGATCGATGAGTTACAAACATTATGGAATGTGGGTGTGCATACCTATGATGCAGCTTCAGAGCAGTATTTTCAGATGCATGCCGCATTATTATGGACCATTAATGATTTTCCAGCTTATGGTTCATTATCTGGATGGAGCACTAAGGGATACATGGCATGTCCAGTTTGTGCGGGTCAAACACCTTCGCAACGATTACGGAATAAAATCGGATACACAGGGCACATGAGATTTCTTGAGTTGAGTCATCCTTGGCGGAGAGTCAATTATTTAATGGTCAACATGAACCTCAGAGTATGCCCAGTCCATTGTCTGGATTCGACATACTTTGCCAACATCAACATCTCAGAGACAGCACACCAGGTAAACATCCTAATAATAGAGATAAAAATCGAAAACGCTTACCTGAAGAGTTGAATTGGACAGGAAAGAGTATTTTCTTTGAGTTAGAATATTGGGGGACTCTGAGTTTGCGACATAATTTGGATGTAATGCATATAGAAAAAAACATTTGTGAGAGTTTAGTGGGTACACTATTCAATATTCCGGGTAAGACAAAAGACACTGTAAATGCTAGATTGGACCTACAAGATCTTAGAATTCGCAGTAAATTGCATTTACAAGTCACCTCTCGAGGTCTTATTAAGCCTCCTGCTAGTTATGTGCTCAATCAATCGGAGAGAAAATCATTCTGTGATTGGCTGAAAATGGTTAAAAATCCCTGATAATTATGCATCGAATATTGAGCGTTGGGTCAGAGATGATACAATAACGGGATTAAAGAGTCACGATTGTCATGTGCTTCTCGAGATTCTCCTTCCTATTGGCATTCGACCTTATCTCCCCCCGAATGTATGCGACATCGTACTTGATCTATGTGGCTTCTTTAAACAATTATGTCAGAGGACATTAAGCACATCTGTTATTGACGACCTTGAGCGAGGAATCGTGATAATCCTATGCAAGCTGGAGCGAATTTTGCCACCCGCTTTTTTTGATGTCATGGTACATTTGGCTGTGCATTTACCGGCTGAAGCTAGAAAGGGAGGTCCTGTCCATTACAGATGGATGTATCCCATTGAGAGGTACTATATATATATATATATATATATATACAGTTTTATATAAGAAAATTCTTAACTTTTTTCATGTGCATAGAATTTAGTATTAATGCAAACTTTGTCATATCTGCAGGGCTTTGGGAGATTACAAACAGTATGTGAAAAACAAGGCACGCCCTGAAGGGTCAATAGCTGAAGCTGTTATAATAAACGAAGCAATAAAATTTTGTTCGATGTACATGCAGAATATTGAAACTCATTTTAATCGTCAGCCACGAAACTATGATGGAGATGCAAGTAATAACCAAGATATCACAGTGTTCCGTCAAAATTGCAGACCATTTGGAGCAGTAGGTGTCAAATTACTATCCCTTCAGGAAGTTGAACGTGCGCATTGGTTTATATTGAGTAATTGTGATGAAGTTCAACCGTATATAACGTAAGTTTTTCTAGTGCATAACTATTGTATTTTTTCCATATATTAACCGTGATAATTTATTGTAGGCAACATCTAACAATGCTACAATGTCGTGGTGACCACAATGTTGATGGAACACACAGAAAAGAATTTCCTAAATGGTTTCAGACAACTGTAAGTTAGAATATTTTATATTTATTTTTATCCTAACATTAAACATTTCAGTTTGTTATATTAACACATATATTTCTCTCATTGTCAGATTAACAACCAAGTTCAAAATGGTCAATTGGACTCGCAATCCTCATTGGTTTCTTTGGCTTATGGGCCTCAAAAGCAGGCTTATGAATACAGTGGATGCATTGTCAACGGAGTTAGATTTCATACCGAACAGCGAGATGTTACTCATGTGACTCAAAATTCTGGAATTGTAGTCCAAGGAGAACACAGCTCAGATCTAATTGACTTCTACGACGTAATACAGTCGGTCATTGAGTTGATATACCGACCCAGATGACATATTGTGCTATTCGACTGTAAGTGGTTTGACACAAATGCCAGAAAGAGGAGAATTCAAGTTCGTAATAATCTAACGTCAATTAATGTTCAACGTTTTTGGTACAAGAATGATCCATACATTTTTTGTACCCAAGCACGTTCAGTGATGTACATATCTGATCCCAAGTTAGGAACTGGGTGGATGGTGGTAGAAAAGTTACAACATAGGGCCATCTGGGACACGCAGGAGAAAGATAGAGTTGACATATCAGATGAAACAGAAGAAGTCTCCGGCAACTTTGAAGATACTGCACAAATATATCATGGACCAACTGTCACCGTTCCGGAAAATATCACATTAACTCGAGCTAGTACAGACGTTGAGATAATTCTTCATGCTGAAGTGAGCGTTGAAGTAGCAAGTGAAGAACAATTTGACACTGAAGATGACTTCGATTCCAGTCACGAATCCTCAAATACCGACGACAATAGTGATTAATGAAGTTACTGTATTTTGTGATTGATGAATAATTTTCTAGATTATAATGTATGGTTGTTGATTTTAATTACTCTTTAGATATGGTTGAAATATTATCGTAATTATTAATAGTATAACTATCACATATTTGTTTTTATTATTTTTAATGGTACACATCTAGCGTCGAAATATAATTTTCGACGCTAAATGACAGACATTAGCGTCGAAAATTATATTTCGACGCTAGATATAAAATTAAATTTCCCGGAAAATAACCCTAAATTTTTAATAACCCGACTATTTTTTGGCGTCGAATTATTCGACGCTAAAATCAATTAATTCGACGCTAAATGTCTTTTAAATCCCTAAACCCAGCGACCTCTTCTTCTCGGCTCAAACGACCAAATTTCTTCCATTAACTCTCTTCTTCTGCATTCTCGGCTTCTAGACATCTACTGCAACGAATTTAAGGTAAGTCTCACTTTTTTATTTTAATTTGATGATGATGATGATGATGGTGATGGTTGTCAATAAGATTGATGAATTTTGATGATGATGATTGTTGAAGTTGATGATGAATTTGTATGATGATGAATTTGCATGATGACATATTATGGTTGTTGATGTATGATGATGATTTGTATGATGATGATTGTTCATAGAGTGGAATCATTGATGATGATGATGATTGTTGATGAATGATGATGATGATTGTGGGTAATTTTGAATAAAGAAAGAATGATGCCTAATAAGGAGTCAATAGAGATGTTTAGGAGGATATTGATGCTGGCTAAATGATAGAGTGTGTTTTTTGGTGTGTTTTGGGGTGCTTGGGAAGCCAATATTTTGGTTTGATTTCGGTAGACCGTAGGACGTTCGAACGCGTATTCAAACGCAATTCGAACGCCCACTTTTTGCCTTAGACGTTCGAACGCATTAAAGAACGTCATACGAACGTGAGCTCACTGGAATTGATCTGTTCGAACGCGTTAAAGAACGCCATACGAATGTGAGCTCACTGGAATTGATCCGTTCGAATGCGTTAAAGAACGCCATACGAACGTGAGCTCACTAGAATTGATCCGTTCGAACGCGTTAAAGAACGCCATACGAACGTGAGCTCACTGGAATTGATCTGTTCGAACGCGTTAAAGAACGCCATACGAACGTGAGCTCACTGGAATTGATCTGTTCGAACGCGTTATAGAACGCTACTCGAACGTGAGCTCTCTGGAAACGCGTGATAGTATAGTATGTGTTTTGGAATGTTTGTTATGGTTATGCGTGTGCATGAGAAGTCGTGTGATGACTTTGGTGTGTCGTGATATGTATGTATTGTTTGATTGTGTGCCTTGTGATGTATTGGTTGTTAAATGTGCTTTGTGGTTGGTTATATGTATCCCATTGAGTGTGTGACTGTGTGTATGTACGTGTATGATGGAACTCATAGATTATATGGATAATGAATGCATATGTGAAATGAATAAATGAATGAATGAATTTGAAAACGAAAGTGAGCATTCGATGTTATAAGCGCTTTTGTTAAGTTGTATTGACTTGTATGGATATGTATGTATATGTATAAGAATTTTGGAATTTGATGACGCTAATGCGACGGGTTTTTGCAGATGGCACCGGGCAATCGCAAACGGGCTACCGCGACTCCATCTACATCAGCAAGGGCAACTGGCCCTGGTGATTTCTCTGCTAGCACAGGTGAGTCCAGTACAGTGAAGGGTCGAGGACGCACCCGTGGCCTGGGGTTGGCTAAGTACGTTAATGCTCACGGCCGTATCCGGATAGAGATATCAGATGATGGACACACTCAAGTCGGACAACATAATTCAGCGTTTAATACAGCCATAGGAGCTACAGCTCGATATGAAGCTCCCCAAAACTACGTATCTTGGAGAAAGATACCGTGGGAGACGAAAATGAACCAGCTATTCCCTTCACTACTTGTAAGTTTTCGATATTATTTGTTATTTAACATTTTTATTTTATACTTATTTTTACTCGAATTTTCATGTAGGAATGGTTCGACTTCGATCTGACCCAAGTGAATGTCCAACAATATATTGACTACCACATGGGGAAAAGTTATAAAGATTATAGAACAAAAGTCCTGAAACCAATATTCGACGAACATGGACCTTCAAATGCTCCACAACACAAGCCTGATTTTATAGAGGAACAAGATTGGACATTCTTATGTGAGCTTTGGTCTAGCAAAAAACACGAGGTAAATTTTGAAATAAACGGAAATTTATAATTGTCTTTGTTTTCGGTACTTACAGTGTTGGTAAATGCAGGATAAATGTCACGCAAATTCGGAAAATTGAAGTCACTTGCGTTTTAACCACCGTGGAGGTTCGAAGCCATTTATCCAACATCGTGCCGAACATTCTGAGGTAAATATATCCTAACGTAAAATTGAACAGTTAATTGTTTTTACTAATCTGGAATAATATTGAATTTATTTTCTGTTTATAACAGAGTAACACAGGTGAGGTACAATCATTTCCAGATTTTTCCGTGTGACGCATTACAATGAGAGGAACAAATGGATAAATGAAGAAGTCGAACGCTGCTATGTAAGTTTCAGTTTTTTAAAATAAAATAATTAATATTATATATGTTAATTTTTTTTTCTCAAATTCTAATATTAACTTATTTTTTGAAACAGAACGAAATGATGGAGCTCCAAGATCAAACTCAGAGACAGGGTCCAACCCCATATCAGATGAGCAGCTGTCGCAATTGGTTTTCAAGAATCAGACAGCTTACAACGTTGGCCTTGACACTCGTAAAAGCCAACGTCATCTGCACGCAATAGTGTTGTAGGCATTGCATTTTCGCATGTGAAACCCGATGATGAGTCTCAATTGGAGGCACTACCTTTTTTAGCTAAGGATATTGTGGGAAACGGAGGTCGGAAGGGGAAATTCGGAATAAGTATGTCATCAAGTTCATTCCACAAGTTCACTGTCTTCGTTGGTGCTGCGTTCGTTACTTCGTTCGAACCTCGTGCAGATTGCGGACGTTCGTGCCACGTTCTAATTGGCGTTCGAACGGCGTCGGTGTTTCTGGTTTTGCTGCTAGCCTCGCACCCCAGCCCATTTAGCCCCCCAAAGCCCATAAAACACATCCCAAATTAAATAAATAAATATTAATTTAAACATTAAACATTAAATAAAATATTTAAATCATTTACCAATTAAATAAAACATAAAATAAAATCATGCCTAATAAATAAATTGAATATATTATATACTAAAACTAAAAAGAAGATATACCTAATTAAAATCAATCCTAACCAATTAAAGCCAATCATATATTTGACTTCCTAATCTAATAAGATAATTACCAATCTAAAATATTTGCATTCCTAAACCAACACAAATTAAATATTACAACTTCCTAATTTAAAATATTTTGTCCCCCCTCAATCTTGTGTATGCCTTTCTTGGAAATCCTAATTGAATGCCAAAATCCTTTCCTTGTGAGACAAGGGCAACCTCTAGCTCTCTTCTATATAAACAACCCCTAACCTAGCCACCCCTTCTCTCCACTCTCTCTAGCTCATACACACAATTCACACAAGAATTATAGCAAGAAATACTAGACATCACAAGCATATCACTCATTTGATCCTTACCCTCACACCACCGAAAATCACACCAAAACAACCCCTAACCACCACCGAAAATCACACAAAACACAGCAGCCTAAACCACACCAAAACAGTCCTTAAAATCCCTTAAAACAGTAACATAAAAGACACTTACAATCCTTGAAATAACCACACAAAACCACACCAAAAAGAACATCAAAACAGTCCACCAATAGTAAGCAGAAAACACAGAGGGAACGGCAGCAAAACCATAAGGAAACAGCAGCAAAACGGAGTCGGAACAGTAGCTCGAGTGGCCGAACAGCGAAGGAAGAAGCAAACCATTGAACCAGAAGAGTTGCGGAGCTTTACCCCTTCCGATCTTCGTGGAACGCGAGTCCGAGAGACAGCTTCAAAGGTTAGACCTGAGGGTATCTTTCACACTTATTCTTATTTAATTTCTGGTCATTTATTTTTGATTATATTTCCTGTATTTGTGGCATTCGTTGTGTGTATGATGTGTATTGTGGGTATTGGATGAATGGAAGAGTGTTGTCTCTTGTGGTATATAGGATGGAAACCCAGACGTAAATTCCGTAGCCGAATCCGAATGGACGGTAGTGCGGTCTGTACTTGGGACACAACTCCACGTACCACTTGAGTAAACGGCACCTTCTCTTGTTTTGTGTTGCTTTGGTTTATTTAATTCTTGTCATTTAAATTCTGCATGTTGTTCATTCCCGTATGATACGATCGAGTGCATGGGCTTAGTAAGTGAGATGAAAGGTCCCCTAATTGGAGGGTTAAAATCCTTCACCACGATGCTCTGCCGCACCGATTGATGTGTGTTCTGTTGAATGCGAAATACGTTCAATCGGACATACTTAGTTTGATATGATTGTCTTTATTTTCGTATGCATGATTCAACCGAGTGCATGGGCTTAGTAAGTGCGATGTGAGATCCCCTATGGGGAGGGGCAAAGCCCTTTACCACGAGGCTTTGCCGCCGCCGGTTGATGTATGTTCGGTTGGATACAAGATACGTTCAATCGGGCACACTATGTTTAATATTATTGCTTTTCATTCTATGTATGCATGATTCAGTCGAGCGCATGGGCTTAGTATGTTGGTCTAAAGGTCCTCTCTTTGAGAGATCAAGAGCCCCAAAAGGCCACCTTTACGGCAGTAGTACTTCGCCGCGCCCCCCCACCCCTTTATTTTGTCGTTTATGTATTGCGTCCCATTTCCTGCATCAGGTCTGTTCCCGTTCGAACGCGTTTACGAACGCAACTCGAACGCGCAGTATTTTGCCTTGTCATGCATCAGGTCTTGCTTATGTTCGAACGCGTTCACGAACGCCATACGAACGTGAGCATTCTGTTTTATTTCCGTTCGAACGCGTTCACGAACGCCCCACGAACGTGAGCATTCTGTCTCATTTCCGTTCGACGAACGTTCACGAACGCCATAACGAAACGTGAGCATTCTGTTTCATTTCCGTTCGAACGCGTTATCAAACGCCATAATGAACGTGAACCTTCTGTTTACCATTCGAACGCGTTTACGAACGCTACACGAACACGCACCCACTGAATTGAGTCCTCTTCATTAGATTTCATGCATAGTTTTCCCAGTAGCTATCCCCACATGCATAAATAAATATGTTAATGTATTACAGTTCATATGCTTATGCCGTGATAACATTTGAGTATTATTTCTTGCGGTATATCGGATGGAAACCCAGACGTAAATTCCGTAGCCGATTCCGAATGGACGGTAGTGCGGTCTGTACTGGGATACAATTCCACGTACCACTTGGAAAAGTGCCCATATGTGTGCTTGTATGGTTAATATTTGTGCTTGTGTTTTCCTGAATGTAATATGCAAATGAAGTTGTATGTTCGTTGCTATTTTGATATATGTTAAGCATGCAATTTTAAATGTAAGATATATGTGAAATGTGTACATAAGTTTTATTTTGCATATGAAAATTTAGAAGCATGATACTCTCTTGGAAATAAGTGTTACTTAAGCTTGATTAAATTATTACATAAATCCTTTCATTACAAGTGACATAAGTAAGGGACCATTCCGAACCCAATGGTTTGAGGTCTTCCCTTGCGAGGGGTGAGTGCGGCCTTAAATCTTTGTCCCGGTTCACACCGGTGGCGACTCCATATTATTTAGTATTTCCCAACTAGTGCCGCGAGCCTAGAAACGGCGTCGCCCAGGTCCTGTTGTCTACAGTCTGGCGACTCACATTGGGGATAGAGAATTGGCCCCGAAATATTGTCTTGTAATGAGTGGATTTATGTTTTAATTGGCCATGTCTATAGTGGATAAGTGGGGGTTTAATCAAGGGAACTTTGAGGCTAGGTAATGGTTTGGTGTCTTCCTTCACTCACTACCTTTCTAGAAGGAAAAGCTGTGAGGACACCTACATGGCCAACTACTCGTAGCCTTTGTGATGGACTAATTTGGAGGACTCGTTGTTTATTCTTGACACCAAGCGATAAGAGCCTAAGAGGCTTGGGTACTTAAGTGACCTCGCTCCACCTTCCCTCTGGGGAATCTACAACGGGAAATCCATTTGACAGTCCGTCACACACCATAGCTCATTGGCACGTACCTTAGTGTATAAAAAGGGATGCGCTCACTTGGTCGCTTGAACCCTTGAGTGGGGAGACCTAGTTGTGGGCTATCCTTCGCCAGTGAGAGCCTTTGTCCATACTCTTGCAAATCCACCCCTAGACCGGTTTGTTTGGTTAAAGTAACAATTATTTCCTTGAGAATGTGCTTATGGACCATCCTCATTTGGATGCAGTTGGACTATTGTCAGAAATGCAGGCTTGCTGGGCCATTTAAACTGGGGCAAGTTCGTACTGTATGACTATTAGGCCCAAGGCTTCTGAAATGTTGATGGGCCATTATGTAAAATTATTATGTCATGTTTGCATTATCTCCCTTCTATGCTTGTGTATGGGAACATCATCGTTTGGATCCATTTGGACCATTTTTCATGGGATATGGGCTTGTTGGGCCATTTAAATTGGGACAAGGATGTATTCCATGACTTTTGGGCCAAAGGCGTCTAAGTGTTGGTGGGCCACCTTGTGCTTGTGTTCGGAATATTATCATTTGGATTTAGTTGGGCTCCTTGCCATAAGACATGAACTTGTTGGGCCATTTAAACTGGGACGGGTTTACTCTTATGACAGTTGTCCCAAAAGCTTCTAAAATGATAATAGGCCGATTTGTTTGAGAATTTTATTTAATTTAGTATATTATATGTTACATGCATCTCATGCACCTCATGCATCCATATATCATGTTAACACCGTCTATGTCTAAAAACACAACATAGATACCGTTGGGTTAGAGAATGGACAAGGCTCACTAAAAGAACAAGTATGAGTGAATCCGATAATGAGGTGTCCCGTATGGATCAGTTAGAGAACAGTCTCGCCAAAGTCACTGAACAGTTGCAGGCTTTGACTACTGCTGTGGCTGGTAATAGCCGGGTCTCGTGCTGGGGGTAGTTCTGGGGATGCAAGACCAGAGGAACCTCCGAACAGATTAGGGGATGATACCCCCACTTTCGATGATATGGCAGAGTATGCAGCGGGCAGAGTATCTGGGTCTCAGGCAGAGTTACAGAAACTTCGGGATCAGGTTGAGTCGGTTCCCGCAAGATGAAGGGTAAGAATGAGGATTTGCTGGATTATGACACATTGACTTTTGAGGAACAGTTGTCGGTACAGTTCAAGATGCCGGATATGGCTAAGTTCAACGGGAATGGGGATCCGAGGGTGCATCTCCGACAGTTTGTATCGGTCATGAGTTCAGTTGGCTTATCTCACCCGCCAGTTACAGAAATGTTTTGGAATGTCGCTTGAAGGAGCTCCCGTGGTATGGTACCACAGTTTGGAGAAGAAAGTAAAGGAAGATTGGAGGGAGTTGGCCGATGCTTTCCTGAAGCAATATGTCACTGACTTGGAGATTGATCTGTCACTCCGTGATCTGGAGAATGTTAAGCAGAAAGCGGAGGAGATTTTTAAGGAGTATGTGGACCGATGGAGGGGTCAGTTACTGAAAATACAGACTAGCCTTCGGAGAAAGATCAGATTAAGATGATTATCAAGGGCACCAAGCCCTCCATTTACAGCAAGTTGAGGAGGATGACCTCCATGATTGCGGACTTTCGGCAGTTGAGGGAAACTGTCATGGATATTGAGGAAGAAGAGGCCGAGAATAGAAAGTTCTATGGTCTGAACAGGAGGCCCATTAGGGGAACATCGGGAACAAAGCCTGTTTCTGCTGAAATTGCTGCTATCCGGACAGGCAGTTTTCCAACTTGGGAAGGCCTCTGTCTAAGGTGCTAGAGAAATTGAAGAGGCAAGGGCTCTAAAACCCTGGATACCAAACCATTACCCAATCTCTTACCATCACATTATAACCTAAGCCTTTAATGCCACTTCCACCAACAAAAGGCCATGACACCGACAATTGCGCCCGACTCCGCCATGAAATCCAAGACCTAATAGACTCCAAGAAAATACCCAACCCAGAAACAGAACAGCCTGACACACACAGAAAACCCCTTACCCAACTACCGTGCCGTACCACCACCAGCCTACATGATCAATTCTGGCCTCCCAGAAGACCTTGTCCTGAAATCCTTTCACCCTCAAGCCTTTTGCCTGGGAATCTGGGATAGCACTAGTGAGGATGAGTTTGAGCAGGGGAAAAACTTTTGGCTTGATTTCTCTAGCAGTGATGAGGAGAAGTAAGGGGAATGACCGTAGCGGTCGTTTTTACAATGATAAATGCGGAAAAGGGTAAGGAAGCTTTGACAGATGGTAGAGAAGTGGTTGAGACTGCAGAAAATACTGAAGGTGATACAGTGCTAAGGCAATTGAGGAAGACTATAGCACAAGTGAGTATCTGAGAACTGTTATGTGCATCTCGGGAGCATAGGCAGGCTATGGTTGAGGCCTTGAGCAATTGTAGTACCAAAAGGATGCTAACCCCGCAATGTTTGTTGGGTCAGTTCAGAAAGAAGCTTTGCAGATATCCTTTTCTGAGGATGAACTCCCAGTGGAGGGAAGAATCATAACAAGCCCTTATTTAT
>SKCR01021820.1:0-105859 GCA_019454045.1 Zanthoxylum bungeanum
CAACGCATACCAAACTCCACTAAGCTCAATTTCACTTAATTAACCACACCCAGCCACAAACCTAATTTCTCTTTACTGAAAACAGAACCCCATTCCCTTTACCAAACGAACCCTAATCGATTTACCTTCTTATGGTGCGTTTACGTACTCGTAATCGGAATGAGATGAATTAGAATGAAATGGAATTGAAATGAGCTGGAATGAGAATGGTAAATCTGAATCAGAATAAGTTGTTTACTTAACTGTAGGAATCGGAATCGGAATGAAGGAGTATTACCATTGATGTGTTTACTTTATCCAGTAATCGGAATGAATTATTAAAAAGTTACAAAAATACCCATAGTTATAATTATATATTAATTTATTATATATTAATTATTATTAATTTTTTGATGTATTAAATTATTCAATGTTAAATTATTCTTTTTATTAAAATATTAAATATTATTTTATTATTAATTATTGATTAATAATTTTTATTGATTATTGATTATTTAAGTATTAAATAATTATTAATGTATTAAATTACTAAATAATAAATTATTCTTTTTATTAAATTATTATTTTATTAAAATGTTAAATATTATTTTATTATTAATTATTATTAATTATGACTTATTATTTATAAATTAATATTAATTAATTATCTTAAGGACAATATTATAATTTCCCATTAATAATGGGAATGAGAATCTCATTCCCATGAGGGTGGTGGGAATGTGATTCTCATTCTCCATTCCCAAATTTATGGGCCCCACTCCCATTCACATTTTCATTCTCATTTCTATTCAATTTTATGAAGTAAATAATGTTATTGGAAATGATTCTCATTCATTCTCATTGCCCATTGGAAATGATTCTCATTCATTCTCATTGCCCTTCAGAAAACACACTATCTATTTGAAAATGTTATATGTGATGTCACATATCCAAGGCCAAAACAAGATGTGTGGGTTGTGTTGGTGAAATTATTGTAAATCGTGTATTTTGTTGGTTTTAAAGCGAATGGTTAATTGTGGGGATTTTAGTGGAAAATGGTGCATATGTTAATACATACTATATATATCCATGAAATAGAAAATGAGTGGGTCAGTTCATAAGCACAATCAACACATATAAGATTTGTATATTTTATGGAGTCAATATTATTTAAATTATTTAATTTATTTTAAAGTAATTATTTTTCTTCATGGGAAAAGATGCTTATGTTACAGCAATTATTTCAAGCTGAAGATCTACACCAATTAGTGATAAAGAGATGTCTCAACAAGTATTTGGTGACAAATCGAGATTTTATAAGAGACTTGTCGGACGTAGATGAGTTCGTGATCCTCAAGTTTCCTTATCCAATAAAGAGGTTTTTCGTCATGAGTTAGCAACCACTCGATCTTAGTTACAAACGACTCAAGTAGAATTGAAGAATACAAAAGATCAATTGCTTCAATCTGTTATATCATTTTAGATAACTCTTTCACAAGATCAATTTCCATCCTCTTCTTCAAAATTTTTATTTGTGACTATGTTTGTCCCTTCTATTTTAGCTTAGTCTTTATTATTTTAAATATGTCAGTATTTTAATTACATTAGATTGTGTCCCGTGTGTTGCTGTGGTTTTTATTTTCAAAAAGAGAATAAAAGATGACCTCAAGACTTACAAAGATGGCTTAGGTCGCCTGACGTAATCCAGAATATTGAAGTTCAAGTGCAATCAGGTGGTTCATTATTTAATTAACTTGGGCATTAAGTAATTAATTTGGTCATGGGCATGAATATTGGTCATGGGCATGAAATTGTGTCCTTTTTAGTTTAGGAATTCTTTTTGGATTTAGTTTAAGATTTCATAATTCGAGTAGGATCATGAATGTCTTATTAGATAAATCAAGTTTCATTAATAAAATTAGGTGAACAATCCTTATAAAAAATCACATATTGTGCTTGTTGTGTGGGCTTAAATTGCTCTCCATTTGGTTCTTGAAAGAACTGCAAAACTTACCAAATGAGGTTATTGTCCTTTGCAGCGTTCAAGCAATTAAAGGTCTGTGAGGCTTGTTCTTCATGGGTTACTAATCTTTAGAACCTGTGTTTGGCATTTCTTGGTATGAGATTCTAATCTCGTGTGAGTTTTGTAAGATTTATTCTTGTAAGGTGTGTATCAGTGGGTACCAGAGCTTGGTTACAAATCAAGTTTTATCTATTTTTTCTTTAATTCTTGTTTGTTTCTTGTTGAGTCTTACATAAATCTTGGTTACAAGATTCAGATCCTTGAATTCAAGATTCGGTTTCTTGGTTCCAAGATTTAGTTTCATGATGTTTATTGTTGGTTCCTTTGAGTTTATTATAGTTCTTGTGTTTTAATTTCGATTTTTCATCGTTCTTTGGAGTCTTTACATTCGGTCATAAAAAAAGCTGGATAGAATTTGGTTCTTGATTAAACCTTGAGGATTCTTAGTGATTCTTGAAAGCCCATAACTAATCTTGCATAACATTAATCAAATCTTGAAACAAATCTTATTCCTTTTTATTTCTTAAATCTTGTGTGTAATACCTTAAAATTCAGACCTAATTTATGTTGAAATGGGTAGTTGTTTTCATGTCAATTAGGTTTTCCTTGGAATATATTCGGATTGATGGAAATTAATGGAATGGAGTGGAATGCAATTTAAAATTCATTATTTGAATTGATGGAATGGAGTGAATTAAGTTTTTTATTTGTGTTAAAATGAAGCCATCATTGTTAGCTAAATTTCTGTCGATAGTATCCAAATGAGATTTTCTAGATGATTTTGCAGCCATTTGTAGCTAATTCCACACCTCCAGCCTTGAGATTCTGATACCAATTGTCATAGGTCGAATTTTAGGGATCGCCAAAATTTTTCCTTGTGGCATCTAACAAATCAGCCTAGATTAAGCCTACAAGAACAACATTAAGGTTAATCGTAATTGGTTTGCGAAGGAAGTTAAGTAAACATCGATTTAGCATTCATTCACATGATTATATCATGGTAAAACATATAAGCAACACAACAATAAAGTATACAAGTAGCACAAGGAGAACAAGTCAATTGGACAATCGAAGCAAACATGTTTATTCATTAATCTAACCAACTAAGGACGATGGAGTATACAACTTAAGTCCCTAAAGTGCCCCTTCTAAGTACCTAAGTCGCCCCCTTAAAGACTTTTTAAAAACATTACACAAGAAACAAGAGAACACATACACAATGTTTGAGTCACACTCCCCCACCCCCTCCACCCCTGCTCACTAAAATAAAAATAAAGAAAATATAATAGTGTAGGCTAACACCACAAAACAAACGGTCATGAGTAAATTTTTGACCCTAAATATGAGTTTGTAACACTTGGCATGGCAGCTACTTTTTTCAAGGAAACAAATTATCCCACAAGCCAATTCATGACAAACTTGACTTTTTATCAACTGTTCTTTTTATCTCATGGTAAAAAAGAACTTGCAGAGCATTGCCCAATTTAAAATGGAAATGATTAGCCATAATAACTTATTGTCTCATTCAGCTATAACTCCACTAGAGATAAGCTCAACGACCATCACATTTGATAATCTGAAGTATCTTTCTGCAATCACCAATTATTTCCCAAGTAAATGGCCTGCTTGTGCATCCACTTTTGCTGCCCGCCATTTAAATCCAATCCATTATTAAAGCACATGCCTCATTATGAACCGCTTGGCCCACCATATCATACCATAACCAAAGCTCTATATTACTAGGAAGTTTCTTCTCACTTTTACATTCTCCCAAGGAGTTGACATCAAACGGGTATCTAGCACTTAACAAAGCATCTTTATGAGAGTTTTAACAGAGGCCATTAGGCCAACAATGCAATATGCCCGGTCTAGGGAAGACGAGTCCGTCTCAAATCCGCAAGGATCAGAAAATTTTGGATATGCACACTTAAAAAATCTACATTCAGATGTCGGATTTTTGAACCCACGTGTGGATTTAGATTTGGATCCACGTGTCAAATTTTTTTTATAAATATAAACCGAATCTAAATTTAAAAATACAAATATGAGATTAAAAATTCCGGATCCAAAGACATATTCCGCAACCGAATTTAGCAAGTTCCAGATTTGAATTCAGATTTTACCGTCCCTAACACAGGCATCGAAGTTCTTGATTACCACGTTGACCACACTTTATTATAGGAAGTTGCGGTAAAAATTACAGTATTGCGATAGAAACTTCATATTTGTAATATAAAACATTTTAAGAACTGGTATGTGTAAATTTGTAAGGCAATATAAAATTTTAGAACAGAATTTAGAAGTAGTAACAGTTACAGATGACTCACATCAGCAAGAAGATGCCTTGATATTGGTACTGGCGCGCACTAGTGCTAGGAATATTGGCACCACCGAAGCAAACTTCATTCTGGGTAATGGAAGCCATTTTCAAAAGAAAACTTGGACAAGGACAGCTACTGGCTCCAACTTAATCTCCAGGAAAATCCCATTGTTGAAATTTATTCTTACCTTTTCCCCCCTCAGAATCCTCATACAGGAATGCTTCCAGCTTTGAAATATGCCTTATTCTCCTGATTTTAGAGCAGCATTCCATGGATCAAACTTTACTCTTTTTTGACCCTCTAGATTCCAAGATGTTTCGTTCATCACATGTGAGTTCAAATAAGTAGCATTTTCCAATCAATTTGTCAAATGCTACTCTGGGTTTAAGAGTTGTGTCAAGATCGATCTCAGGGCTAAACATATTTCATGCGCAAGACTAATAAGCAAAGACAGGAACAGATTAACATTTTTTATATTTTATAACTTCTGAAAACGTGTATAAAATTTCAAATAACTACTCGAACACAGTTCGTTGAACAGGTGATACAGTATTCCTATAACTTTTCTTTATAACCTGAAATTTCAGTCAAAGAATGTGTATAACAAACAAAAAATGGGAACATATGTAAGCAGTGAGGAAAAACACCACGTGTGGATGTTACACATTACAAAACAGGTACAGAAATTGACACAGACACGGGGACATCACCAGGAAAACTTGTATCCCTATTTGTAGCTGAGTTTCCAGCGAAAGCATACCCGACACCCAATCCACCAAAATGCAAGGATGCATTCTCGCATCTCTGGAACACTCTAGCAAGCGATGCTGCCTTTCTTCTTGCACGCTTTGTACCAGTAAACAACAGAGTCTGAAGCAAACCAGCCAATGACGGTGCTTTTAGCACTCTATCAGTTGTAGCTGCCCCGCCACTCCGGCAAAACTCAAGTAATGCTGCGACTGCATTCTCTTTCCCCCTTGGTGTCCCGCACCTCATCAGTCCTATCAACCCTGCCACTGCCATTTCCTCCTTCCCCACGGCTGCAGCCCCAATCGGTTGTCTCACGATCAGAGCCAATGCACCTGCTGCTTCCTCTGCAACCCCTTCATTTCCCAATGCTCCTACCAGTGCTGTAACAGCCCCCGCCTCTATCATTCTCACACAATTATCAGTGTGAGTGGATAGATTGAATAAAGCTGTGACACCATCCTTCTTCCCTCTAGGAGTTCCTAATCTCAACAAAGTTGCTAAGGCTTCAACAGCCCCACCTTCATCTGCTATTTTCTTTTTATACTCATGAACTGCAGAGAGGCTAAACAAAGTCGCTGCAGCATTTTCCCTTGCTTCTGTTGTCAGTCCAAACCTCAGAACTTCGACAATTGATCGAAGACACCCTTCCTCATCCATGATTCGACTTTTGTTCTTGTCATAAATTGACAAATTAAGCATTGCAGTAACTGAATTCTCTTGCGCAACAGGCTTAGGGGACGAAAGAAGGTTGCGGAGATGGGGTATTGCACCAGCTTTTGCAATGATAGCACGATTTTCTTTTCCGGTTTTTGCTAACAAGCGTATCTCCCGAGCAGCCACAGTCTTTGCACTAGGAGACCCATTTGCTAGCTGTTGAATGAGAAGCTCCGCTGTGGCTCTATTGGCTTCAATTGCAGCTCTACTTGGCGAAGCCGAGGCAAAAGATTCTGCAGATACATCTGAAGTCCCTGAAGGGTCATAAGGAATTCCATGAGCAGTACACCACAGCATGATCAAATTCCTCAAAGCTCGATTGGGTACCATCTGTTCGTGGACAAGCATTTGACCTGTCTTAGGACAAGTATGATGCCCTTCCTCAATCCACCTAGCTATTGAACTCCTATCATAAGTCTGTCCGGTGGAAATTATCACTGGATCGCGCATCAGATCCAGTGTTATCGGGCAACAAAAGTCCTTAGGAATAGATAAAAAGGTCTTGGCAATCTGTTGGGTAATCAACCCTTTTCTCGGCTTCTTATGATTGTCAATTCCCAACTCTACCTCATCTTCCTCAAACCCGAAAAGTAAGAACCTGGAATACCTCATTATCGCAACAGACCCATTGAGCACAGAAGCTGTTGGCTCAACATCCCCCTCATGATTAACAATTTGCTCCTCCATAAACTCAATTTCAGCTCTACAACTCCTCGCATCCCTAATCCCCAAACCCTCCACAAAAAATGACCTCAAATCCACTTGATCTGGGACCTTCCCATTTTCAAACTTGTCAAGAAATGAAAACAACCGAACCCTCAACAACTCATCATTTTTATCCATATACAATTTAGCCTTCCTAGCATGTCTCTGCATCAATTCAATCTGCTCCCTAATATCTTCACTCATTTCAACATCATCAACAGGAAAAACATCCAAAAGGGTGGATATTTCTTGATTCAAATCATGAAAATGTCCCGAGATCGAATGATTTTGAAGCAATAGCCACAATTTACTAGATTGTCCACAATAATCAAGCAAAATCTTGCACCTATAGAGAAGCATATACAACTCCTTGAAACACAACATAGCAGTTGAATGAATACAAGTACCTGAATCCCTCAGATACTCCAACAACACAAGAAACACCTCGATCTTTCTAATCAAAGACCGAGAATTCCTCCTCTGAAAGAAGATATATCTATCCAAAAAACAAGAAACCAGCTCCGACGAAATTGACACAAGGGTTTGTACAAGAGCCACATCCGTTAAGTCAACCGGAGCCAAAAACGCTTGCAAAGATGGTGACCTTCGCCTTCTAAGAGACGAAAATATGGCTGCTGTAGCCATATAAGCTTGTAAAAAAAAAAAAAAAACAAACCAACCTTTCTAACAAATAGATCTATAGATAATTCAAAAAAAAAAAAAAATCAATTTTACTACACAAAATCAAAAACTAATACAACCCAATAGGCTATGAATACAAAGAAAGAAACAAAGACTTAAAAAGAATATAAGAAAACTCTTACTTCTCTTCTGGGTTTGTTTAGGTGGGTTTTGAAATGTTGAATCTTCAAATATGGAGAAATCGATGGGCAAAGTTTTTGGTGAATAAAAATGAAAGGGCATTTTTTAATTTCTTTTTTAAGTGATGTGAAAATGAATTTTCTTTTCTCTGTGTGTTTGTGTGCCGTATCCGCGTTTGGAGAGGGAGAAAATAATAAAAAAAGAAAAGTAGATCTTCTAAGAAATTCAATCAATTTTTGCACGACGACTTGTAATGGTTTGAACGGATAATTTATTTATCCATCCATATTCTTGTCCAATCGTTTTGTTATCTTATTGGAAAAGCTCAAATTTTAGGTTTTTAGTAGTAGAGATCTTAAAATTCTATTAAGAAGTTAATTTGTTTGAAATATTTTTATTTTATTTCATAAACTTACTTCATTTCTTTAACATAACTTTAAAAGTTTGTCTATTAAAGTATTTGGGGAAAAATTAGGCACATGACACATGGTCAAACACATTTCAAATGGGATCCAAATCCTCGTTAGACCCTGACAAAAGAACCTATCATCAGAGACTGATGGCATAATCTACCATCATAGTCCGAGGACAGAAGCTATCATCAGAGTCTGAGGTCAGGACCTTCGTCAGAGTATGAATTCAGAGCTACTCGATATGAGTTCCATTTCAGGCTTGGTTCCAACAAAGGCGAGCAAATATCATGCAAAGATTGAGCCCAAGATATCAGCTCTTTAATGATATGAATATGCTGAAAAAGGAATGAGACATCCAATTAATTGCTTTCTGTTACTTTAAGCTAGACAATCATCTAGAATAGGGAAGTTTCGAGATTCTAGGGAGTGAGTCAGTTAATGGGAAATGTGAATAGAATGTAATCGTTATCAGTTTGTTTTTCTTATAACGAGATATTATAAATAGTGTAAAAAACCCTAAAGCAATGGATCGAAAATTCACCCACCCATCTTCGACAAATATATGGGGAAGTCTGACCCAATCATCTACCTGGTCCAGTTTCGACAGAGACTTTCACTAGAGACCACCAACGAGGCTCTAATGTGCAAGTTGTTCGTTAGCACTCTTGCCGGAAACGTCTTCTCTTGGTTCCTACAATTGCTAGAAATATCCATTGGGAGCTTTGAAGAGCTGGGACGAAGGTTCATCGAGCAGTACCACGACAACCGCCCACTGAAGTTACTATAGCAGACCTACAGCTGGAACAGAGGTACGATGAGCCCCAAACAATACTTACAAAGGTTCGTTGATAAGATGAACATCGTCAACCTAGATTCCATGTTAGCAACAACTTTTTTTGTCAGAGGATTAGTCAGCAGGTCCTACATTCATTAGGAGTTCCTGAAGGCGCCTCCACATGACATGTCAAAAGTACTAGAGCTGAAGGCATGGTGAAGGTAATGGAGAATAGAAACTGGATGTCTCAAGCTGCTGCGGTCACATAATAGAGCAGGGTCACAACAGCAGTAGAACCAGAAATAAGCAGAACCAAAACTCAAGGAAAAAAAAGCCAGAGAGAGACAGAAAATGAGTCAAGACTTCAAGACTGAACAGAGGAGAAGATACGATTCCGAGCCCAAGCGCCCAAGGTGGGAAGATGATTAGAAGTGGTATGAATTAACCCTACCTTAATAGCAGATCTTCCATAAAGTGAAAAACCAAGGTCTACTCAGAGAACCACAACCAATGAGAGTGTCAGAGGATTACCGAGACAAATGGTTGTACTGTGAGTTTCATAGAGAGGTGAGACACACTAATGCCAGATGTAAGAACCTGTACCGACAGCTAAAAGCGATTATGAAGAATGGTAAGCTGAAAGGGAAAAGACAACTGGAAGCCGGAGCTCCACCCTAGGAATTCAACTACCAGCAGCATCAAAGCCATAGAAGCACCTAGCAAGGACCTGAAGTAACATCGAGTAGTACCTCAAGAGGTGTGGGGGGCTGGCTCATGTTTCCTGTGAAAGAGTGGACGTGTTTCGAAGAAGGACATGGGAAACAAAATAAATTAAAACGCCGACTCATAGAAAAAGATAACCAGATGAAAGCCCCCGGATTTCAACTAAACTACATCAGGTCAGGAGCATGACCAAACACATACTCAGAACCGATCTCATTCAAAGATAGAGACATGGACATACCGAGGCCGGCGCATTTGGATACTCTGGTAATTAAATTACGTATAGTAGATGCAATGGTATCCCACGTGTTGGTAGACGGAAGGAGCAGTTCATACATCATCTTTTGGGAAGCATTCTGACGGATGGGTATAGATAAGAGCCTCATATCACCCACACTGAAACCAGTGTTAGCATTTAATAATGCGAGGGTGAAGCCCCTGGGATAATAAAACTTCCAGTGTACGCTGCAGATAGGGTAATTCCGATCGAATTTCTGATCATCAACGCTATGTCCTCGATGAATGTACATACTTTACCCCATATGTGAATGTAAACTTATGTGTGTTTTTATTTAAAGTATAAGTATCTAATTTCATTCTAGTGCGGTAAAGAGTTAAACTCTTAATATGAGAATATAGATTAATCTTACTTATATTATAATATATGAATTATAATATGAAGACTAATATTTAATCTTATCTTATATTTTTTGGTGTCATGATTCGTTGTAGACAATCTCATCTTGGTTGGTATTGTTAATATTTTACCCATATTATATGAGATAGTAATTTAAATATTGACAAACTTTATTACCGTCTTTATGGATAGTTTTATATAATTTAGCATAATTGAATACTTACCATGACTATTATAGATAAATATTGTCACCACCTATATGGTTGGTTTTATATGTTTTGGCATAATTAATTCCTAAATTAAATTATTTGGGTAATAATAACAATTTATATATCATAAAAAGTAAGATTTCTCTATATTCGAAATGTCAAGAGCGGATCCCCTAGCCCCAATATTCTATTTTATTGTTGCAGTCTATTTAAAAATTACCCATCACTTCAATCAATTTAGCCTTTTTTTTTTGAATTGTTATTTTATTTTACTAAATTTATTCCTTATGGATCGACCTTGGACTTACCGGGTGATTTTGTTACTTCTACACTCTTATACTTTAGAGTAAAGAACCACTTTGTGAGTGTGTCAAGTTTTTGGCGTCGTTGTCGGGGACTTATTTATCTTTCACTATTAATTTTGAGGTTAGATACATTTACTTGTGTCTAATTTTTTTTACTTATTATTTTTGTTTTCTTGTGTTTCAGGTTCTCAGACACTACATGAGAAGAACCAGAAGCTTTGAAATATGTCCGCTTGACCCTGAAATTGAAAGAACAATCAGACAGTTGAGAAGTGAAAGGCGAGAAGGTCAAGAAGCAATCATCAACATGGAACCTGAACCTTTGGAAGTTGCACCACCAATTCCCATTCGAGACAGAACCATTCCGGTGATTGACGACTTCATTTCATGTATTGTACTTCCTCCATTACCAGTAAATGTGTGTGATATCAAAACATGCATTCAGATGATACAGCAATCAATTCAGTTTGGGGGGAATGCAACTGAAGATCCTAATGCCCACATCAGCAACTTTCTGAAAGTTTGCGTCACTTTCAATTACAACCGAGCAGCTGAAGAAGCAATGAGACTGCATGTTTTCCCATATTCCTTGAAAGACAGAGCTAAGGCTTGGCTACATTCACTACCAGCAGGTTCCATCACAACTTGGAACACTCTAGCCACCAAATTCCTTGCAAAGTATTTTCCACTAGCCAGAACTGTAAAGTTGAGGAATGACATCACATCATTTGTACAACATGACTCAGAATCCCTTTGCGAAGCTTGGGAAAGATACAAGGATTTGCTCAGAAAATGTCCTCACCATGAGATTTCAAAGTGGCTACAAGTCTAAACTTTCTATAATGGTCTTTATGGACTGATGAAAACCACAATTAATGATGCTGCTGGAGGAGCTTTAATGGCAAAAGGAGAAGATCAGGCTTGGGACCTAATTGAAGAAATGGCCAACAATAATTCTTTGTGGCCAACAGAAAGGTGCATGATTCTACGAATCGCAGGAATTTATGAAGTTAGAGCCAACACAACAATGAATGCCAAGCTGGATCAGATATGCAAATTCATGGAAACTCTTAGCACGCAAAGAAATATTGGATCCACAAGTTCACCATATGGTGGAACATTAGAGACAAAATCATACCATCAAAATGAAAAGACGGTGAATTATGTCAACAATTTCAACAGACAGGGAAACAATCCATATTCCAACACTTACATCCCAGGGTGGAGGAATCATCCCAATTTCGCATGGAGCAACAAATCAGGGCAAATGAACAATCCACCACTAGGATTCCAACAACAAAATAAAGGCCAGGAGTATGAAAAAGAACCAGGACTAACAGAAGTGCTGGCCCAGCTGAAAAAGCAAGAAGCAAAATACGATGCCTTAGCAGCTATGGTTCAAAATCAAGTAGCATTGAATCAAAACCATTCAGCTTCTATTAAAGCACTAGAGAATCAAATGGGACAACTGGCCAATGCTCAGAGTTACAGACCGCCAGGTAACCTTCCTAGCAACACAGAACCAAATCCAAGGAACCGAGGAAAGAAGCAATGTCAAGCCATTACTTTAAAAAGCGATACTGAAATCAACAAAGATATTGGAATCAAGGCATCCATTGAGGAAGTTCCAAAAGAAACAGAGCCAAAGATGGAGGAAAAAGAAGCAAAGGAAAAAGATCGAGAAAGATTCACTCCACCTCCACCTTTTCCACAGCGTCTCCAGAAAAGTAAATTGGACAAGCAATTTGCTCGAATCCTGAAGGTCTTAACAAAGCTGCATATCAACATTCCATTTGTAGAAGCCTTGGAAGAAATGCCCAGCTATGTCAAATTCATGAAAGATATTCTGTCACAAAAGCGGAGATTGGGAGATTACGAGACATCAGCATTGACAGAAGAATGCAACGCCATCATTCAGAGGAAACTTCCCCCAAATTTGAAAAATCCTGGCAGTTTCACCATTCCTTGCACCATTGGAGAACATTACATTAGTAAAGCTTTGTGTGATTTAGGTGCTAGTGTTAATTTGATGCCTTTTTGATTTACAGGAAACTGCAGATTGGAGAAGCAATGCCCACCTCAGTCTCTTTGCAACTTGCTGATAGAACACTCGTATTTCCGAGAGGTGTAGTTGAAGATGTGCTGGTCAAAGTTGACAAACTAATTCTCCCAGCAGATTTCATTATCCTTGACATGGAAGAAGACAAAGATGTACCTATCATTCTTGGGAGACCATTATTGGCTACAGGTCGAACTGTTACTGATGTACAAAAAGGAGAACTAATCATGAAAGTGCAGGACCAAGAAGTTACTTTTAATGTTGTCAAAGCCATGAAATTCGCGAGTGATAAAAAGGAAGAGGAATGTTTCAAAATTGATGTTGTAGATAGTATCATCCAGGATACTGATGCAATGCCACTTCCAACTGATAAACTTGACAGCGAGCTAGATGCTGAAATTCTGGAATGTATCAACTATCTTGACAAACCATTTCGTTTCAAATCGACACCACATATGGAAAGTTTAGAACTAACCGAAAAATGAGTGAATCAAGCCTTCGATTGAAGAACCACCGCAGCTTGAAATAAAGATACTTCCGACCCTCTCAAGTAAGCATTCTTAGGAAACTCTTCTGAATTACCTATGATTATTTCTTCGTCGCTAACATTGGAGCAGGAAGATAAGTTGATGAGAGTTTTATGAGAACACAAGAAAGGCATTGGCTGGACTATAGCAGCCCTTCGTAGTCCATCATTTTGCATGCATAAAATTCTGATGAATGACGTGTTGGGTTTCTAGATTTAGTCCCAAGATCAAATCAAGCATAAAATGTGAATGAATAATCAAAGAAGAGTGGCGAAAACACACTTACATTGAGCAGATATAGGATGCGTCAACAACAAAAATTTTCTCCAAGAAGCTTTGTGAAAATCGGCCAAGGGGAACCTCCAAGCTCCAAGCTTTCTTGTGATTTCAAGCTCTCAGTTGGTTCCCCTAACACCTTGTATGATTCCTTTGATGAGTGCTAGCTCTATGAAATTTTTGCAACAAAAATTCACACTTCCTTCCATGTATTTTCGGTGAAGAAGAAAGAAAAATGGGGAGAGTTTTTCTTGCTAGGTTTCGGTCAAAGAGAGAGAAATGAAGCTTGTTAATAAAATTTCCAAAATCAATTAATTGATATACCAAAAGTGTATTTGGTAATAGGTCACTCAAGCTTGACATTGGAGTGTATTAGAAGTCACCAACTAATTCACCTAACCCATCAACCAAAAGCTACTAAGGTGACAAGTGAAGTGACATTTTATGTGACATGTGGGCCCCACTCGATTCCAAATGCTAGTGGGCCCGCAAACACTCCCGGCTCGGGTTCGCTAATTCCGAATTAACGAACTTCCGTCGTGACGTAATTAAATCGAATTTAATTAAATAATTATGTCTAGCACAATTACTATTCACATCGCTAATGAATTAATTCTAAATTAACTCGTTTGCCCGAATTAAAATCTAATTTTAATTCCGCATCGAAATCTAATTTCGTATAATATATCGAATATATTATTTTATCGATTAATTCAAAATTAATCTTTCTCTCTCTCCAAATAATACTTTATCCCAGATAAAGTCTCTCCGCAATTAATCCCATATTAATTAAGCTCGAATCATACGTCATCGGTGAATCTTCGGGAAGCAACCCAAGAGATCCCTGGATATGTTGGCAGTAAATCCGGTCGTCGGACTATCCGAACACGTACGTACCAAGTACTATATTTTTACCGATTTACGAGATAAAGTTGGCTTCTAACAACGTCATGCCTACCCAATTCTCCAGAAATATTCTTAATGGAATATACGATCTTTATCAGGCGTAGTATACGTAGTATCATGTATAACGATCCAGTATCAGATTCACGTGCAAGGCCTGGGGCTGGAATAGTGTCTGCCACGTACGAATCACATATCGGATCATCAGCAACTAGTCTCTTTAATCGGATAATCACGACCTAGTCATATTATTCCGATGGTTGCAACACTTTAGAGAACTAGTTATGTATCCCTGCGTGATCATCATCTCCATATGACTGAAGTGATACTTCCGTCTTGACATCACATCCAATACACTACGATTCTCAATAAACCCAGAAGAGGCGTACACAGAACCTGTTAAAGTCCTGGACGACCAAAACCAAAGCGTATTGATTGTCGCAAGTACTAGCGATGCAAGTCTCAGGTTAAGACCAAATACACCTACCCTGATGCGGATTCCCATAGACACATAGTCATACTACCAATGGGATTCCGTGGGGTCTATCCAGAGCGAAGCTGTTTTCCATACCATCGGTAAAACACAACCTCCTATCACACTTGCATAAGTATCCAATACTTAAATATATGAGAACTATGCTGTTACGCTTCCATAACACGCACAAGTGCAATACTAGTCTATTCTGCATTATCGATGTCCAGTCTCGATAATACTACGACTAGGGATATTTAATGATAAAACCTTTATGGATTGATATTGTCTCATATCTTATCAATCCGGAACTAATCATAAGGACTTTCATCATTCACATATTAAGTAATCTAATTACGAAATGATAAAAGGCAATTTCCATTGCTACATAATTAATTTGTACAAAAACACAATGTCTTTTACAAATAGTGACGCTATGGGTCATAATTGTCCAACAATCTCCACTTGGCCTATAGCCAGTCACTCAAGCATCTAACACCTGAACTATGTACATGTCGCTCAAACTTTTGCTGAGGAATGGCTTTCGTCAGCGGATCTGCAATGTTGTCCTCTGATGCGACCTTCTCGATCTTCACATCGCCACGATGTATGATCTCACGAATCAGATGGAAACGTCGAAGAACATGCTTGGATCTTTGATGAGACCGAGGTTCCTTAGCCTGCGCTATAGCCCCGTTATTGTCACAATACAATGGAACGGGCTCAGCTGCTAACGGTAATACTCCTAATCCAATTAGGAATTTTCGGATCCAAACTGCCTCTTTTGCTGCTTCAGCTGCAGCAATACTCCGCTTCTGTTGTTGAATCGGCAACAGTCTCTTGCTTGGAAGATTTCCAGCTTACTGCTCTGTTATTCAAACAAAATATGTACACCGATTGCGACTTACAGTCGTCTTTGTCGGTTTGGAAACTTGCATCGGTATACCCAGTTACCTCAAGTTCTCCATCTCCATAGATTAAGAAAGCATCCTTAGTTCGTCTAAGATACTTAAGAATATTCTTAACCGCCATCCAGTGACTTTCACCTGGATTAGCCTGATAGCGACTACACATGCTCAAAGCATAGGAGACATCAGGTCGCGTACATATCATGGCATACATGATCGATCCGAATTCCGAGGCGAACGGTATCCGACTCATGCTGTCTCTCTCATCTTGAGTTTTAGGACACATGTCCTTAGATAGAGTGACGCCATGTGACACTGGCAACAGTCCCCTCTTGGACTGATCCATGTTGAATCTCTTCAACACTTTGTCAATGTACGTGCTCTGGGAGAGTCCAAGCAGCTTTCTAGATCTATCCCGGTAGATCTTTATTCCTAGAATAAAGGCTGCTTCTCCCAAATCTTTCATGGAGAATTTTAATGAAAGTCAAGCTTTCACCGACGTTAACATGGGAATGTCATTGCCAATAAGCAATACATCGTCAACGTAAAAGACAATGAATGTCAGTGCTCTCCCACTAACCTTCTTATATACACAAGGATCATCCTCGCTTTGAACGAAATCATATTCTTTTAAGATCTCATCAAAGCGTTGGTTCAAGAACGCGATGCTTGCTTCAATCCATAAATAGATCGATTTAACTTACAAACCTTGTTTGCAAGTCGCGGCACGACAAAACCGTCAGGCTGTTGCATATAAACATCCTCCAAAAGGTTTCTGTTAAGGAAAGCGGTTTTGACGTCCATCTGCCATATCTCGTAATCGAAATATGCAGCTATAGCAAGCATTATCCGAATGGATTTAATCATGGCAACGGGTGAGAAAGTTTCATCGTAATCGAAACCATGTCGTTGACGATACCCCTTCGCTACAAGCCTAGCTTTGTATGTTTGTACATTGCCATCCATGTCGGTCTTCTTCTTGAAGACCTATTTGCAACCAATAGGCTTTACGCCTTCTGGTGCATCAACCAGTGTCCAAACTTGGTTGGTATACATGGAATCCATTTCGGACTTCATGCCTCTTGCATAAAGCGGAATCGATATCTTGTATCGTTTCCTCATACGTAGCCGGTTCGTTATCCTCAATGAGATTAATACCTATATGAGGTGAGATCAGAAATCCATACCTCTCAGGTTGTTTTCTGACTCTCTCCGACCTATGGTCCTTATGTAATCGAAGATTGTGGTACAACTTCATCCCTGATGAACTGTTCATGTTCCGTTGAGGATTCTATGCCAGGAACAGTATCACTTCGATTTTCATTGAGTTCTACTTTCCTCCCACTAACCACTGCATTTAGGAATTCTTCTCAAGGAAAACCGCATGTAGCTTTGTTCTCTTGGTGATAGAAGTAATATCCTTTGGTTTCCCTAGGATATCCTACAAATAGGTATTTATCTGATTTGGGTTCAAGTTTGGTACCTTCCAAACGTTTGACGTATGCCCAGCATCCCCAAACTCTCTCAGGAATGAGAAACCCGGTTTCTTTCCTGTCCATATTTCATACGGAGTCTGTTGAACAAACTTTGACGGAACCTTATTCAAAATAAGTATTGCACTGTTTAATGCATATCCCTAGAAGGAAATAGGTAGCTCAGTGCGACTCATCATAGACCTTACCATGTCTAACAAAGTTCGGTTTCTCCGTTCGGACACACCATTTAATTGCGGTGTTCCGGGAGGAGTCCACTGTGAAAGAATACCATATTCTTTCAAGTAGTCAAGAAACTCATTGCTAAAGTATTCGCCACCACGGTCCGACCGTAATGTCTTAATACTTTTACCTGTCTGTTTTTCAACTTCGTGTCGAAACTCTTTGAATTTCTCAAAAGTTTCCAACTTGTGTCTAATAAGATACACATAACCATAACGCGATGCATAATCTGTAAAGGTTACGAAGTATTCATATCCACCTCTAGCCTGGTTAGACATGGGCCCACAAACGTCACTATGAACAAGGGCTAACAGTTCGGTGGCGCGTACACCTTTACCGTTAAAAGGTGATTTAGGCATTTTGCCTAATAAGTAAGATTCGCAGACGTCATATGAATTTGGATCAAATCCGTCCAAGTACCCACTCTTCGAAAGTGTGGATATGCGAGTCTTGTTTATGTGTCCCAAACGACAATGCCACATATAAGTTTCATCTTTATGACTTACTTTAAGCCTTTTGTTTGTTACATTTTGAGATTGGTTTATATTCAAAATATAAAGACCATTATTTACAACAATAGTGCAAATTTCTATATCATTTTTATATATAAAACACCCAGTGTTTCGAAATACAAAAGTATACCCACATTGGGTTAACATAGATACAGAAATAATATTCCTAGTCAAACTAGGTACATAATAACAGTCTGTTAGTTCAAGTACATGCCCCGAGGGCAGTTCCAAAACAAAAGCCAACGGCAAAATAGCGACAGATGTCCCATTTCCAACACGCAGGTCAATCTCTCCTGACGCCAGTTTCCTGCTAATCCGCAGATCCTGCACATCAGTACAAATGTGAGTACTACAACCAGAATCAAAAATCTAATTTTTAAAACTAGAAGTAGTCATGTTTATTTCTATAACAAACATACATGAGGCCGGTGCCTTGCCCGCCTTATCTCCTTCTGGAGCGCCTTGTACTCGCGGCAGTCACGCTTCCAGTGACCCCGCTTCCTGTACTGGAGGCATACATCCTGAGATTTGTCCTTAGGCTTCCCAGAAGCCTTTGATGCTTTACCTTTGCCCTTCTTCTTATGCTTCTTTTTTTCTTCACACCTCCAGTCGCCTTGGGCCCAGCCCTCGGTGTCCGAGATGTCGAAGCAAAGTGCGCCTCGTACTTTTTTCCCTTAAGAAGTTCCTTTTCTGCCTCACGCAGCGTGGACATCAGCTCTCCAAGAGTCTGCTCTTGGTTCATCATATTGTAGTTCATGATGAACCTACTCCAAGTGTCGGGGAGAGACTGCAAGATCAAATCTATCGAGGTCTCTATCTCAAAGACAATCCCCATTTGTCCAAGCTGCTCAATATCGGCAATCATCTGTGTCACGTGATGTTCAACAGATGTACCCTCCGACATCCGAGCACGAAGAGCTTTTTCTATAACTCATATCTTTGCGATCTAAGATTAGATTGGTGTAGATCATTCAACTTCGCCAACATGGTATAGGGATCCAATCCCTTGTTCTGTCGACGGAATTGCTGGGTCATAGCAGTAAGCATGATAGATTGAGCATTGCGTTGTCATCACTATGTGTCTTCCAAAGATCTAGCTCGAGCAACTGATCAGATCTGGGCTTAGGCCCAAGAGGTCTCTCTATAGTATATAGCAGCCTCTCGGATACAAGGACTATCCTTAGATTCATTCCCAATCGGAAACGTTAGTCCGTTGAAGACATTATCGCCCATGATGATGTCTCAGACACTGTTCTTTCCAGTCATTTTAATTGCGATAGTCTAACTATCTAATTAACAATGTAAGGGTACAGTCTAACTGTTACAAGAAAAATAATACAATATTAGTCCAACTAATAAAATAATTTTGATGAAATAATTTGAAAGCGCGTAAAGCTAAGTATTTGAACGAAATTGCAAATTCAATACTAGCCTCCCACTATTTTTTGGCGAAACTCTAACCCTCTGTGGAGTACTCGGGAAACCTAGTTTCCTAATGGGCTAGGATCCCGTTAAATAACACACAACCTTGACTTTGGCCAACAAGCTGTATGATATTTAACTAGGTAGATCTCGAAGATCAATTGGATCTCATCCAATTCCTAGATCCGGTAGGTGGACCTCCACGTCCGAAACATATATACAATATATATGCCAATATATCCAATATTTTCCTAACATTTTCCTCTGAATCAACTAAGCCTTGGCTTTGGCACAACAAGCTTAATGATTCCCGTTAAACAGGACCCATTGACGTGAGAAAGCTTCGTAATCAATGTCGATGGACAAGAAGTGATCTTGACTTTGGCCAACAAATCACAACTTGGACAAGACACCGATATGGAACGAAGCTTTCATGATTCAAACACATCCGCAATTGTCAAAGGTCTTGACTTTGGCCAACAAACCAGTGCCAATTTTGGATTTTGAGTAAGAATCACTCAATGGAAGGAAAACACTTAATATGTTTTGAGGGTTTTTCACGTAAATTGGCAACCAATTTATTATCTTTGTTAGGTCTCATCATACACCCTTAAGCATGCATTCTAAAAGCATAATAAGGCGCGGAAAGTAAATTAATAACGATATGCGGATGGATATTTAACAACTTGTTTCTAGAACAAATCACTCACTTTCCTCTCCCCGGCTAGCACTATTATACTTCTACCCAATTACATAATACAATAATAGAAACCTCATTACATTGAGGGGAATTAGGTGAGAAGAGATTACAAAGAAATAATAAAGAGAGAAGGCTGGACACACAGGTCCAATTTAATAAATTCTAATTTACAACAATTTCCAAAATTGCCATTTCCCTCTAATATCCATCCGATATACGCTATTCATTCAACACATCCATGTATTCATTCATAGCATGCAATTCAATCAATCTAATCCAATTAATTAATCTTTGAATTATGTGATCATTCAATGTTCAAACAACGATTTGATTTTGCGCGAGTCCAACTCTTTTGAGAATAAGTACTCAAAGTACGAATTCTTGAATTATATCGAACTATCGTTAAATATAATTTAATTCGTATTCAATACTAATTCATTTATTTAATTCCAAATTAAATAACTACACTTTTTAATGCGCTTTAACGACTTAGATTTCAAATCTAATCTAATGGGTCTCAAAGCCCAACTAACATCCAATGTTGTTTAATTATAGTCCGATGGGCTTTCAATTGATTTAATAAGGCATGGGCTTTGGTCAATATGGGTCAAACCCAATTACCAAGCCCAATTAAGGAATCACCCTCATTTGCCAAGAAATCAATTTCGGCCCATAAGGCCCAATTAAACTTTTAAAGCCCATTTGTTATATTTGGACTTAATGGAATGATTTAGGCCCAATATGGATCCAATCCAATTGGCCTAAAACTTGGCCAGACCAAGCCCATTATGACCAAATACAATAATTACTAGCCCAATTCAAAATCAAGCCCAATTAATCAAATTTTAAAATTCCAAATTTTATAATTCGATTAACCAAAGTGTAATACATAAATTAATTATCTAAATTAATATTTCCAAAATACAAATTTAATTAATTAATTATGTATCCAATTGTTCAACTTATGTCCAATTTTTGAATCAAAAAATCAAGTCATTACATGCTAGATTGGTCAAGGCAATGGTGGGTTATTTTTTCCGATTTCGTTTTTCAATCCGATTGAATTTTAAATCAACATTTCCCAATTGTTTCAAGTCATCCAATGATCAAAGAAACAAAAAATACCATGACTATAGGGTAATCTTTACATTCGGCCAAGCCATGTAATGGGTAAAAAATTGATCCAATCAATATTTCATGAAATTGATCATATACAACTTCAATACAACATCATTCAAGAATACTCAATCAATCAATTTTATCAAATCATGCTCAAATTGATTTTACCCAAATTTTACCCTAATTCATTTCATGCTCAAATTGGCTCTGATACCATTGTTGGGTTTCTAGATTTAGTCCCAAGATCAAATCAAGCATAAAATGTGAATGAATAATCAAAGAAGAGTGGCAGAAACACACTTACATTGAGTGGATATAGGATGCGTCAAACAACAAAACTTTTCTCCAAGAAGCTTTGTGAAAATCGGCCAAGGGGAACCTCCAAGCTCCAAGCTTTGTCTTGTGATTTCAAGCTCTCAAGTTGGTTTCCCTAACACCTTGTATGATTCCTTTGATGAGTGCTAGCTCTATGAAATTTTTGCAACAAAAATTCACACTTCCTTCCATGTATTTTCGGTGAAGAAGAAAGAAAAATGGGGAGAGTTTTTCTTGCTAGGTTTCGGTCAAAGAGAGAGAAGAGTGAAGCTTGTTAATTTGATTTCCAAAATCAATTATTGATATACCAAAAGTGTATTTGGTAATAGGTCACTCAAGCTTGACATTGGAGTGTATTAGAAGTCACCAACTAATTCACCTAAACTCATCAACCAAAAGCTACTAAAGGTGACAAGTGAAGTGACATTTGATGTGACATGTGGGCCCCACTCGATTCCAAATGCGAGTGGGCCCGCAAACACTCCCGGGCTCGGGTTCGCTAATTCCGAATTAACGAACTTCCGTCACGACGTACTTAAATCGAATTTAATTAAATAATTATGTCTAGCACAATTACTATTCACGTCGCTAACGAATTAATTCTAAATTAACTCGTTTGCCCGAATTAAAATCTAATTTTAATTCCGCATCGAAATCTAATTTTGTATAATATATCGAATATATTATTTTATCGATTAATTCCAAATTAATCTTTATCTCTCTCCAAATAGTATTTTATCCCAGATAAAGTCTCTCCGTAATTAATCCCAGATTAATTAAGCTCGAATCATACGTCATCGATGAATCTTCGAGAAGTGACCCAAGAGATCCCTGGATATGTTGGCAGTAAATCCGGTCGTCGGACTATTCGAACACGTACGTACCAAGTACTACATTTTTACCGATTTACGAGACAAGGTTGGCTTCTAGCAAAGCGCCATGCCTACCCAATTCTCCAGAAATATTCTTAATGGAATATACGATCTTTATCAGGCGTAGTATACGTAGTATCGTGTATAGTGATCCAGTATCAGATGTCACGTGCAAGGCCTGGGGCTGGAATAGTGTCTGCCCCGTACGAAGCACATATCGGATATCAAGCAACTAGTCTCTTTAATCGGGTAATCATGACCTAGTCATATTATTCCGATGGTTGCAACACTTTAGAGAACTAGTTCTGTATCCCTGCGTGATCATCATCTCCATATGACTGAAGTGATACTTTCGTCTTGACATTACATCCAATACACTACGATTCTCAATAAACCCAGAAGAGGCGTACACAGAACCTGTTAAAGTCCTGGACGACCAAAACCAAAGTGTATTGATTGTCGCAAGTACTAGCGATGCAAGTCTCAGGTTAAGACCAAATACACCTACCCTGATGCGGATTCACATAGACATATAGTCATACTACCAATGGGATTCCGTGGGGTCTATCCTGAGCGAACCTGTTTTCCGTACCATCGGTAAAACACAACCTCCTATCACACTTGCATAAGTATCCAATACTTAAATATATGAGAACTATGCTGTTACGCTTCCATAACACGAACAAGTGCAATACTAGTCTATACTGCATTATCGATGTCCAGTCTCAATAATACTATGATTAGGGATATTTAATGATTAAACGTTTATGGATTGATACTGTCTCATATCTTATCAATCCGGAACTAATCATAAGGACTTTCATCATTAACACATTTAAGTAATCTAATTACGAAATGATAAAAGGCAATTTCAATTGCTACATAATTAATTTGTACAAAAACACAATGTCTTTTACAAATAGTGACGCTATGGGTCATAATTGTCCAACATGACGGGTACAAACACACAGTGGAGAATCAACGGAGACTAAATCCAATCATGAAAGTGGTTGTGAAGAAAGAAATTATCAAATGGTTGGATACCGGCATCATCTACCCCATCTCTGACAGCACGTGGGAGAGTCCTATGCAATGTGTTCCAAAGAAATAAGGAATTACTGTAGTCACAAATAAAAAGAACGAGCTGATTCCATCAAGAACGGTGTCTGGATGATGAGTATGCATGGACTAAATGAAGCTGAACAAAGCCACAAGGAAAGATCATTTCCCGTTATTATTCATTGACCAGATGTTAGACAGATTGGCGGGACATGAGTTCTATTGTTTTCTGGATGGATACTCGGGGTATAATCAGATTTCCATCGCCCCAGAAGATAAAGAGATAACCACTTTTAAATGTCTGTATGGTACTTTTGCTTTCCGCAGAATGCCATTTGGACTATGTAATGCTCCTGCTACATTTCAACGTTGCATGATGGCCATCTTCTCAGACATGCTGTAACAAAGTATGGAGGTTTTCATGGATGATTTCTCTGTGTTTGGAGATTCTTTCAATCACTGATTTCAAAATCTGGAAAAAGTGTTACAAAGATGTGAATATACCAACCTGGTACTCAACTGGGTGAAATGCCACTTCATGGTGCAGGAAGGCATTATCCTAGGACATTGGATCTCACAAAAGGGAATCGAGGTAGACAAAGCAAAAATCGAGACAATTGAAAAACTACCTCCACCAACAACCGTCAAAGGGATTTGGAGTTTTCTCGGACATGCAGGTTTTTACAGAAGATTTATCAAAGACTTCTCTAAGATTGCTAAACCTCTGTGCAATCTTCTGGAGAAAGATGTGCCTTTCAACTTCACCAAAGAATGCATGTAGGCACTGTATTTTTGCATATAAGTCCCAATGATGAGTCTCGTACGGAGGCACTACTCTTTAGGTTGCGAAAGTCGCAGGAAACAAATGTCGGAAGGGGAAATTCAGAATAAGTATGTCATCGGATTCAATTCACATGTTCATTGCTTTCGTTCGTGCTCTGTTTGTGAACACGTTCGAACGTCAAGCAGATTACAGGCGTTCGTGTAGCGTTCGAATAGGCATTCGAATGGTGTCGGCACTTCTGGTTATGTTGTTAGCCTCACGCCCAAGCCCAATTAGCCCACCAAAACCCACCCAAAAATAATTAAATCATTTAAAACATGTCACAAATTAAAATAATATCCTTCCTAAATTAAATAAATCACATTCCAATCTAAATAATTCACATACCTAAATAAAACAAATCAAATATATCCCTTCCCCTAATCAAACACCAATTAAGATATTCACTCCCTAAATTAAACACATCTTTTCCTTTCATAAACCAATCAAGACACTTCCCTTTTTTGAGGATTCCCTTCCTTACCTAGAAACCCTAGAAACCATTATAAAAAAAAGCCTAAACCAACCTTTCACACCCTAGCTCATTCTCACAGAAAACACAAAAGAAATAAACCTAGCTCTACACGCCCAAGACAAGAATAGCAAGCAAAATAATTCTCTTCTCCTCCTCCCTCTAGCAACCGAAAACATCACCCCTAAACACCCCTCCTTTGCACGCATACAGCCTTCTAAAATAGCCCCTGTAATAATCGAATCTGTCCCTGAAACAGCCCTACAGTGACCGAATAAATTTCCTTAAAACACACCACCGAAACCATCAAAAATAGTCCCCGAAAATGCACTACAGTGACCAAAAATCACCCCCAAACAGTAGCCCAAGCACCGAAAACAGTAGCAAAAAAAAATCCCTTAAAATAGCAAAACAGTGACAAAAAAAAACTGCACTTTCAAAGCCTTAAATTACCACAAGAAACAGCAACAAAACAACAGCAAAACAAAGGAAACGACAGCTCAAAACAGCGAAACAGTGAACGAGAGCAGTGGACCAGTGAACCGGAGGAGTTGCAGAGCATCAACCCTTCCGACGGCCGTGTAACGCACTTTCGAGAGACGACCTAAGAGGTTAGACCTGAGGGCACCCTTTTTATTTATTCTCATCTTTGTCGTTGGTTATTAGAATTCCTTCGCATGAGATTCGTTTGTTGATATATGTTGTGGTCCTTGAATGAATGGAATATGTGTTCTTTCTTGTTGTATATCGGATGGAAACCCGAACGTAAATTCCGTAGCCGAATCCGAATGGACAGTATTGCGGTTTGCACTCGGGATATAATGCCACGTACCACTTGAGAGATTCACACATTTCGTTTCATCCAACCTTGTATTTGAGCATGATTGGGTTGCTAGCATGTTATTTATCTTTTAAGCATGATTTAGTCGTTAGTATGCTATTACTTTCTGCATGTTACTTATTTATGCATGATGATGTAGTGCGCATGGGCAAATCTAGTTGGATTAAAGGTCCTCCATTTTGAGGGATAAAAAGCCCAAGGGCTACCTTTGCCACGACGTTTTGCCGCGCCGGACGGAGTATGTTTGATTGAATGTGATATATGTTTAATCGAGCATACGAGGTCCTATATTATTGTTGTCTTTATTTTATATGCATTGTAATATAATGCACATGGGCTAACTAGGGTGGATTAAAGGTCCTCTATTCGAGGGAAATGCCTGAAGGCTACCTTTACCACGATGTTTTTCCGTGCCTTTTATTATATCATTTACCCTTTGCATATCATTGATTTATTTACGCATGCATTGCATTCTCGCGCGCATGGGCTAACTAGGGTGGATTAAAGGTCCTCTATTCGAGGGAAATGCCTAAAGGCTACCTTTTCCATGATGTTTTACCGCGCCGGACGAGGTGCACCCGATTGAATGTGAAATGTGTTCCATCGAGCACACGAGGTCTTACATTGTGCATTTGTTTATCCATATATGTGTTTGTGTCATTTCAGATGCCATTTTGGCAATCTCGTTCAAACGCATTTCCAAACGCTACACGAACGTATACACTCTGTCTCATCTCGTTCAAACGCGTTTATGAACGCTACACGAACGTATGCATTCTGTCTCATTCTGTACAAACGCATTTACGAACGCTACACGAACGTATGCACTCTGTCTCATTCTGTTCGAACGCGTTTACGAACACTACACGAACTTATGCATTCTGTCTTATTTTCGTTCGAACTCGCCTCATAACGTTACTCGAACGCTTGTATTCTGTTTACCGTTCGAAAGCGTTTACGAACGCTACTCGAACGCGCATGTATTTTTATTGTATCATGCATCAGGTCTCATCCCGTTCAAATGCGTTATCAAATGCTATATGAACGCGGACATTCTGTTTATCATTCCAACGCGTTATCAAACGCTACTCGAACGCTTGCATTCTGTTTACCGTTTGAACGCGTTTACGAACGCTACACGAACGAGCACACTGGACAGATTCCTTTATCATGTTTCATGCATGTTTGTTCCCTTAGTCACCCTCTTCCCCATCATATGCTTAGTTAGCTCTCTTCAATATTTATGCCTTTACCGTTATTGTTTGTTTATATTTTCCGCATTTATTCGATATGCTCATGAGATTGTGTGCTCGCTTTTATCATCAATGCCTTTATAGTTGTTATTTACATTATGCACTTAATTGCCTCTCTTTAATATGCATGCTTGTATAATTATTGTTTATTTACGTCTCTGTGTTTATCAATATAATGTGTTCATGAAATTATATGCTTGCCGTTATTCCAACTTATTTTTTTATGCCTGAACTTAGAAGTAGATTATCCTTGGAAATATATGTTGCTTAGGCTTGGTTAGATTATTTCACAAATCATATTATTACAAGTGGCATAAGTAAGGGACAATTCTGAACCCAATGGTTTTAACTCGATGTACCATGATTTTTGGAAACTCGTAGAGACATGTGGGTATTCGTCGAAACGAATACTGAATGACTCATAGGTGATTCCTAATAGTTGGAAGTACACACCACCGTCAATAGGAATCTCATCGAGTCGAGCAATATATGTAATCCTTTGACTATAGGATAACATTGATTTTGCGTGAGATCCTCCATACTTTGATACCATGTATGTCATGGTCTGGCCTTTATATGTTCGTTGGGTGTGGACCGATACACTCAGTAATCAAGTGCGAAGCAAGATAGGATCTGTTAGCCCGTATGTGTACCATAAGGGGTTTAGGTATCCATGTAAGTAAAGTCACGATTCTTAAAGACTTTGGCCAGAACCGATCACCTAGGGTGGATCGTATCCATTGTAAAGAATCGTGGACATGTCGATATGAGATGTGTGCCGTGGAAACTTAACGGTGTATTCTATATTTCCTAAACACAACTCGGATAGCCTACGACAGAGGGATTTTTAAACATATGTGATGACCTCGACTTGTATAGTTCAGAAAGGTCGTTCTTGTTCTTCGCGAATTCGGAGGTGGTCAAATTACGTACATATTAGCTAGGCTTATATGACGAACGTGTCTGAACTTAGAGAGTCCCAATATGAAGTGTACTCGTTGAGCACTTGGGTAGCCGATTAATTTTGATAAAAGTTAATATTCAATATTATAATTATCAATTAAGATAATCAAGTGTTATTGGATAACATCGATTATTTACTTTGACCTAATTGGATCAATTGGATTAATTCAATAATTACACAATGGCTTAACTGTAAAATCATAATTATCTCTACCATTTGAGGATATTATGGTAATTATAAGAATGTAATAATAGATGGTTTTGGCTTGATTTAATTGGATTAAATCAAAGTGGAAATCATTTAACTAATCTATTTCCTAATCCTTGGCTTGATTTAATTGGATTAAATCAAAGTGGAAGACAATGGAGATTAGTCACACCTAATTTTACATATTCCGAAAAATTATATTAAGCCCACTTAAAAGTTGATTACAACTTTTATTAATTAAAAATGGCCTAAGTTTTACTATAAATAGCAAGTTTTAGGAAGATTTTAATTACAAGAAAAATAACAAGTATAAGCATAATCAAGAGCTTGAGTAAGCTATACACAAGTAATTCTTGAGAGATTAGCCTAAGTTAGAGAAGTGTTTAGAGAAGCTTGTGTGGTCTCTACAACATTTAATCTAGGAGAAATCAAGATTGGATCTTGAAGTGAAGCTTGTTAGGATCGGAAACAAGATTGGATCTTGGAGTCAAGCTTGCACACCTTGGAGGTTCTCCAACCATTTCAACAAAGTAGAGATAGATTGGATCTTGCATCAAGCTTACTAGGTAATGTTTGATCTTCTCCTAAGCTATGTTCATTTGTGTATTAGATGCATGATCACATAGTTTAATGTTGAAATAAGGCTAATCAATTGTGTTAGGATACTTTAGAAGTATAAACACAACAAGCTTATGTATTAGGTCAAAGATGTTTATGTTGGACATGAAAAATTAATAAGAGTTTGGAACTCTAGATTAAAGTTTAGAGCTATGGCTACCATTCTAGAATCACTTGACCACCTTTGGGTGACCTAGAATTGTTAATGAAACATTTCTTATTGGGATTCTATTTTGGGTTGTAATTTGATTCAAAGAAATACATATATATATATATATTTATAATTTATATATGTTTATTTTATAATATGTGTTGTGCTTGGTTTTGAAATTAAAATTTTTTTGGGTGATTTTAAAAATATTTTAGGTTTTTATTTTTTAAAAAATTAAATTAAAAAAAAGCATTGTTGTGTTATCGGCCAAATTGGCCGAGAGCATGGCGCTGTAGCGCCATGCATGCTGCACAGCAGCATGCGTTGCATGCTGTTGGAGCTAGGGGTGTTCACGGGTCGGGTCAGGTCGGGTTTTTTGAAATTTTGTGAGACACCATCGGGTCGGGTCACGAGAAGTTCGGGTCACAGGTCGGGTCAAGCGAAGGTGGAACCCGATAGGGTTAGGGTCAGGTCGGCAGAGAAAAAAATAATTTTTTTAATGAATTAATTATTTTGAAATACAAATATTTGTTATTTTATGTCCAAAAAATTATCATAAATATAAAATTTTAATACAACAAAAATAATAAATTAATTAAATAAAAGTAAATTTTTTTAAAATAATAATAAAATTTTTAGAAAAATAATAAAAATACTATAGGGTCGGGTCGGGTCGGGTTTTAGCATCAAACCAGTTGTCCAACCTGAAAATTTTGGGTCGGGTCGGGTTGAAAATTTGTAAAAAAAAATTTCGGACCTGCGCGGATCGGGTCGGGTCGCGGGTTGACCCGACCCTATGAACACCCCTAGCTGGAGTAGCATGCGTTGCATGCTGCTGGCGCATCATGCATTGTCCTGGGAAATTGTGTTTTTTGGTTTTTTATCCCGAGTGGAATTTTTCCGAATCCAGATTTATTTCTGGTTTTCCCTAAAATACTTGAAAAATAAAATATTATATTTTATCAATTTTTAAAATACACCCATGTTAGATATCCGTAGGTTAGACCCACGTCCGCAACACGAGGCACCGATCCGACCCTAGGGGTTCCACAACTGCCTTAACAGAATGGTATCAGAGCAAAGGCTTAACCACACAACACATGTTTTGAATCTTTGCATAGTAATTTTAATTTAATTATGCATAAGACATATTGGATATGTTGTAGGACACAAAAGTTGGATGACGCTGTTCCGGGCTCGCGGCCCGGTTGGGAGTATGGAGTAGCCCGCGGGGGAACTAAACCGAAGAAATAACATCGAGTCGCCACCCGGTGTGAACCGGGAAAATGATTTAAGGCCGCACTCACCCCTCGCAAGGGAAGACCTCAAACCGTTGGGTTCGGAATGGTCCCTTACTTATGCCACTTGTAATGATATGATTTGTGCAATAATTTAATCGAATCTAGCAACATATATTTCCAAGGGTATTCTATTTATAAGTTCACATGCATAGAAACAAAGCTCATATCTACGTTTGCATATAACCTATTTGCATATAACCTATGCCTAAGCTTGCATGCATAAAGGTAGATTGAAATAACGATAAACACATAATTTCACAAACGCATTACATTGATGATCATGGAAACGCAAATGGACAATGATTGTACTAGCATGCATATTAAAGAGAGGCGATTAAACACATGGTGTAAAGACATAATTAAAGAGGTAATTGAACATTAAAATGAACGTGCAATGATGCGATGCAAAAGATAGACAATGAGAATGAAAGAAACGAGATGCGACGTATGCCCACATCTATATAGGACTTCAAGTGTCCGATTAAACGTATCTCACGTTCAATCGAGCGTACTTTGTCCGGCGCTGCAAAACATCGTGGCAAAGGTAGCCCCTCGGCTTCTATCCCTCAAAATGGAGGACCTTTAATCCAACTTGATTTGCCCATGCGCAATGTAATATGATGCATGATTATGCAAGGAGATGTCATACATAAAACGAATAACAGAATAATAAAAGGCGCGGCAAAGTATTGTAGTAAAGGTAGCCTTTTAGACTTTTCTTTTCTCAAATAGAGAACCTTTAGACCAACATTCTAAGCCCATGCGCATCACATTACAATGCATATAAAATAAAGACAACAATATAGGACTTCATATGCTCAATTAAACACATCTCACATTCAACCAAACACACTTCGTCCTGCGCGGCAAAACATCGTGGTAAAGGTAGCCCTTTAGGCATTTTCCCTCGAATAGAGGACCTTTAATCCACCCTAGTTAGCCCATGCGCATCACATTACAATGTATATAAAATAAAGACAACAATATAGGACTTCATATACTCAATTAAACACATCTCACATTCAACCAAACACACTTCGTTCGGCGCAGAAAAATATCGTGGTAAAGGTAGCCCTTTAGGTATTTTCCCTCGAATAGAGGACCTTTAAACCACCCTAGTTAGCCCATGCGTATTACATTACAATGCATAAAAGATAAAGACAACAATATAGGATCTCGTATGCTCGGTTGAACATATCTCACATTCAACCAAACATACTTCGTCCGACGCGGCAAAACGTCGTGGCAAAGGTAGCCCTTAGGCTTTTTATCCCTCAAAATGGAGGACCTTTAATTCAACTTGATTTGCCCATGTGCATTATATCATCAACACATAAACACACAATGTACGTAAAGTAAATGGCGGAATAATAAAATGCGAATAATAAACGAACAAGATACGAAAGCAAAGTGAAACATGTGTCGTTTGCTCAAGTGGTACGTGGAGTTGTTTCCCAAGTACAGACCGCACTACCGTTCATTCGGATTCAGCTACGGAATTTACGTCTGGATTTTCATCCTATATACCACAAGAGACGACATATTTTCCATTCATCCAATGGCCACAACACACATTAACCAACGACTCTCATACGAAGGAAATTCAATAAATAATTAAAAGATGAGTGAAAATAAATAAAAAATGTGCCCTCAGGTCTAATCTTTTATGTCGACTCTTGGAAGTGCGTCACAAGGCCGTCGGAAAGGCTAACACTCCGCAACTCTTCCGGTTCACTGGTTCAATGTTTCCTTTCGCTGTTTCACTGTTTGGGCTGCTGTTTTTACTCCGTTTTGCTGCTGCTTTCGCTGTATTTTCTGGTCACTATTTTACGGTGTTTGGGCTGCTATTTGGGGGTGTATTTTCAGTTACTGCAGTGCAGTTTCAGGGGCTGTTTTCGGTGATGGTTTGTGGCTGTTTCGGTTGCAATTTCGGTGGCAGTTTGTTCGTGAATAAGGCTGTATTGGTTACTATTTTGCTGTGATTAAGTGCAGTTTTCTGGACAGATTTTGGGTGCAGTTTTTGGTGATATAAGGCTGTTTTAAGGGGGTGTTTTTCGGTAACTTGAGGGCTGCAGTTAAGGACTGTTTCTCGGTGATATAAGACTGTTTTGAGGGGCTGTTTAGCGTGCAGTGCGTGAGTGAAAAAAGAGAGAGATGAGGGCGTGCGTATTCTATGTTTGTTGATTTAGGGTTCTGGTGTGCGTAGTCGGTGAGAGGGGTTTCTTGTCATCACGTGGGTGGCAGGTTTCTTAGGGTTCTGGTGTGCGGCGTGGCTGCCGAAGGGGTATTTGTTGATTTTTTGTTTGGTCGAAGGTAGTGGTGCTGTGTGCATGATTTTTATATGGTACACGTGAAGCTTAGGGTTTGTCGGTTTTGTGTTATTTTTGGCGTTGTGTGGCCATGGGTGTGTGCTTCTTAGTGGCTTTGGTCAAGGGGGGAGTTTGTGATCTATGTGTTTAGGCTGGATGTGTTGATTGCCGAGTGGCTTAAGGTCTATGTCGTGGTGTGAGGGCTGCCGAGTGTTGTAGTTTAGGTGAGTTTGGCTTTGGTTTGTTTTGAAGTTGCAGTGTGTGTGATGAGTGAGGGAGGCCGAGAGCTTTAGGGTTTATTCTTGTTTGAGTGAGGTGCCGAGAGTGTGTGAGGAAGATGAAGATGAGGGAGGAGAATCTTTTATTGTTTAGGGTTTGTATCTTGCCGTGTGAGCCTCTCCCCTAGGGTTTAGTTTGTGTTATATTTTATAGTAGGGTATTAGGGTTCCTATTGTGCATGGAATTTTTATGTTTGGAAACAAATCAATTAAATATGTGTGTATTTTAATTAATTTATTAAAGGAAATGATATTTGTATTTTGGCGGGGAATATATTTAAATTGGTAGGTGATTTATTTAAATTAGGAAGAATTTGCTTAAATTAGGAATTTAATTTAATTGGATTTTAATTGGTTTTAATTTAATTTAATTTAATTTGTGTTTTAAATTTATTGATTTTAATTTAATTTAATTTGTGTTTTAAATATGCTTTAATTATTTCTTGGATTGGGCTTGGGTGAGATGGTCTTGGTGTGTGTCTAGTGATGTGTGGGCTTGGTGTGTGGTTTGTGGGGGTTTGGGCCAATGGTGTGTTTTAAAACGGAAGTCCAACAAGCAAACCCGAAGCATAAACAAACGAATTAATTCCAACAATGTGTCAATTCTTGACTCTTCCCTTCCGACGTCCGTTTCCCGCGACTTCCGCGACTTAAAAGGTAGTGCCTCTAAATGAGACTCATCATAGGGACTTACATGAAAAAATGCAGTGCCTACATATGTATTGCATTTTTTAAATTAAAACTTTGACCAAATTAAGTTAATGACTTGATTGTCATAAATCTCTCGTGATTAGGTGATTACTTTAATTAAGTAATAATATTAATAATGTTGGAGCATTATTGGATGGTCTGTCTTATCAATACGGATATGAATAGGGTCTTACTACTTATATCCAATATCGTCATTAGTGTGAGGGTATAAGTGCTCGGAACTTAGGTCGCTCCGGTAAAATATTAGATGTAGCGTGATGAGTTAACACAGTCACCCAATATCGTCATTAGTATGAGAGTGTACATACGAAGCTCATTAGTGCACATTGACAAGTATACACCTAGAACAAAGTCTTAATCCAATATCGTCATTAGCGTGAGAATAAGAAACGGTTCAGGACCAAACTGGGAGTCACATTAAGTGATTGACCTTGGAGGTCTACCTAATGAGTTTATAAAGGCCAATATCGTCATTAGTGTGAGGCTGGAGTAAATGTCATGGGATCCACTTCCCGCTATGAAATTTTGATAGTCAAATTTCTATTTTTCCGTTAAGGGAGATTACAGAATTACGTAAAGTAGTGGGATGACACTAATAGATTTAAAATTCCATAATAAATTAGTGTTATAACTTTTGAAATGAAAACTATTCTGCTACTACTCAAAAATATTGACTTGTAGATGGCTTCCGCTAATCCATTGATGAAACTTTTGAATTCCAATAAGCTAAAATGAGCTGAAAACTATTTTGAATGGGAAATAAACATACGCCTTGTCTTGGAGTATGAAAAATTGACTTATGTCACTATCAATCCACTATATGTTGATATCGATCCTGACTCCAATCCAGAAGAGCGAGAAACTTTTGATAGATGGAAGGATGATAACCTGAAGGTGAAGATCTACATCTTGGGATCAATGGTTCCAGATTTGCTGAGACAGTACATTAAAATACCAGATGCTTCGAGCATTATGTGAACACTCAAGGAGTTGTTCGAGACAAATCAAGAAATGGAACTTTATCGAAGGTCTAAGGAATTGTTCCGTGCTGAACTCAAGGAGGGAGGAGCTGTCAGCACCCATATTTTGAACATGATCGACCCGATTCAATATCTAGAACGACATGGAATTGTGTTTGATGATTGACTGGGCCGTAATTTGATTCTGTTTTCTTTGTCTGGTTCTTATGCTGGCTATGTATTAAATTTCCATATGCATTCGATGCAAGCCACATACGAAGAACTTCATAACATGCTACGCATGACAGAGCAAGATTTGAAGAAAGGAAACCCCACACTATATCTCCATGGTGGAGCTGGCTCTTAAAAGACTTCTGGGAAGTCAAAGAAAATAAAAAAGGGGAAGAATAACTCTAGGAAGCGCAAAGGCGCAAAATTGATAGTAGCTCGTGACCAATGTCTACAATACAATAAGTCTGGACACAGGAAGAAGGACTGTCTAGAGCTAAAAGGAAAAGCAGGACCCTCAGATACACTTTGTATTTTTCCAATTATTGACATCTCATTAGCCTTAGATGCAAATAGTGGATGGGTGTTAGACACTGGCAGTCCTACTCATATTTGCAATTCCCTGCAGGAAATGAGGGTTAAAAGAAGGCTGAATAAAGGGGAGATCCAACTTAGAGTTGGCAATAGCGAGACATTGGATGTCAAGGCCATATGAAAAGTTGTTCTAGATCTCCCAAATGGATGTAAATTAGATTCACATGACTGTTATTATGTTCCCTCACTTATCAAACAAATAATATCGCTGCAAATATTTGATAAAGATGGATATAAAATAAACATTAAGGATGAAACTTTATGTTTATATGATAAATAAAATTTATTGAAATGTGAATGTTCTTTATCAAACGGTCACTATGTTTTGAAAACATATAGAGATATCTTTAATATAGAGAAAAATACAAGTAAGAAGTCTGAACTAAATAATATTGAATTATGGCATATGAGATTGGGCCACATAGGTGTTAGATGTCTATCCGAATTGGTAAAAGATGGTTTGATTGAAAATCTTACCTTAGATCCTTATCCGATTTGTGAGTCATGTATCCAAGGAAAGATGACAAAGGTCCCATTTCAAGGTGTTGGACACCGTGCTGGAGATATACATGAGCTAATCCACAGCGATGTGTGTGGTCCATTAAATCATGTCACTCATGATGGTTCCATATACTTTGTGAATTTCACAGATGACAAGTCTAGATATGGATATGTCTATCTGATGAAACATAAGTCGGAAACATTGGACAAGTTCAAAATATTCTGAAATGAAGTAGAAAAAAAAACTAGTAAATTCATCAAATGCCTTAGATCAGATCGAGGCGGTGAATACATGAGTGAAGAATTCAGAAATTATTTAAGGGAGAATGGAATTCTCGCCCAATATAGCCCACCAAGAACACCTCAACACAATGGAGTGTCTGAGCGCAGAAATCGTACTTTATTGGATATGGTGAGAACAATGATGAATTATACAGATCTTCCATATTACCTTTGGGGTTATGCTTTACTTACTGCTGCCTACATACTTAATAAGGTTCCATCGAAAGCTGTTTCTACGACCCCATATCAGATATGGTTTGGTAGAAATCCAAGTCTTAGGCATTTAAGGATTTTGGGTTGTCCTGCATACGTTAGAATTACGCAGCGGGATAAACTCGCACCCAGAGAGTATAAATGTAGGTTAATTGGATATCCTGATAATTCCATGGGATATCAATTCTACGATTCCGAGCAACGAAATATATTTGTTGTTCGCTTTACAATTTTTCTTGAAAAGTAATTTTTGAGAGAAAATGAGAATTGTAGAGAGATTAAACTTGATGAGTTTGATCCCAACATTAAGGAACCTGAGATGGAACCAGAGATCCAATTAGATGAATGATCTACAATACAGGTTATACGTAAGTCGAATAGAATATCAAAGCCCCCTGAAAAATTGGTTTTAACATCTGATGTGAGCCTTGATGCTCTCCTATTGGAGGAAACAAATCCGACTACGTATAAAGAAGTGATATTGGATATCGATTCGGGAAAATGGCAGTAAGCCATGTTGGATAGTTATGACCCATAGCGTCACTATTTGTACAGATCATGGTGTTGTTGTACAAATTAACTATGTGACAAAGGAAATTGCTCCCTTATCATTTGTGATTAGATCACCAAGATGTATAAATGATAGGAGGTCCTTATGATTAGTTCCTGGATTGAGATGATATGAGACAGTATCAATCCACGAAGGTTTAATCATTAAATATCCCTAGTCGTAGTATTATCGAGATTGGACATCGATAATGCGGAATAGACTAGTATTACACGTGTGCGTGTTATGAGGGCATAACGACATAGTTCTCATATATTTGGGTATAGGATACTCATGCAAGTGTAGTAGGAGGTTGTGTTTTACCGATGGTACGGAAAATAGCTTCGCTCTGGATAGACCCCTCGAAATTCCATTGGTAGTATTACTATGTGTCTATGGAAGTCCGAATCAGGGTAGGTGTATTTGGTCTTAACCTGAGACTTGCACCGCTAATACTTGCGACAATCAATGTACTTTGGTTTTGGTCGTCCAGGGCTTTAACAAGTTTTGTGTATGCCTCTGGTGGGTATATTGAGAATCGTAGTGTGTTGGGTGTGATGTCGAGATGGAAGTATCACTCCAATAATAGTGGAGATGATGATCACGTAGGATACGGAACTCGTTCTCTTATATGCTGCAAATATCAGGATATTATGACTAGGTCATGTTTATCCGATTATAGAGACTAGTTACTAGAGATCCGATATGTGCTTCGTACGGGGCAGACACATTTCCAGCCCCAGGCCTTGCACGTGACATCCGATACTGGATCGAAATACGCAATACTATATATACTACGCCTGATATAGATCACATATTTCTGTAAGGATATTTCTGGAGAATTAGGTAGGCATGGCGCTTTGCTAGAAGCCAACATTGTCTTGTAAATCGGTACAAACGTAGTACTAGGTACTTACGTGTTCGGATAGTCCGACGACCAGATTTACTGCCAACATATTCAGGGATCTCATGGGTCGCTTCCCGAAGATTCACCGATGACGTATGACTCGCACTTTATTAATCTGGGATTAATTAGATGAGAGAGAAAATTAATCTGGGATTAATTACAGAGATATTTTATCTGGGATAAAATATTATTTAAAGAGAGAGAACGATTAATTTGGAATTAATCGATAAAATAATATATTCGATATATTATACGAAATTGGATTTCGACATGGAATTAAAATTAGATTTTAATTCGGGCGAACGAGTTAATTTAGAATTAATTCGTTAGCGACGTGAATAGTAATTTTTCTAGGCATAATTATTTAATTAAATTTGATTTAATTACGTCGCAATGGAAAATTCGTTAATTTGGAATTAGCGAACCCGAGCCCGGGAGTGTTTGCCGGCGCACTCGCATTGCGAATTAAAGTGCGGCCCACAAGCCAAATCACGCGTCACATCACATCGCACATCATTCAAGTGATTGATGTCTTGTCACTTTGAGTGATTGACATGCAGTCACTATTCATGAAAGAAGTGGTTGTGGGCATTTTATGAGATTTTTGGCTCCAAAATTTGGTTTGACTTTTGGAAATGATATACCAAATTTTGTAAAGCTTTTTCATTATGTGTTTTTAGAAAAAAAAACACATTCTTTTCTCTCCCAAGGCCTTTGGCCGAATCTCTTTACCTCTCCCTTGGCCAAATGGCCATCTTTCTTCTCTTCCATTTGGCTTGGCCGAATGGATCAAGAACAAGGAAAGATTTGTGGCAAATCATTCCATTGCTAGCACATAAAGAGTCATCCTAAGGTGATAGGGAATCAAACACATGAGCATGGAATCACCATTTGTTAAAGCTTGGAGATTGGAGATCCATCCATGGAGCTTGACCGAAATGGAGCACACCAAAGGGAGAAAGCCGAGAGCTTCAAGGGAGCAAAGGGCTTGTGTTCATCGCATCTCAAAACCGCTCAATGTAAGTATGTTTCCGCCATATTTCTTGATGTATTCACATATGTTTGATGCTTGAAAATGATCTTTGGGACTTAATAGAAACCCAACAATGGTATCTTGAGCCATTTTGAGCATGAAACATACTTAGGGTTAAAATTGGGTAAAATCGATTTGAGCATGATTTGATGAAATTGTTTGATTAAGTATGCTTGAATGATGTTTAATTGAAGTTGTATGTGATCAATTTAATGAAAATTGATTTGGAACAATTTTCCCCAATTTGTGAGGCTTGGCCGAATCTATATGAACCCTAAATATCTTGGTATTTTTTTTGATTTTGATCATTGGATGAGTTGGAATCATGTGGGAAATGTTGATTTTGGATTCAATTGGATTGAAATCGAATTGGACATTAAAAACCCTAAAATGTCGTGGACATAAAGAGCATGAAATGATATGATTTTTTGATTCAATGATGTTGGACATATGTTGATGATAATGAGCATAATTAATTGTACAAATTTGTGTTTTGGAAATGTTAATTTGGGTAATTAATTATGGTATACACTTTAATTAATTTGATTATGAAATTTGGAATTTTGAAATTAAATTAATTGGACTTATTTTGGAATTGGGCCTTAAAAGTTGTAATTGGGCTTAATGGGCTTGGTTGTACCAAGTTAGGTTTAGGCTAAATTGGTTGGATCCAATTGGGCCCAAAACCATTTCCATAAAGTCCAATTATGACTTAAATGGACCTTTAATTATTTAATTGGGCCTAATGGGCCTAAATTGATTTCTAGGCTTATGGGGTTATTCCTTGATTGGGTTTTGGTTATTGGGTTTGACCCAAGTTGACCAAAAGTCCATGCCTTATGAAATTAATTAAAAGCCCATTGGACTTTAATTAAATTAACATTGGATGTTAATCGGGCTTTGAGACCCGTAACGATTAAATTTGGAATTTAAGTCGTAAAGGTTTATTAATAAAGTGTAATATTTAATTTGGAATTAAATAATGAATTAGTATTAAATACATATGAAATTAGATTTAATGTTGTAGTTTAATTTAATTCAAGAATTCGTACTTTGAGTACTTATTCGCAAAACGAATCGGACTCGCGCAAAATCAAATCGTTGTTTGAACATTGGATGGCCCTTAATTATCAGATTAATTAATTGGATTAGATTGATTGATAACATGCTTGTGTGAATACATGGTTACGATGCATGAATAATGTATATCGGATGGATATTAGATGGGTGGGGCAATTTTGGAAATTGTTGTAATAAATTTAGAATTTATTAATTGGACCTGCGTGTCCAGCCTATTACCTCTTTGACTCTATGTATTTCTCTTTTCACCTATTCCCCTCAATGTAAATGAGGTTTCTTTAGAAGTGTTATGTAACAGGTAGAAGTAATACTTGTGCTAGCGGGAGAGAGGAAAGTGAGAGATTTGATCTAGGATCAATGTGTTAAGTATCCATCTGCATATCATTATTATTTATTTATATGCGCCTTATTATGTGTTTAGAATGCATTTTTAAGGGTGTATGATGATGAGACCTTAACAAAGATAATAAATTGGTTGCCATTTTGCACGCGAAAAACCCTCAAATAATATTAAGCGATTTTCCTTCCATTGAGTGATTCTTACTCAAGATCCGAGACTGGCATTGGTTTGTTGGCCAAAGTCAATGCCTTTGTCCGTCGAGGATGTGTTTGAATCACGAGAGCTTTGTTCCATATCAGTGTCTTGTCCAAGTTGTGGTTTGTTGGCCAAAGTCAAGACCACTTCTTGTCCATTGACATTGATTACGAAGCTTTCCATAGTCATTGGGTTCCGCTTAACTGTGATCACTAAGTTTGTTGTTCGAAAGCCAAGGCTTAGTTGATTCAGAGGAAAAAGGTTAGGCAATATATTGGATATATTGGCATATATAGGATATATGTTTCGGACTTGGATGTCCACCTAATGGATCTAGGAATTAGATTGGATCCAATTGATCTTAGAGATCTACCTAGTTAATTATCATACAATTTTTTGGCCAAAGTCAAGATTGTGTGTTATTTAACGAGATCCTAGCCCACTAGGAAACAAGGTTTCCCGAGTACTCGACAGAGGGTTAGAGGCTCGCCGAAAAATAGTGGGAGGCAAGTATGAAATTTGCAATATTCGTTTAAAAACTTGCCATACGCGCTCATATCAGTGCCTGTAACACTATTTACTTGGTAAAAGTGTAAATGCCACTGATCTGTTAGCCCTAGTTCATAGTGAAGCAAGTGGGCCCATCTCTAGCTAGACTAGAAGTGGATATGAATATTTCGTGACCTACACGGATGTGGCATCGCGTTATGGTTATATGTGTTTCTTTTGAAACACAAATCGGAAACTTTTAGAGTTTCGACACGAAATAGACAAACAGATCGGCTAAAGTATAAAACAATCACGGTTAGACCATGATGAAATACTTAAGCAATAAGTTTCTCATATACTTGAAAGAGTATAGTATTCTTTCAAATGAGGACTCCTCCCGGAACACGTCATCCTGACGGTGTGTCTGAACGGAGAAATCGAATTTTGTTGGACATGATAAGGTTAATCATGAGTCGTTCTAAACTACCATTTCCTTCAACGGATAAACATTTAACAGTGCAAAACTCATTTTGAATAAGGTTCCATAAAAATATGTTTGACAGACTTCATATTAGATATGAGCATGAAAGAAACCAGGTTTTCTAATTCCTGAAGATTTGGGTATGCTAGGCATATGTTTGGATGATACCAAACTAAAACCCAAATCGGATAAGTGCCTAAGTTGAGGTTATCCTAGGGAAACCAAAGTATAGTACTTATATAACTCACATGAGAACAATGTAATTATTGCTCGCCATGCGGTTTTCCTGAGAGGAATACCTATATGAAGTGGTAAGTGGGAGGATAGTAAAACTCAATGAAAATCGGAGTAATACTGTTCCAGGCACCGATTCTTTAATGGAACATAAATAGTTCATCAATGATGAAACTATAATAATAATCTTCGAATACACAAGAACCGCGTAAGTCGGAGAGAGTCAGAAAACAAACTGGGCTATAGGTTTCTGATCTCACCTCATAAAGATGTCAATCTTATTGAGGAATACGAACTGACTACGTATGAGGAAGTGATATAAGGTATCAACTCCCTATTATGGCAAAGTGCTATATAATCCGAAATGGATTCCATGTATACCAACTGTGTTTAGATACTAGTTGATGTACCGCAAGGCATTGTACCTATTGGTACTATATCTGTCTTCAAGGAAGACATACGTGGAAGGAAACATACCAATGTACAAAGCTAGGCTTGTAGCGAAAAGGTATCATTATCAACATTGTGTCGATTATAACGAAACCTTTTACTTGTTGCCACAGTAAATCCATTCGGATAATGCTTGCTAATGCTGCATGTTTCATTTATGAAATGTGGGCAGCTAAATGCCAAAACCGCTTTCCTTAACGGAAACCTTTTGGAGGATGTTTTCAACATCCTGACGGTTTTGTCATACCAAAACTAGCAAACAAGGTTTGCAGGTTATTCGATCCATGTTTGGATTGAAGCAAGCATTAGATTCTTGGAATTATCATTTTGATGTAATCATAATGGTATATGATTTAATTCAAAACGAAAATGATTATTGTGTATATAAGGAGGTTAGTGGGAGTGCACTGATAGTGAATGTCCTGTATAATAATGATAATATGTCATTTCTTGGATATGATATTCCCATAATATAATCGGTGAAAGCTTGGCTTTCATAAGAAAATTCTCCGTAGAATTCTTGGGAGAAACAACCTTTATTCTAGGAATAAAGATCTACTGGGATAGATTTAAAGTTGTTGACACTCTCCGAGAAATCGTACATTAATAAATGTACGCGCCCTGGTGTCTCATACGCTTTGAGCATATGGATTCACAATCGGGCCAATCCAAGTGATAGTCATTGGATTGATGTTAAGAACATCCTTGAGGATCTTAGAGATCTAAGGATGCTGTCTTATACTATGGAGAATGAGAACTTGAACTTGAACGTCCGTTAGCGACGTGAATAGTAATTTGCTAGGCACAATTATTTAATTAATTTGATTTAATTACGTCGCAACAGAAAATTTGTTAATTTGGAATTAGCGAACCCGAGCCCGGGAGTGTTTGCGGGCGCACTCGCATTGCGAATTAAAGTGCGGCCCACAAGCCATATCACGCGTCACATCACATCGCACATTATTTAAGTGATTGATGTCTTGTCACTTTGAGTGATTGACATGCAGTCACTATTCATGAAAGAAGTGGTTGTGGGCATTTAATGAGATTTTTGGCTCCAAAATTTGGTTTGACTTTTGGAAATGATATACCAAATTTTGTAAAGCTTTTTCATTATGTGTTTTTAGAAAACAAAACACATTCTTTTCTCTCCCAAGGCCTTTGGCCGAATCTCTTTACCTCTTCCTGGCCGAATGGCCATCTTTCTTCTCTTCCATTTGGCTTGGCCGAATGGATAAAGAACAAGGAAAGATTTGTGGCAAATCATTCCATTGGTAGCACATAAAGAGTCATCCCAAGGTGATATGGAATCGAACACATGAGCATAGAATCACCATTTGTTAAAGCTTGGAGCTTGGAGATCCATCCATAGAGCTTAACCAAAAAATGGAGCACACAAAAGGGAGAAAGCCGAGAGCTTTAAGGGAGCAAAGGGCTTGTATTCATCGCATCTCAAAATCGCTCAATGTAAGTATGTTTCCGCCATATTTCTTGATGTATTCATATATGTTTGATGCTTGAAAATCATCATTGGGACTTAATAGAAACCCAACAAGCCATGGAATCTGAAATGGATTCAATGCATGCCAATCAAGTCTGGGACTTAGTTGAACTTCCTGAAAGAGTTAAACCTATTGGCTGTAAATGGGTTTACAAAAGGAAGCGAGGGCCCGATGGAAAGGTGGAAACCTTTAAGACCCGACTGGTAGCAAAAAGGTTACACTCAACATCCTGGGATTGACTATGAGGAAAATTTTTCACCAGTAGCCATGCTAAAATCCATTAGGATTCTTTTAGCCATTGCTACATATCACGACTATGAGATATGGCGGATGGATGTGAAAACTGCTTTCCTAAATGGATTCCTTGAGGAGGATATCTATATGGAACAACCAGAGGATTTCATATCCAGTGAGACTTCAAACTTGGTTTGTAAGCTCCAAAAGTTTATTTATGGACTTAAATAGGCATCCCGAAGCTGGAATCGTCATTTTGATGAGATAATAAGATTATCTGGATTCATCAAGAACGAGGAAGAACCATATATTTATAAGAAAGTTAGTGGGAGCATGATAATTTTCCTAATCTTGTATGTAGATGACATCCTTATCATAGGAAATGATATAGGGATTATGCAAAGTGTGAAAACCTACATTTGCAAGAACTTCTCCATGAAAGATATAGGTGAAACTTCATATATACTAGGTATAAGGTTCTACTGAGATAAAGTTAGGAAGCTTATAGGGTTGTCACAATCAACGTACATAAATAAGATGTTTGAAAGGTACAAGCTTACCAACTTCAAGGCATCAAATTTTCCTTTCCGATATGACATACATCTTTCGAAGAAAATGACACCTCAAACTGAGGAAGAGAGAGTTGGGATGTCTAACTTGCCATATGCTTCTTGTATTGGAAGCATAATGTATGTTATGTTATGTACTAGACTTGACATCAGTTTCGGCGTCAGTGTGACCAGCCGATATCAATATGATCCAGGTTATGATCATTGAACAATCATGAAACATATCCTAAAATATCTTAAAGGCACCGAGGATAAGTTTCGGATATATGGAGAAGATGAGCTACAAGTTAAGGGTTCTACAGACTCCGACTTCTAGGGAGATCCAGATGATAGAAAATCTACATCAGGATACATATTTACTCTTAACGGTGGTACTGTTAGTTGGAGATGTTCAAAGCAAGGCTCAACAACTGATTTACCACTGAGGGGGAATTTATAGCGGCTTCAGAAGCTGCTAAAGAAGCTGTTTAGATTAGAAATTTTATCACAGAACTTGGCATTGTGCCTAGTATTGCGGATTCGATCCCATTGTACTGTGATAAAAACGGAGCCATCGCGCAGACTAAGGAGACGACGCCCATTCCAAGTCTAAACACGTGTATTAAATAATAAAATAACTATATTTTTCATTTCATACTTTATAATGATATTGTCATTACGCGTATTAAATTGATGTATAGATATGCTAAGAATGACATCGACCTTAGAATAGTCTTAACACTAGGTGTAAACTATTCTTAAAGTAAATATTTCTAGTCGTTGGTTTTGGAATACGGTCGAGTTCCTATAATCTAGAAGACTAGCACATGTCGTATATTGGAATTAGAGTTCCAATGGTTTAACCCGATGTACCATGATTTTTGGAAACTCGTATAGACATGTGGGTATTCGTTGAAGCAAATACTGAATGACTCATAGGTGATTCCTAATAGTTGGAAGTATACACCACCGTCAATAGGAATCTCCTCGAGTCGAGTAGCATATGTAATCTTTTGACTATAGGATATCATTGATTTTGTGTGAGATCCTCCACACTTTGATGCCTTGTATGTCAGAAATCTTTCATGGTCTGGCCTCTAGATGTTCGTTGGGTGTGGACCGATGCACTCAGTAATCAAGTGCGAAGCAAGATGGGATCCGTCGGCCCGTATGTGTACCATAAGGGGTTTAGGTATCCATGTAAGTAAAGTCACGATTCTTAAAGACTTTGGCCAAATCCAATCACCTAGGGTGGATCGTATCAATTGTAAAGAATCGTGGACATGTCGACATGAGATGTGCGCCTTGGAAACTTGATGGTGTATTCTTTGTTTCCTAAGCACAACTCGAATAGCCTACGACGGAGGGATTGTTAAACATATGTGATGACCTCGACTTGTATAGTTCAGACTGGTCATTTGTGTTCTTCGCGAATTCGAAGGTGGCCGAATTACGTACATATTAGCTAGGTTGATATGATATACGTGTCTGAACTTAGAGAGTCCCAATATGAAGTGTACTCGTTGAGTACTTGGGTAGCCGATTAATTTTGATAAAAGATAATATTCAATATTATACTTATCAATTAAGATAATCAACTGTTATTGGATAACATTGATAATTTACTTTGACCTAATTGGATTAATTGGATTAATTCAATAACTACACAAGGGCTTAATTGTAAAATCATAATTATCTCTACCATTTGAGGATATTATGGTAATTGTAAGTATGTAATAATATGTGGTTTTGGCTTGATTTAATTGGATTAAATCAAAGTGGAAAATATTTAACTAATCTATTTCCTAATCCTTGGCTTAATTTAATTGATTAAATCAAAGTGGGAGACAATGGAGATTAGTCACACCTAATTATACATATTTGGACAAATTGGATTAAGCCCACTTAAAAGTTGATTACAGCTTTTATTAATTAAAATTTGCCTAAGTTTTGCTATAAATAGCAAGTTTTAGGAAGGTTTTAATTACAAGAAAAATAACAAGTATAAGCATAAGCAAAAGCTTTAGTAAACTATACACAAGTAATTCTTGAGAGATTAGCCTAAGTTAGAGAAGTGTTTAGAGAAGCTTGTGCAGTCTCTATAACATTTCATCTAGGAGAAATCAAGATTGGATCTTGAAGTGAACTTGTTAGCATTGAAACAAGATTGGATCTTGGAGTCAAGTTTGCACATCTCCGAGGTTCTCCAACCATTTCAACAAAGAGAGTAGATTGGATCTTGCATCAAGCTTACTAGGTAATGTTTGATCTTCTCATAAGTTATTTTCATTTATGTATTAGATGCATGATCACATAGTTTAATGTTGAAATAAGGCTAATCAATTGTGTTAGGATACTTTAGAAGTATAAACACAACATGCTTATGTATTAGGTCAAAGATATTCATGTTGGACATGAAAATTTAATAAGAGTTTGGAACTCTAGATTAAAGGTTAGAGCTATGACTACCATTCTAGAATCACTTGACCACCTTTGAGTGATATAGAATTGTTATTGAGACATTTCTTATTGGGATTCTATTTTGGGTTGTAATTTGATTCAAAGAAATGCATATATATATTTAGAATTTATATATATTTATTTTATAATATGTGTTGTGGTTGGTTTTGAAATTCAAATTGTTTTGGGTGATTTTAAAAATGTTTTAGGTTTTTATTTTTGAGAAAAAAAATATTGTTGTGCTCTCGGTCAAATTGGCCGATGCGTAGCATGCTGCTACGCAGGCAGCATGTCGTGTCCCGGGAAATTGTATTTTCGGTTTTTTATCCCAAATGGAATTTTTCCGAATCCAGATTTATTTCTGATTTTCCCTAGAACACTTGAAAATAAAATATTATATTTTATCAATTTTTAAAATACACCAATGCTAGATATCCATGGGTTAGACCCACTTCCGCTGCACGGGACACCGATCCGACCCTATAGGTTTCATAACTGGCCCAACAAAATCAACAGTAATCAATAAGTGTACGAAAGACAAATTACACAACGATCAAACGTATGATCTTGTTTAAGTGATATACTAAGAATCCACTCGTTGTTATATTGGACAGTAGTACCAAATAACACAAGTCCTTGAATTTACGACTAAGGTTTCTTATGATAAATGAATAAAGGAATATTCCCAGAGGACGAGGGGGGTCCATAGTAACCACTTAAATCCCTGCCCACTTAGGCTCTTATCGCCTTGTTGACAGAATATCCTTTAAACACTTTCTCAATAGAAAATCTTAGACATTCAAACTTAGTTTTACACTTTAAATCACAATACAATAATAAATATGTGTATATGTATTAGTCAATCAAGCTTGGACGGAATTACTTGTGTAAAGTTACACTTTTAATTCTCAGCCAAGTATGATGCACACAATTAATTTTCAACTTTATCACTATGTGTATGCTTGTGATAATTGAACACTCTATATTAACTTAAACCTATACTATTATGTTTGCGATAATACAATATATGATTTTACTAAGTTAACATTATTGCATATATGCCATGGTAATATAATCTATGTCTATATTATTATTTTTGAAGCTAAAATAATTCCAGAATTAATTTCATTAGTGTCACGTTCGTATTGCGTTCATAAACACGTTTGAACGAAGTTTTCCAAAGATTTCACGTTCGTATTGCGTTCGTAAACGCATTCGAACATTCTTTGGCAGAACGAAACTGCGAAATCTAAAATTTTTGCCTACATGTTCGTTGGGCATTCGAACTCCTATGCGTATTTTTCATGCACAAAACACATTTTCCAGAAAAATGACTATTAACACTTGCTAAAATTCATATTACAATACATATAAAGTAATAAGTTCTTAAAATTACTGGTCAAAATATGTCATCAAACGAAATTGAACATGCTACATTCAACTAATTATACACTAACATGTAAAATTGAACATAAACCATAAAACTTAGAAAAAACTTGAAAACTTGAAGATGATGATGAAACTGAAATCCAAGTCCAGTTGCTTCTATCCTTAAGAACTTATTAGCCCTGCCATGGTGCTCTACGGATGGTTTTGTAGCTAACGTTCTCCTAGGATTACTTGGATACTTCTTGTAGAAGAGACACTCCTTTCACAAGATCTTGATCAAGGAATATGGAGGAAACTCTCTCTTTTACTCAATGACTGTAGACAATGAAAGACTTATATGTTTTTTTGGATGCTACAAACAATCTCAAGGTCTCTTAATTTATAGGCATGGAATGGTGTCTACAAAGACACCATTTGGTTTAGGGTGTAACCCTCTTAAGGGTTATACCCTTTCCTAATGCCTCTAAATGCCTGAAGATGCATCCTTTAAATTTAGAGGATATGTCCATTTACCTTTGTACCTTTCCCACAAGACACTTCTAAGGGACATACCTCTCCTACATATATCTATATATATTAAGAGAATTTATAACATAAAGCATTGAACCTAGTAACTCAGCACCACGACACTAATACGGTTCAATATAGAGATTCATCGCCGTGGCGCTGGATCCTTGGTGTCGCAGCACTGACATGATATCAAGAAACCATGTTTTAAATTGGAAAGTTCAAGATTTGCCCTATATAAAAGAAGATTTGATTTTTGGGTCAGGGATCCACGTGTAAGAGAGCAATATTGTAAAAGCTGAAAATCCAAGGGGTGTAGTCGCATATTGCATGAAGGTATAGGCACTGCATATCATCTTTCATAAAGTATAAAGTATTAACTGTTCTTTTAGATCATAAATACAAAGACAAGAGAAGTTGCTGAATCTAGACTCGGTCAAGATTCCGGTTCCGATTCCTAACTGAATCGGTTGGAATCAGTTCGGTTCCGATTCCAACCAGTTCCGATTCCGGAATCGAATTTTACCGGTTCGGTTAGGGTAAGAACCCCAACCGAATCGTTAGGAACCGTAGGGTTCCAATCCATCCCCAACGGCTAGTAGCTCGTTTGGCTCTCTGTCCCAATGTTAATTAAAAAAAAATTGGGGATTTCCTAAATTACCCCTAATAATATTAATAAAACGGCTAATTTTAGCGACATTTTAAGTATCATAAAAATATTCTAAAAATGTATAAATATGGCTCATTTTTCATTATTTCAACACACCAATTTCTCAATTCTCAATTCTCTCAATTCCTACAATTCTCACATTCTCAATTCTCTCATCTACAATTACAATCTATCATTCTCAATTCTCTAATTATTTAAAATTTCTTAACCAATAAATGACAAGCTCATCTGAGAACATAATGTCAAATGTGCCAACCCAAGAGAGCGACCCTAGTATCGGTTCACGGAAAAAAGAAGTTAGGTCTCATTCATCGGATGTTTTCAAAATTCATTTTCATTTAATCGATACTGCAAATGAAGGTTCAAGAGCAGTATGCAACCATTGTGGGGTTTCTTACAAATTTACTGGTGGATACGGAAATATGCACAAACACCTGGAAAGACATCATGCCGTTGAGCTTGGACTTGATACGACCCAAACTCAAATGGCCAGGTACACATCATCTAGTAGAGGTACAAGTTCTTTAGATTTATTTAAATATTCTGATGTTAAAAATAGAGAAGAATTTGCTAAATTAATTTGTATGGCACATCTTTCTTTAAGTTTTGGTGAAAAACTTACTTTTACTAATTACGTTCAAAATGCTTTAAATCATGCTGCTTGTAGAATGACTCGAAATATAACAAAACATCAAAATTTTAAATTATACAAAGATGGTAAAATTATTTTAAATGAAATATTTAGAGATATTAATGGTCTTCTTTCTATTTGTTTTGATATTTGGAGTGACCATTGGCGAACACACTCATACATGGGTGTGACTTGTCATCGAATTGATGCATCATGGAACATGCAAAAATAACTTATTGCATTTAGAGTTTTTGATAAACAACATATTGCACAAAATATTTATAGAACGATGAAAGTAATTTTTGATGAATATGGTTTATTAGGTCAAATTTTAACAATTGGATTTGATAATGCATATGCAAATACTGCATCAATTACTGATTTATTAGAAATATGCGAACCAAATTTAGGGGGTCGATTTTTTCATGGTCGTTGCACATGTCATGTCTTTAATTTATGTGTTCAAGATGGTTTGGAAAAATTATCATCTTTCATTGATCCTATTAAGAAAACACTTAATTGTATTTGGTCATATTCTCAAGTTAAGAGAGAATGAGCCAAGTTTTGTAAATTAAATGGTATTGAACCGATAAAATTTTCACGAGATGTTCCAACACGTTGGAATTCAACTTATTTTCTTTTATGTCAAGCTTTGCAATACAAAAATACATTATGTAGTTTTTTTCTCAACATGTTCAAATATCACACTTTTTCGTAATCAATGGAAATTTGTGATAAAATTTTAGAAACTTTAAAAGTTTTTAATGATGCTACAAATATTTTTAGCGGATTTTATTATCCTACAACACATTTATTTATTCTTGAAAGTTTGAATATTGTTGGTACTCTCGATGAGCATGTTGAAAGTCTTGATCCTAATGATATTTTTTTGTTTGAAGCTATTAATGTTATGAAACTAAAATGGTTGCATTATTTTAGAGACATTCCTTTACTTTATCTTATTCCTGTTGTTTTTTATCATAGATTTAAATTAGAAGGTTTGAATAGTGATTTACAAGCTTATTATGGATATTTAGGAATATTAGGTGAAATTGATATTATAAGAATAATAGCTAAAATAAAAATTGATGTAATATATTTATTTAGTGATTATATTAGAAGATATAACTTGCAATCAGTAGGACAATCTAGTAGTAGCGAACCCGTAATGCAAACAAAACTTAGCGCATGTGATCGTTGGTTACTACAACGAAATAAAAAACATAGGGATAACATGATTAATAACTCAAAATTAGATAATTATTTATCTATAAATTTCGAGTTTTCAATTGAAAGTTTAGTTAGTAAAAACATTCAAATCCTTGAATGGTAGAACCGACATCAAAATGTATATATTGTATTATCAATTATTTCTAAAGAGATATTGGCAGCACTTGTTTCCACCGTTGCGGTTAAGCAAGCCTTCAGCATAGGAGACAATATATTGGAAGTTGGACGGTTTTCATTACATCCAAGTACTCTAGAAGCAACAACATGGGTGGGTGATTAGACCCGAGCTGATCTGAGGCAACAAGAAGATGCCACCGATAAATTTGAAGACTTGTTCGACAATGCACCTGTAAGTGCAGGCAGAACTGGAGATGAAGGATCAACAAGCACTGATAATGATGATTGATAATTAAAGAATTATAAAATTACAATGGAAAATATCTTAAAATTGTAATGGAACTACGTGAGCTTTGATTCCTCTCACCCCTGGAGGATACGTAGGCAACTTAAGTTTTTAAAAATTTAAGTTCAAGCTCTTTAATTTAATAATTTTATTTTTAAATTTTTTAGACACAAATTCTATTTGTAATTTAATGTATGTTTTTTTTTTTTTTCAAATTCAGAATTTTCAATTAATTTTTCGATCTCAATTTTTTTTCTAAAAAAATAAAAAAACCGAATGGAACCGGAACCGGAACAGAACGGTTTGGTTCCGATTCCGATTCCACATTCGTGTAACTGGGAATCGGACCGGTGGCCAGGTCTAGGTGAATCCCCTCAGCACTAAAAACTAGAGTCACGAATCTGGAGGAAGCCGGAGCCGTGTGCTATACTGTGTGATTGACCTTATTTCTTTCATTTAAATGTCTCAATAGATATTTTTTGTTGAATGGTTTTTTGAGAGAAGTTGTTATTTATAATAGTGAATTGATTTCATGCAAAGACTACAAACTTGTTACTGTATTGAAGGGATTTGAACCAGAATAGTAACAATGAAATCGAGTGGTACTCGCTAAGTTAGGCCAACTAAGAGAAGATAAAATAGAGAGGTAGGAATTGTAAGACGAGGTTTAAAATTATACAAGTCCTATAGGTTATAATTTTCATCATCTTATTAGATTATTTAATCTCTTTTTATGGTCTCATGAAAATAGGAAGTGATTCCGTACCAAGTAAAAATCATTTGTCTCATTTATTTTTTGTAATGTATATTATATCTGTTATTTTAATTAATTAATTAGAAATAATTAATTATTTGGTTATTCCTACTAAAATCTCACTTTGATTATGAGGCGATGAGGTACGCCCCGCTAGGCTACCTACTAGCTAGCTAATGCTAAACTTATTACTTATTAGCATACACATAGCAATTTAACAAGATGTAAATGCTTTCCTTTATTATATTAATTTTCTTTGAAAACGTTATTCACTAGGCAAAATTAAACTTCATTAAAAGACTAGATATGTATCATGATGCTTAGCTTTTCATAAGCAAAATTCAAAATCATTATTGACGGTTATTGGATAAATAAAAAAATAAAAGTAAAATCTATTGACAATATATTTGAAAACTTAATAGATCTCTATAGACAATGCAATTTACCTTTGTTGACGGGTGATTTTCGTCCCAATGGCAGTTTCGAGATAACTCTCCCGGGACAATCCTCCTTTAACTTTGAATTTGTTTGGTTATGGGAGACCAAAAGCAAAAGTGGTAAAAAGGCGAAATGAACACAAGATCGACAAAGAGAGTTTAACGTGGTTCGGCGGGATAACCCATCTTACGTCTACAGGCACAAAGTGGGCTGTTATTTTTATTACCAAACCAAGCTCGGCCGACCAGTTTTCAAATGTGGTATAAAGAAATCCGAGCTGGTTGTTCTTATTTCTTATGATTTTTTACAAGTAATGCTTAAATGAAAATTTTCCCAACCTTTACAAATGTGTTTACTCTCCCTTTAAATACTAATAAAAAGTAATACTGTTCTCATATCTTTATGACGTTAGCCACGTGGACTTCCTGCCATTTGATAAGATCTCCGCCGAAAGTAAAGCCTGCCATCTGACTTCCATTTAAATCACTGTGTTTTATATACTGCCACACTCAACATTTATGATGACAGCCTGTAAAGGTGGTACATGTTAGAAGATAACCTTGCAAGTTGCTATAGTCATATGACAGCTTTATGGATGATTCACATGACCTCCTCTGGTCGGAACATGACCTCATCTGGTCAGAACATGACCTCATCTGGTCGGAACATGATCTCATCTGGTCGGAACATGACCTCATCTGGTCGAAACATGACCTCATCTAGTCGGAAAATGACCTATTCTGGTCGGAACATGACCTCATCTGTTCGGAAAATGACCTCTTCTGGTCGGATTGATTCTGCGCCTCATGCTTGTGCCCTTTTGCCTGATCTCGCCCTAACGAGGACCTTGGGTTTTCCTCTGTTAATTACAAAACTCATCATCGTAAGTGAAAATTCTTTTCTTGCCCTTCCTCGGGATGCTGACTACTTGGGGGTGAAAAACCACCATCAACATCCGTCCCATTGTTCTCGGTATCAAAGAGTTAGCGAGTTGATGCCGGGAACTATAAAAAAGATGGTGGTTGATGAGTGGTAATTGTATCACTATTTCCCACTCATTTAACTTAATATTTTGTATAGTTTCTTGAGTTTTGTGAATATTTTGATGTGTTTTGTGTTATTTTGTAGATAAATAAAGTTTCAGGACTCTCTGGAGGTGATTTGGGGCCAAAACAGTAAAAAACGGACAAATGGGCAATTTGGTAATTTTGCGCGTCTCTGGAGGTGATTTGGGGCCAAAATAGTGAAAAATGGACAAACGGGCAATTTGGTAATTTTGCGCGTCGGGACGCGCAAGCCTTTGGCGTCGCGATGCCTAACATGCGCCATGAGTTTCTAACGTGCGCCGGAGAACACGTGTCAGAATCTGAAAAGTTTGACTTACTAACATGCGCCTGTCAGGTTTCAACATCCTATGGTGCCGACAATCGCCATAGCCATGTGTCGCCACGTGTCACTCCACGTGTCAGCCACGTCATCATCCACATCAGCAGTAGACCAAGTCAACTCGCCATGTCAGTACCCCGTCATCATCAGCCAATCACAGCGTGCCACATATCGCAATCCTATGGTGCCGAAAATCACTTTTGCCACGTGTTGCCACGTCATCGCCATGTCACTACCACATCTGCATAATTATTGAGCCAATTATCCACATCACCACGTCATCGGATAAGAATCTGAAGTAGCCAACCAGAAGTTGACACGTGGCGCATCGCGATGGCGAATTCTCTGATGTAAATAAGGAGTTGTATATATAGTTTACTTTAAATTTCAGTTTTTTAATTAATTTTTAATTACGTTATGTAATAATAATTTACTTTCTTTACTTTTTCAGTTTTTACTATTCAACATGAGGAGGTAACTTCCCCATGCTAAGGTGAAAGGTAAAACTTTTATTACTGCTATTTAGATTAATCTCCCTTAATTATAATATATTCACTACTTAAAATTTGACTTAACAAGGATACCGCTATATTGGTCGGTTGGTAATCAATTATAAACTGGTTTTAATCTGACTAAGCATGGATACCGCCTGGTTGGTAATTTCCGCCTATATGGCTGGTTTATGGACTTAATTTGACTTAATCAGGTTACCGCCTATATGGCTGGTTGGTAATATCACACAAGTTAATATATTATATTAAGGGAGATATCTAAAATAATAGTGATAAAAGTAGATCCTCTAGCACTAGCATTTTCTTTTATTGTAATTTTCTTTATTTACTTTTCAAAATTTTATTTTATGTCTTTTATTTTTAAGTTTTTACTCGCCCTAGTTATGTGTTATAACTAAGTTAGTTATCTAGGGTTGTGATGAATTCTAATATCACCGGTTTATAAGGGGTTATTTTATAGTTTGGGTAATTTAAAGGTTTACTTATTAAGTCTTAAGCTTAATGCGTATGTTAATTGGCCACTAATAAGATTGATCTGCTAAATCTAAAATAAACTTGACAAAGGAATTTTAGGTTTCAGCCTTAGACTTAATAGCCCACGATCTTCCTTGAGGATAGATAACCCTTTAATAGATTTCCTTATAGGATAGACATATACCTGTCGGGCGGGGGTAGCCATAATTGGAACTTAAACTTAATGAATCCAGGTAATTTGGTTGACATAGACATATGGTTCAATTGGGTTAAACTGGGTATTTGTGTCTGACCATCGACAGAGGCTTTTGTATAATTCGTGTTCTAGGTTTGTATACCGATATATTACACAAAAATGAAATAATCACTTCATCTTTAAAATGATTTTGGAAGAAATCACAACCCTGGATAGTTTTATAAATTTGAATTTTCCTCACCCTACTTTTGCGCAATTTTATTTACTTATTTTTAAATTTAAAATCATCACTATTCCCAATAATTCAATCAACCTATTAGATACTAGTAATCATTTGACCTCATAAAATTAATAGATTAGGTATTAAGTCCTCGTGGGATCGATACTTTTTATACTACTTGAACGATACGTGCGCTTGCGTTATACGCGTGTGATTACGCTGGTCAAGTTTTTTGCGCCGTTGCCGGTGACTTATTTATCTTTCACTATTAGTTTTGAGATTAGATACATTTACTTGTATCTAATTTCTTTTTACTTATTTTTTTTTTTCTTGTGTTTCAGGTTCTCATAAACTACATGAGACGAACTAGAAGCTTTGAACTCCGACCGTTTGACTTGGAAATTGTAAGAACCATCAGACAGTTGAGAAGGGAAAGGCGAGAAGGCCAATAAGCTTTAGTCAACATGGAACCTGAACCTCTGGAAGTTGCACCACCAATACCCATTGGAGAGAGAACCATTCCGGTGATCGACGGCTTCATTTCCTGTATTGTACTTCCTCATTTACTAGTAAATGCGTGTGATATCAAAACATGCATTCAGATGATTCAACAGTCAGTGCAGTTTGGGGGAAAAGCAACTGAATACCCTAATACACACATCAGCAACTTCCTGGAAGTTTGTGGCACTTTCAATTACATCCGAGAAGCTGAAGAAGCAATGAGACTGCGGGTTTTTCCATACTCCTTGAAAGATAGAGCTAAAGCTTGGCTACATTCACTACCAGCAGGTTCCATCACAACTTGGAACACTTTAGCCCCCAAATTTCTTACAAAGTACTTTCCACCAGCCAGAACTGGAAAGCTGAGGAATGACATCACATCCTTTGTACGACAAGACTCATAAACTCTCTACGAAGCTTGGGAAAGGTACAAAGATTTGCTCCGTAAATGTCCTCACCATGAGATTCCAAAATCAAGTCCAAACTTTCTATAATGGACTTTCTGGACTAATGAGAACCACAATCGATGCTGCTGCTGGAGGAGCATTAATGGAAAAAGGAGAATATCAAGTCTGGGAGCTAATCGAACAAATGGCTAACAACAATTCCTTGTGGCCAACAGAAAGGAGCATGATCCAAAGAATCGCAGGAATTTATGAAGTTGGAGCCAATACAGTAGTCAACACCAAGCTGGATCAGATATGCAAATTCATGGAGACTCTCAGTACTCAAAATAATATTGGAGCCACAAGTTCACCTTTTGGAAGAGCACCAGAGCCAAACCAACATGAAGAAATGGTGAATTATGTCAACAATTTCAATAACCGAACCGAACCGTTCCGACCCATTTTTTTATGGTTCGGTTAATTCTGTTAAATCAGTTATTGAGGTTAAAATTTTTAATTTTTTTGGTTATTCGGTTTGATTATGATTATGAGATTTGTATAACCGAACCGACCGATTAACCAAAATTAAACCATATATATATGCTTCAAATCCCTAAACCAAAACTAATACTTCAAAACCCTAAACCAAAACTCTAGCCGCCAATTAAAGTCACAAAATTCCAAAATCCCAAAATCCACATACAGCTTACAGTCACAAAATTCCACTTACAGCTTCAATTACAGTCACAAAATTCCACTTACAGCTTCAATTGCAGTCTTCCTCTTCTCGCCTGTAAGTTTCTGGCTTTCTACTTCTGCCAAACTAGTGTGATTAGTTTAATGAGGACACTACATCAATGTTACCCAAGTTTTATATAAGTGAATAGTGACCAAACAAATCAGTTAATTAGAATTATCGTTCTTTCAAGTTTCAAAAAAATAATGTTTCTTAGAATTACTTTTATTCATCGCTGAATTGATTTTTAAATTAACAGAATCTAAGTTCGAAAGTAAAAAAAAAATTCCAAAATCATAGTCATTCAAGATTACCAATTTTTCAGGACGATCCAGAGCCCAACGATCTTTCCTTGGAATCTTAGAAATATCGGCAGCATCATGATCTGATAATCTAGAGTGCATATCCCACATGAACTCTTCTTCCTCAGAATTTTTTCAGCTTGATAAGCCACTGCTACTACTATTGGCAATGTTCTGAGCTTGCTGTAGATGCACAACAACATTTTTTTTAATCATTCTCTTGTTTTTCATTTTTCTATCGTATAAAATATATGTTTCTGATATTTTCTTTTCTGTTTCAGATTAGAGGACCACTCGTGAAAATGAACCAAGGTGAAGCAAATGAAATTGGACAACCTGCAGACGAAACTTCTCATCCAAACACTAGTCAAAATCCAATTACGCAAGAGTCTTCATCTATTCCAGATTCTTTAACTTCGAGGCCCCCAAAGATGAGGAAGAAAAGCAAGAAACAATATGTAGTTTGGGATCACTTCACAAAGCCTGAAAGTGGTGATGAAAATCCTATAAGTAAGTGCAATTACTGTCATCGTGAATTTTATAGTGGTTCCAAAACTAATGGTACATCATCACTCAAATATCATCTTAGTATTTGCAAGAAATATTTAGCCACAAAGCCTGCAGACCCTAAACAATCAATTATTAGTATTCATGTTGACTCTAAAAGTCAAGAAGTTACCTCTTTAACTAATTTGAAGTTTGATCAGAATGCAATTAGGTTGGCTTTGATGAAAATTTTAATCATTGATGAACTGCCATTTAAATTCGTAGAGGGTGATGGATTTAGGCATTTCATGAGTATTGCATGCCCACGCTTTCATATTAATTCTAGGTGGACTTATGCTAGAGATTGTTTCAAATTTTTTCTTGATGAGAAGAAATGCTATAAATCTGAGCTGAAGAGATCTGCAAAAATAATTTGCCTAACTACTGATACTTGGACTTCAATACAAAGGGTCAATTATATGTGTCTCACCGCACATTATATTGATGAGAACTGGAAATCGAACAAAAGAATATTGAATTTTTGTTCAATTTCTAGTCATAAAGGGGAGGCAATTGGTAGGGCCATAGAGACATGCTTATCTGCTTGGGAAATTGATGGGGTAATGACTGTGACAATTGACAATATAAGCTCTAATGATGTTGCTATAGATTATTTGAGGAGAAAAATGAGAACATTGCCAAACACTATTCTTCAAGCTAAGTATCTACATGTTAGGTGTGTTGCACATATCTTGAATCTAGTTGTAACAGATGGTTTGAAAGAGGCTAGCAAGTCAATTGATCGTATTCGACAAGCTGTAAAATTCATTAGACAATCTCTTTCTAGGCTGCAAAAGTTTAATGAATGTGTAGCTATTGAGAAAATTGATAGCAAGTGTATGTTGAATCTTGATTGTCCCACAAGGTGGAATTCCACCGATTAGATGCTTGATGTGGCTTTGAAATTCAGAAATGCTTTTGAGAGATATGATGACCTAGATCCAAAATTGAGTAGAGATCTTACATTAAATTATGATGGAGTTCATTTGGATGATGATTGGAACAATGTCAATAGCTTGGTAGTTTTCTACGACACTTTTATAAGATTACATTACGTGTCTCTAGAATGAAATATGTAATAGCTAATACCTTTTTTGAGGAGATTACTGCAATTGATTGCTTGTTGAATGAGTTGGAGAACAGTGATGACATAGATATGAGTGCTATGACAATAAAAATGAGGCAAAAGTATGAGAAATATTAGGGGAAAAGTGACAAAATGAACAAATTGATTTACATAGCTGCCATTCTTGATCCTAGGAGAAAATTAGGGTATGTTAAATTTGCATTAGAGCACATGTACGGTAAAGAATTAGGTGGTCACTTGGCTAAGAGTGTGAAAGATGCAATTTATGAGCTATATGAGGGTTATAAGAAGATTGCATCTGCAAACAGTCAGGGACCTCCAAATTCTATCTTTGTTGCCTCATCATCATCTACGACTTGTGAACAAGGCAACGATTTTGCAGTTCCTGTATCAAAGCTTATGATATCCAAGTATAAGAGGTTTAGGTCTGAATCTCATAGTGGTGATGCAAAATCTGATTTGGAAAAGTATTTGATAGAGGAAGGCGAAGACGATTGTGATGACTTTGAAATTCTTCGATGGTGGCAGCTTAACTCTTCCATGTTTTCTTTACTTTCAGAGATGGCACGTGATGTGCTAGCAATACCAATGTCAACTGTTGCATCGGAGTCAGCTTTTAGCACAAGTGGGAGAGTACTAGATGAATTTAGGAGCTCTTTGACTCCTAAAATTGTAGAATCATTACTGTGTTCTCAAGATTGGCTTCAACATTCCATGAAGAAAATTATTGAAACGGAGGAACAAATAGAAGAAGTTGTGAAGCTTGAGCAAGGTAAATGGAAAAAAATCAATATTATGTTAACTGTTTAGTGTTACTATTAAATTTATTGTCTTTATTTTTTCTTATATGACAAACTAAAAATATGTTGTGTACTTGAAATTATGTAGAAATGGTAAAACTTGGAATCAAGGTCACTTCAGATTTTGAATATGAGTAATGATAGAATTGGCTTGCGGAGTTGCTGCCTTGTGGATGCTGAGTTGCTGAGCCTGAGGTCCTGAGTTGCTGACTTTGAAGATGATTAATGAAAGTTGCTTATTTATTAGTTGTTGAACACCTAATATGTTTGTATTTTTGATGGATTTTGTAATGTAATTTTGAGTTGTCTTCTGACTTTATGGATTGTCTTCTTAAAAATGCTTGACGAATTTATATTTGTGTTAAATTATCTTATGATTTGCTGTCTTTTTGATGGATAAGAATTTATATTTGTGTAATTGTGTTAAATTGCTTTATTGAAAGTTGATGAATTTATATTTATTGGATTGGTTAATAACCGAATTAACCATAACCGACCGAAATATAACGGTTAATTGGTTAATGGTTATGTTTCATAAAATGGTTAAATCGGTCACACTTTTATTTAACCAAAAATTTCGGTTACGGTTAAAAAATCAAGGATTAACCGACCGAACCGACTGATGCACACCCCTAGGAACAATCCATATTCCAACGCCTACAACCTAGGGTGGAGGAATCATCCTAACTTTTCATGGAGCAACAATTCATGGCAAAAGAACTATCCACCACCGGGATTCCAACAGCAAAGCCAGGAGTTTGAAAAAAAACCAGAAATGAAAGAATGGATTGCAGAGATGTTCAAAAAGCAACAAGCAACATATGATGCTATTTTTCAAAGCCAATCTACTTCCATCAAAGCATTGGAGAATCAAATTGGACAACTGGCCAATGCTCAAAGTTACCGACCGCCAAAGAATCTTCCCAGCAACACAGAACCAAATACAAGGAACATAGGGAATGAGCAGTGTCATGCCATCATGTTAAAAAGCGGTACTAAAATCAACAAAGATGTTGGAGCCAAAGCAACTGTTGAGGAAGTTCCAAAAGAAACAAAACAACAGATGGAGGAAAAAGAAGCAAAGGAAAAAGAACAGATCACTCCACCTCCACCTTTTTCCCCAGCGTCTTTAGAAAAACAAACTGGACAAGCAGTTTGCTCGTTTCCTGGAGGTGTTCAAAAAGCTGCACATCAACATTCCATTTGCAAAAGCCTTGGAACAAATGCCCAGCTATATAAAATTCATGAAAGACATTCTTTCATGAAAATGGAGATTGGGAGATTACGAGAGAATAGCATTGACAGAAGAATGCAGCGCCATCATTCAGAGGAAGCTTCCCCCAAAGTTGAAAGATCCTAGCAGTTTCACCATTCCTTGCATCATAGGAGAACATAACTTTGGTAGGGCTTAATATGATTTAGGTGCGAATGTTAACTTGATGCCTTTTTCTATTTTCAGGAAACTGCAGTTTGGAGAAACAATGCCCACTTCAGTCTCTCTGCAACTTGCTGATAGAACACTAGTATTTCCGAGAGGTGTAATTGAAGACGTGCTGGTGAAAGTTGACAAATTCATTTTCCCAGCAGATTTTATTGTCATCGATATGGAGGAAGATGAAGACGTGCCGATAATACTCAGAAGACCATTCTTGGCTACAGGTCGAACCATCATTGATGTACAGAAATGAGAACTAACCATGTGGGTACAGGACCAAGAAGTAACATTCAATGTTTTCAAGGCCATGAATTTTACAGATGATGAAAAGAAGGAGGAATGTTTCAGACTTGATGTGATACACAATACCATTCAGAACTCCAATGCAATGCAAAGTTCTACTGATAAACTTAAAATATGTCAATTGCCCGTGGAGCCTGAAGATAAAGCATCTTTTGCACTGAAAAAGCCAATTCTTGCACTACAAGCAACAGAAGAGAAAAAGTTCCACCAGTTCAACGAATTGGAGGAATTTCACAATCAACCTTTTGAGGATGCCAAATTGTACAAAGAAAAGGCAAGGAAAAGACATGATGGGAATTTAGTGCGCATAAAACTGGAACCAGGGCAGAAGGTACTATTAAACAAATCAAGGGTGAAATTCTTCCCATGGAATCCAAAATCACGGTGGTCAGATCCATTTGTGATCACCAAGGTCTTACTAGACAGAGCCATTGAGATACATGATCCCGACTCCAACAAAACATTCAAGGTTAAAAACAAGCGCGTTAAGCACTACTGGGGAGAATCATTTGAGTGACAAAAAGAAAGTGTCACACTTTCAGATCTAGCCTAACGTTCGAGAAGTCACGTCTAGTTGACGACGTTAAACTTAGCGCTCACAGGGAGGCAACCCATGCAATTTGTGTATATATTGTGATCTGGTGTGTTTTATTTTTGTGTGTTTAATTTTTGCAGGTAAAGTCATTTCACGATGGAAGAAGCTCTCGCAAATCTTAACAAGCAATTTCCTTCTCTCCCTCAAAAATCTCTGATGAAAGTCTACAAAGCTCACTTGGAAAGGATGAGACTACTGATGATCAAATGTATTCCTACTAACATTCGTTGGATTATTGAAGCACGGGTCCGATTGGCAGGTGAGTCTTTTGACTCTTTTATTTCACATCTGCCTGGTTTAGGAAGGAGCACCTATGCTAAAAAGAGAAGAGACAAAAGAATATGTGTTTGTTATAAATGTGCTGGTATGTTTTGTGATACTCATTGTCGTTCTTTAGGAATGGTGTCTGATAATCGCGAAGATAAAATTAATTTAATTAGGGATGGCTTGAGTAAGGAGTCTTTGGATGATATATCTAAAACTCTTGAGACGCATCCCAATGGATGTGTGTATCACGAAATACGTGTGTTATATGCACAATTCCAAAAAAGAAAGACAACAGTTAAGTCTCGGGAATCTGACTCGAAAAGACCCTGTTTTCCAATTTATAAAAAAATTGGATGGGAAGCTTGTCCCTGACGCATAGACGTCAATCAAGCCGCTAAATTTCTTGTACATATTAGATCTCTTTGTCTTTTCCTAATAATTGTGATTTGTTTTGTTGTTTTCTTTTATTTTCTCCGACAGGATCCAGACCTTTTTGACTATCACGATTTATTTTACTGTTAACTAATAATTGTCATTTGGCAGGTACTAGTGCTATTATTTTACTCACCCTTTTCAGGTGTTATAAATTCAACTCATCATTTCACTTTTGAAGACATCCAGAGTAAAACATGGAAGCCACTTCAAGAAGACGAGTTGAAAACATCTGTGTGTTTTGCGGTACTAGTGTTGGTGTTAAGCCACAATACGTAGAAGTAGCACATGAATTTGGGTCGAGTCTTAGCTGCAAGGAGTATGCACTTAGTATATTGCGGATGCAATCTTGGACTTATGGGGATCGTTTCAAAAGCTGTACATGAGGGAGGCAGTCACGTTTTGGGAATCATCCCAAAACCCTTGGCAGAAGCAAATCTTATTGGACCATCAAACGGAGAGGAACTGATCGTGCCAGGTATGTCTGAACGATTGGTAGAAATGATTAAACGTGCTGATGCTTTTATTGCTTTGCCAGGTGGCTTGGGTATATTGGATGAAATTTTTACAGCGTTATCTTGGGCGAACCTGAACATACACCAGAAACCTCTTGGACTGTACAACGTTGAAGGATTTTATGATTATCTTTGTGTGTTTCTTGATGATGCCCGAAGAAATGGGTTCGTGTCAAAACCTTTAAAAGAACTCATCTTCACTGCCAGAACTGCTCCGGATCTAATTGACCAAATCTTAGCCTATGAACCACAAATTGACCCTATCATTTCAAAGATAAATTGGTCCTAGGACGATCGTGGTAAGAGGCGTCGGATTAATCTGGATCTTAACCTTTAACTTTTCGTGTAGAATTCCAGTTAACCAGGTACTATCTTCTAAACTCTTCTTCTACTGTTTAAGACATTGGGGACAATGTCTCATTTAGGTTTGGGGGAGGGAATTAGTTGATCAATATCTTGTTTTTAGTTGTGTGTTGTTTTTTTTTTAGTCCAAAAATTTTCGAAAAATACAAAAAAATTGAAAAATTTTCAAAAATTACAAAAATATTTTGCGTTTTTGTTTTTATTTTGACTAAAAATGTGAAATTGGTGAGAGATAGCTGTGTAAGGAGTTCCCATTCCTGATAAGTATTTCAACCCATTTTCGAAACAAGTTAATTTTTGTTTATTTCCTTTTGAATTATTTAATTTGTAAATTCTCCATAAAATTGACTAAAATGGATCTTCATATGCTCAGTTGACAGGTATTATCAACATGCATGGTAACATACGGACATAAGCTATAATTGAAAAGTTTGTAATATTCAGTGCTCTAGTTTAATTGGAGGAAGCATCTCAAAAAGCAATGGAGTAAAAAAAAACACGTCTGAGATCCGAGTTATTAAGTCTGTAAGGGTGTTTTAACACCTAGGGCCTAAAGCCAACTGGTTTGGGAGTCACTGGCCTAATGCTCGCTACATAGATCAAGGATGTTGCAAAAATATATATATCTGGAGTATGAGTAATTAAGTCCGTAGGGGTGTCTTAACACCTGGTGCCCTAAAGCCAACTGGTTTGGTACCCACCGACCCAACACTCGCTACATAGACGGAAGATATTGTATATAAATAAAAAAAAATCACAAAAACAAAAAAATTAAAAAAAAATCACAAAAATCACAAAAATTATTCCATTGCTGCAAAAAGGTGTGAATTCTGATAAAACTTTAGGACAAAAATATTACTCTCTTATCAACTGCACTTGTGACTGTTGTGGGCAAAAATGAGTTGTTTAATATTTTGTTGACTGTGCATATGGAGAATGGTAAATATAATAGGAGAATTTACTTATTCAATAATTTAGAAAGAAAGAAAACAACTAGTAACTTGAAGTAGAAGTTTCACCTGATTAGTCACTAACTTCTTTATTCTATTTTCTCTTGTCTTTTTTTCTTTTGTGTGCATTAGTTTCACTACCTTTTTACTTTTGTGAAATGTTTGTGGGTATCACTGCTGTAAACCCTAACGAGACTACAACTCATCCACTAGGGACACCTAGGGGTTTAAAGGTTTGTTGCATAAGCTAAATGCAACCGTGATCCCTACGAAAGTGGCTAGTTAAATTTTATTTTAAAGATGTTTATGTTATTTTGTGTTTTGCTCGAGGACTAGCAAAATATTAGGTTTAGGGGTGTGATGAGTGGTAATTATATCATTATTTCCCACTCATTTAACTTAAAATTTTGTATATTTTCTTGAGTTTTGTGAATATTTTGATGTGTTTTGTGTTTTTTTGTAGATAAATAAATTTTCAGGACTCTCTAGAGGTGATTTGGGGCCAAAACAGTGAAAAACGGAAAAAATGACAATTTGGTAATTTTGCGCGTCGTGACGCGCTAGCCTTTGGCACCGCGACGCCTAACGTACGCCCTGAGTTGCTAACGTATGCCGGAGGACCCGTGTCAGAATCTGAAAAGTTTAACTTGCTAACGTGCACCTACCATATGTCAACATCACAGCCGATCTGCTAACGTGCGCCGTGCTACGTGTCATCATCCTATGGTGCCAACAATCGCCATCGCCAAATGTCGCCACGTGTCACTCCACGTGTCAGCCACATCATCATCCACATCACCAGTAGACCAAGTCAACTCACCACATCAGCGCCAAATCATCATCAGCCAATCACAGCGTGCCACGTGTCGCAATCCTATGGTGCCGACAATCACTTTCGCCACGTGTTGCCACGTCATCGCCATATCATCGCCACGTCACTGCCACATCAGCATAATTATTGAGTCAATTATCCACATCGCCATGTCATCGGATAAGAATCTGAAGCAGCCAACCGGAAGTTGACACGTGGCGCGTCGCGACGTGAAGCGCCCGTCGTGACGCGTACATCTTACCGAGGCCTATAAATTCAGCTCGAGGTTTCAATTTAAGATGTACCTTCCTCTCTGAATTCTCTAATGTAAATAGGGAGTTTATATCTAGTTTACTTTAAATTTCAGTTTTGTAATTAATTTTTAATTACGTTATGTAATAATAATTTACTTTCTTTACTTTTTCAGTTTTTACTATTCAACATGAGGAGGTAACTTCCTCCTGCTAGGGTGAAAGGTAAAAAATTTTATTACTGCTATTTAGATTAATCTCCCTGAATTATAATATATTCACTACTTAAAATTTGACTTAACAAGGATACCGCTATATTGGTCGGTTGGTAATCAATTATAAACTGGTTTTAATATGACTAAGCATGGATACCGCCTGGTTGGTAATTTCCGCCAATATGGCTGGTTTATGGACTTAATTTGACTTAATCAGGTTACCGCCTATATGGCTGGTTGGTAATATCACACAAGTTAATATATTATATTAAGGGAGATATCTAAAATAGTAGTGATAAAAGTAGATCCTCTAGCCCTAACATTTTCTTTTATTGTAATTTTCTTTATTTACTTTTCAGCATTTTACTTTATGTCTTTTATTTTTATGTTTTTACTCGCTCTAGTTATTGGGTTATAACTAAGTTAGTTATCTAAGGTGTGATGATTCTAATATCACCGGTTTATAAGGGGTTATTTTATAGTTTGGGTAATTTAAAGGTTTACTTATTAAGTCTTAAGCTTAATGCGTCTTGTTGATTGGCCACTAATAAGATCTGGTAAATCTAAAATAAACTTGACAAAGGAATTTTAGGTTTCAGCCTTAGACTTAATAGCCCATGATCTTCCTTGAGGATAGATAACCCTTTAATAGATTTCCTTATAGGATAGACATATACCTGTCGGGCGGGGGTAGCCATAATTGGAACTTAAACTTAATGAATCCAGGTAATTTGGTTGACATAGACATATGGTTCAATTGGGTTAAACTGGGTATTTGCGTCTGACCATCGACAGAGGCTTTCACATAATTTCGTGTTCCAGGTTTGTAAACCGATATATTACACAAAATGAAATAACCACTTCATCTTTAAAATTATATTGGAAGAAATCACAACCCTGTATAGTTTTATAAATTTGAATTTTCCTCACCTACTCTTGCGCAATTTTATTTACTTATTTTTAAATTTAAAATCATCACCATTCCCAATAATTAATCAACCTATTAGATACTAGTAATCATTTGACCTCATAAAATTAATAGATTAGGTATTAAGTCCTCTTGGGATCGATACTTTTTATACTACTTGAACGATACGTGCGCTTGCGTTATACGCGTGTGATTACGCCGGTCAGTGGTGCGTAAAACCGGAGACCAATCTGATTTCCTCAAACTAATACTCTCATTAGCACCTCATATTGCTTTAATCTGATGTTTTGTGGTACCTTTTCAACACTTGGACATCTGATGCTGACCTGAATCAGTACTGGTTGACCTTTAGCCAAAAATCTGAGACTGGTTTCACCATCTCTGCTCTCCTCTTTCGAGCCATGCCCTCTATTTCGAGATTCCAGAAGGAATGTTCTGCAAAGTCTTGTATAACAGAAGACAATAACATTTGGCCATTAACATAATAATAGGGCTTTGGAGGGACTAACCCAGCCTCGTGCCAATCGAAGATAATAAGGCATTGGTGGGATGTAACCTGACCCCGAGCCACAAATAAAAACTTGATCACAAGAGAATGTTCTCTCCTTGTGCCAATAACACTTGGTCATGAGGGAGAAACTCTGACCTCATGCCAACGAATATAATAAGGCCTCGGTGGTACTAAAGCAGACCCGAGCCATAAAATACCTCGGCCTCAGCAATACTAAAGCAGACCCGAGCCATAAAACACCTCGGCGTCAGCGGTACTAAAGCAGACCCGAGCCATAAAACACCTCGGCCTCGGCGGTACTAAAGCAGACCCGAGCCATAAAATACCTCGGCCTGGATGGTACTAAAGGAGACCCGAGCCATAAAACACCTCGGCCTCTGCGGTACTAAAGTAGACCCGAGCCATAAAATACCTCGGCCTCGGCGGTACTAAAGCAGACCTGAGCCATAAAACACCTCTGCCTCGACGGTACTAAAGCAGACCCAAGCCATAAAACAACTCGGCCTCGGCGGTACTAAAGCAGACCCGAGCCATAAAACACCTCGGCCTCAGCGGTACTAAAGCAGACCCGAGCCATAAAACACTCTGACCTCTATGTGGGCCATAATAAACAAGCATGGATAAACAAGTGTTTATTTAAGAAATGGAAAGTCTTACTAATATTCTTGGGATCTACTGCCATTCTTACAACTCTTTGAGGGTCAATATAAGAGAGGCTATACTGAAAATATCCTCTCAGCATCTCAGCATTATAATTACCCAACATGCTGACTGTCACTATCAGCATTGGTCGGCCTCCACAGCCACTTGGTCTATGCATTCATCCAAATTGCCTTTTTTCACCAGGTCTTCCACCTGCTCCTACATGTCCCTGCATCCATTCATGGCATGTACCTTCACATTATGATATATACAATAAGCCATGTTGTTTCCCTCCTCAATCGGAAACCTCCTCAGGCCGGGCTCGGCCAATAGACCTTTATCTTGGACTTCCCTGACGATCTGAGCCAATGGCTTGTTCAAAGGAGTATACACTGTCCCCCCCGGCCACATGATTTACTTGTGCCTGAGCCCTCCTCTCCTGTGGTATATTGCTGGGAGGTACCGGTCTGAACTCCCTTTGTCTCGGAGGTGGCTTCCTCAGCTCTCTGTCCGACCCCCGCGATATCTCCGGCCTCATCATTTTTTCCTTTTGAACTCCACTGCTTCGGGCAACCTTCTCTTCTTCTTCCATCAAAATAAACTTCCGGGCCAACTCCAGGGCGGTGGCGTAGTCCGGTATGTCCTGAACCCTCAGGTGAGTCCATAACTTCCCAACCTTCAAGGCCCCCTTGAGACTTTCCAGTGCCTCCGTCGACTCGTATGCCCCGACCTCGAGCATAAAGTTGTGGTACCTTTCAATAAAGTTCTTCAGGGGCTCATCATCTCCCTGCTTCATTAACCTTAACTCTCCCACCGTCTTCTTTGGAACACATGCCCCTTTGAAATGTCGAACGAATGATTTCCTGAGTCGGGAGAAACTGCTGATGCTTCATGGAGTCAAACTTCTAAACCACAAAATTACGGGTCTGCCTAGGGTTAAAGTGAACTGATGAGCGGAAAATATATCAATATTTACCGCCCCTTTAACTTAATATTTTGTTTAGTTTCTCGGGTTTGATGAACGTTTTGATGTGTTTTAGTTTATTTTGCAGATAAAATAATATCGGGTCTCAATGAAATTATTTAGGATGAAATATGGGTCAAATAATGGTAATTATTGGACTTGATATTTTAATTTTGGAGATTGGAAATTTGAAAGGGCGTTTTGACGAAGTGCAGTTTTGGAAATTCCAGTTTTGCGTATCTGTCGTATTTTGGGCATAACCCTTTACTCAGATATTGGATTGAGCTGATTCAAGTTCCAGATTAAAGAAGACTCAAATATCTACAACTTTTAAAGACAAAATAATTTTGAATTCTGAAGATTTCATGCCCGAAATTGATGAACCATCCAGAAGTGTGTAGTGTGTAATTATTAAAGTCACTTTCAATCATTTTCAAAGCAAAAAATAAATTAATAAATAAATAATAAAAATTATCAAATCATCACCAAACATGATAAGAGATTAGTGGAGCAATTAATAATGGATTTGGTGGAGCAATTAGTGGAGCAATTAGTGGAGCAATTAATAATTGATTTGGTGGATGATTTGATGGAGGCAAAATTTTGCCTATAAATACCAAGCCATTTCATTTGTAAAATTCATACTTTCTTCTAAGCAATTCCTTAAGAATACTAAGAAGATTGTATCTTGTTTGTTTATTTATAGCTTTTAGTAATTAATTTCCGCTTTCGCACTTTCTTTTCTTTACTTTTCAGTTTTTACTTTTCGCAATTTACTTTTACGCACAGTACTTTTCTTTCTTTAATTTTCAGTTTTTACTTTTCAGTAATGAGGAGGTAACTCCCCTTTTGCTGGGGTAAAAGGTAAAACTTTTATTACTAATATTTAGATTAATCTCCCTTAATTATAATATATAAACTAGTTAAAACCTGACTTAACGAGGATACCGCCATATTGGTAGGTTGGTAATTATTTAAATTGGTTTTAACCTGACTAAACTGGATACCGCCTGATTGGTCGGTTGGTAATTAATTATTAATTTGACTTAATCTGGATACCGCCTATATGGCTGGTTGGTAATTATCATGCAAAGTTAATATATTATATTAAGGGAGATATCTAAAATAGAAGTAATAAAAGTGGATCCTTTTACCTCAGCATTTTCTTTTATTGTAATTTTACTTTATTTACTTTTCAGCAATTTACTTTCAGCATTTACTTTTTAGCAATTTACTTTTCAGCTTTTACTTTATGTCTTTTACTTTTCAGCATTTTTATTTTATGTCTTTTATTTTTAAGTTTTTACTAGCCCTAGTTATGTGTTAGTTATCTAGGGTTGTGATGAATTCTAATATCACAGGTTTATAAGGGGTTATTTTATAGTTTGGGTAATTTAAAGGTTTACTTATTAAGTCTTAAGCTTAATGCTTCTTGTTGTCTGATCACCAATAAGATTGATGTGGTAAATCTAAAATGAACTAGACATAGGGATTTTAGGTTTCAGCCTTAGACTTAATAGCCCACGATCTTCCTTGAGGATAGATTACCCTTTAATAGATTTCCTTACAGGATAGACATATACCTGTCAGGCGGGGGTAGCCATAATTGGAACTTAAACTTAATGAATCCAGATAATTTGGTTGACATAGACATATGGTTCAATTGGGTTAAACTGGGTATTTGCGTCTGACCATCGACAGAGGCTTTTGCATAATTTAGTGTTCCAGGTTAGTAAACTGATTTATTACAAAAACATAAAATAATCACTTCATCTTTTAAAAGATATTAGAATGATTCACAACCCTAGATCTTTGTGTCTTTTGTTATTTTCCTTAGTATTTTCTTTTGTCTTTTTATTTATTTATTTATTTTGTAAAACCACTTTTAACCAATCAAAAAATCATTCTCTTCTTCATTTAATTAGATATATGTAAATAAATAGATTCAATAATTAATAACAATAGTAGGAATTAAGTCCTCGTGGGATCGATATTTTTATACTACTTGAACGATACGTGCACTTGCGTTATACGTGTGTGTTTACGCCGGTCAAGTTTTTGAAACACCTTTCAGATGGCCTCTCCCACCATCCCTTGAACCTCCATTAGTAAAAAAAACCTTTCGATATAGGATTTGGGGTCGGTATGACCATTGTAGGGGTCCGTAGACGTCATGGTGAACCGTCTAGGGAACTCTGCTCACAAGATCCCTTCCGTAAAGGGGGAGGCTGCTTCTCCGTCCTGACCATCTCCCTTATCTGCCTTCATGTTTTCTTCCCACTTTCTCATTTCTTTCTTGAACTAGTCCTTCATCTGCTCATCAGTATTATCACGCTACCTCCCACGGGCTTCTTCACGCCTGCTACTCCGAGCACGACGTCTGCCGTGGCTGGACACCTCTCGATCTTCCCCACCATGTCTTCCATGCCCAGCCTTCTTAAAACGTGGGCTATTAATGGAAGACTCCGGAGTTTGCCTCTCATTTTCTTCTTCCCAAACTCTTTTTGTCGGTAAGGCTCCGGCTTCCACTACAGATCTCATCCTCTGGAGATCCCTCCTCTTGGGCTCATCATCTCCGCCCAGGCCTACAACCTTATTTCCCTTCACTATCTCATCTCTCCTCTGGCTTGGACCAGCCTCCAACTTTTCATCGTTCATCTTTTCTATCCTTTTTAGCTTTTCCATCATAGCCTTCATGGAGGCCTGATTTGTCTCTCTTTCATTTCTCATGTTTTCTTCCATTCTCTCCATCCACTCTGTTGTTGAACTCTCCAACGATCTATGGTTCTCGTCTTATGCCATTGTCTTACTACGCAAGCTGCTTTTTGCTCTTTCCCCACAGAAGGCGCCAACTTTTGACGGGTGATTTTCGTCCCATGGGCAGTTTCGAGATAACTCTCCCGAGACAATCCTCCTTCAACCTTGAATTTTTTTTGGTTATGGGAGACCAAAACCAAATGTGGTAAAAAGGTGAAATGAACACAAGATCGGCAAAGAGATTTTAACGTGGTTCAGTGGGGTAACCCAGCCTACGTCCACAGGCATAAAGTGAGGTGTTGTTTTTATTACCAAACCAAGCTCGGCCGACCAGTTTTCAAATGTAGCCTAAAGAAATCCGAGCTGGTTGTTCTTCTTTCTTATGCTTTTTACAAGTAATGCTTAAATGAAAATTTTCCCAACCTTTACAAATGTGTTTACCCTCCCTTTAAATACTAAGAAAAAGTAATATTGTTCCCATACCTTTATGACGTCAGCCACGTGGACTTCCTGCCATTTGATAAGATCTCCGCCGAAAGTAAAGCCTGCCATCTGACTTCCAATTAAATCACTCTGTTTTATACACTGCCATACTCAACATTTATGATGACAGCCTGTAAAGGTGGTACATGTCAGAGGATGACCTTGCAAGTTGCTATAGTCACATCATAGCTTTATGGATGATTCACATGACCTCATTTGGTCGGAACATGACCTCTTCTGGTCGGAACATGACCTCTTCTGGTCAGAACATGACCTCATCTGGTCGGAACATGACCTCATCTGGTCAGAAAATGACCTCCTCTTGTCGGAACATGACCTCCTCTGGTCGGAACATGACCTCATCTAGTCGGAAAATGACATCTTCTGGTCGGAACATGACCTCATCTGGTTGGAAAATGACCTCTTCTGGTCGGATTGATTCTGCGCCTCATGCTCGTGCCCTTCTTCTTGATCTCGCCCTAACGAGGACCTTGGGTTTTTCCTCTGTTAATTACAAAACTCATAATCGTAAGCGAAAATTCTTTTCTTGCCCTTCCTCGGGATGCTGACTTCTTGGGGGTGAAAAACCCCCATCAACAACCTTTTAGTAAACAAATTTATATTGTCACTGAGGGTGGTGAGGCATGAACTTATCAAGTGCTTAGTCCTTGCCTTTCTCACTCATCCTTCACACAAAATCGAGGCTTGCACGGTGAGAAAGATAGGCTTGGAACCCTTCCCCTTAACAGGCCAATTCCTCAACTTTTGGATATGTGATAGGTTCTCAATAATACTTGGATAATATCTACTAAGTGTCTCTTCTTGAGTGAAATTACCTAGCACAAAGCCCCATAGAGTACGGCTTACAAGCTTTCTCGATCAGATATTGGTCATAAAAAGTATTATTTGAAATTTTTGGAGAATTGAACCTCAATATAGCAAATGTTAACGGTCTTTTGGAAAATATTTTCTATTCATTAAAAGTAGAGATGGCAAAAAAGTTCGGGTCTGGCCTAAATCTGTATTGTCCAAGAAGACCTGGGTTCGGAAATACCCGGGTAAATAAAAAAATTTCAGACTTGCATTACGAAATTCTAGACCCATATGGATCCGGATATAAGTATTCCGGAAGTGTATTTAGCCTAAATCTGCATACTCGGAAGAACAAGGCATGCAAAATAATTTCAGGCCCAGATAGTAAAATTTGAGACCTGCAAGAATCTGACACCATGTATTTCAGATTCGGATCTACATATACCCAGAAGACATGGATAAGAAAAATACCTATGTCAGAAATATTTCCGGACTTATGTAGGAAATCTGGACTTGGATCTGTGCTTGTTCAGAATTTCAAGAACTGGGTTCAGAATTTATTAATTTTACACAAATATAATTAAAAAGAAAAAAATCATGATTTCTAAATTTTATCTATGTATATCAATATCAGCACGGATCTAGGTTTTCAAGACCCGGATACATAAATTTATTAATTTTATATAAATATAATTGAGAAAAAATTTAAAAAAAATTGGATTTTTGGATTCGGTTTGAGTATACCTGGATCTGGATTCATGCAATTTGGAATTCCGGGACACAGTCTAAAATTTTATTTTCTTACAAAAATAATTGAAAAATATATAAAAAAAAAATCTAGATTTCTAGATATGGTCCGAGAATACCTATATCCGGATTTTCGAGTCCATAATTTTATAGAATATAGTTAATTTATTTTTTAAAAAATACAGGTTTCTAGATCCGAGTATTATTTGGATCCATATCCACGAGGTTCTGTAATTCCAGGTCAAAAATTTTATTAATTTCATACAAATATAATTGAAAAAGAAAAAAAAATTCAGATTTATGGATCTGGTTTGATTATATCCAGATCCAAATCCTCTGAAATCTGAATCAATAATTTTATATAATTACAATTGAAAAAGATTAAATAAAAAAAAAACAGATTTTCAGATATGGATATTCCCATATCCATATCCAACTGTGTGAATGATTTCTTTTATCTTGTACAAATTCTTTCTTTGAAAAATTGTACCCTAGATTAAGTTAAACTTCATTAAGTTATGATCAATCAATACATATACTACATTGTTATGTATCATAGATGATGATGGAATTTTTTCAAGGAATGTTTAAGTCTCTTATTTATATTTATTCATTTATTGTTCTTATTATATATTATAAAGAGAAGATAATCTGAACGTTCATATCGTTTTTATAAACATTAGCTTTCACTTTGCCGATTACCATTGAGTAAGTCCTGTAAAGGATAAGAACAATATCCGAAGGCTGATGGAACCACATGAAGGCTGTGATAGTAAGACTCGAATGCTATGAGAACCAGGTCCAAAGGTTAATAATTACATATTTCTTTATTCACTCATGCTACTGTGAGAAATCGAATACAAGATCTATTTCATGAAATATGGGTGTTTAAATCAAGTGAGCTACTATTTGTTGGCAAAACATGATTTAAGATTTTTATGTAAAATTTAAAATAGGTCATTCGATAAACATAAGAAATAAAATGTTACACACATGACAAGATATTTGAAAGCTTAATAGATCTCTATCATAATTATTTAAATATGTTGACAGCTGTTTTTCTTTCCAATGACAGTATATGAAATTCACATTTTGAACAAACCTCCCTAAATTATGAATTTATTTGGTTAGTGGGAATCGCACAAACATACAAAAGATAAACAATCACACATATTTAGGGTTTAACGTGGTTCGATGGAGAGTGACTCCAACTTACGTCCATGAGATAAAGGGAATATAATTTATTATTATCGGGTAATGACAGACCCTGAGGTGATAAAGGGAGATAAACAACATAAAACATGGTCGGGTCATGACTAGTCCTATAAAACACGGTCGGGTCATGACTAGTCCCATAAAACACAGTCGGGTCATGACTAGCCCGAGCTACTTTTCTTAGTGTGGTCAGATACACGACTTAATGTTTTCAAATTCCAAGAGTTATGAAAACAATTCCAAAGAATCCTCATTTTCTGAAATGGCTTCATCACCTTTATATAGGCTCTGAGAACCACTATTGCAACCGACACTGACATCATCCTACATTACTTAATCACCATTTCTATCCTTGAGTCATTGCTTCCACCACTTTCTCAGCCAATCCCACATGTCAGCTGTCCTGCCATTTGCACTGGCCTATAGCGACTACATGCTAGCTGTCATGCAACTGCATCGACCTATGACAATTGATAGGTCTCATGGCTTCATGTGGACCATTGCTTTATCAGCTTCATTATTAGAATTTAGATGTATAATTTTCCAGGTAGGGCATACATCATATTGTTTGAGCTGCTCGTGTATCACCTCACCCAACCTGCTCGGGGCATACTCTTCATGAACCTCCCCAGGTCATACTATTCATGAACCTCCTCGAGTCATACTTCAATAACCTCATCGAGTAATGCTCATTCTCGGGTTATGTCCTCCTCATGAAATGCCCCTCCTCAAGTAGAGCACCTCACTTGCATATATGGTCGACCCCTTGGCTAGAACACCTCACTTCCATATATGATCGATCCCTCGGGTAGAGCACATCACTTCTCTTGTCTTCCTCGTGCTCTTAAGTCATTGGGTTTTTCACACAACCTCAACCTCAGACTTCTCACGCCACCTTTGTCGGGTACAATAACATCATGCTATAATCTTCCTCAAGATGGATGTTGTAAAAAACCACCATCAATATTTGTCCCATAATAGGTGGGTGTAGTAAAATACCACCATCAATATTTGTCCATTAATTCTCGGTACCAACGAGTTTATGAGTTGGTGTTGGGAATTTATAAAAGATGGTGGTTTCCCCCTCCTACTGATGCTCAAATTGAAAAAGCTGATCTTATGCCTCCTTGGGTGGAATATACTTTTCACATATGCTGAAATCCCAGGGAGGATAGATCTGGAAAGTCCTGCAAAAAACAAAACAAGCCACAAATGAGAGCTTCACACATCGTGCCATTAATAAAACAATAATGCCTCGGGTAGAAATTCCGACCACGAGTCTTCCCACAGATGGCCACGAGGGAAAACACCATCCTCTCTCCAGTAATAAAGCAAGGCATCAGGAGAGATCTTCTAACCTTGAGCTTTCTCAGCTTTATAAGCTACAATCATCATGAAGGTCCTCTAACCTTAAGCGATATGCACTTTAGATAAGAATGGAAAAACCCATAGGGGCATTATCCCTCCACATACTATGCTTACCTCGAGGCTACAATAGTCATGAAGGTCCTCTAACTACACGTGTTATGGTTATCCCGATGGGCCAAACGCCACGTAGGCCTCCAGTCACACGTACTATAGTTACCTCGATGTGTCAAATGCCACGCATGTATTGGGGCCTTTCCCGTGCTATGCACCTCAAAGATGATGTCAAACGCCACACATGCCCTCGTGCTTTTCATGCTATGATCGTCACGATGCTCCAATCGTCACATAGGTCCTCCAACTTAACCGTGCTATATAGCTCATCTTCAATGCTTCATGTCATTTGACGATTATTTTTTTGACGGTGCTTCCTCGACATATCTGCATTCCATAACTTATTGATCTATGTCACTCTTTTTTGATGCTTCCCCAACTCTATGGTTTTTATCTTTTGTCATCACCTTATTATGTTGGCTGTTTTTTGTACCGTATCCCGATAGATGGCGCCTACTATTGAAAATTGTTTTTCATTTCAAGGACAGTATATGAAACTCACCCTTCGAATAAACCTCTATAATTGTGAATTTATTTGGTTAGTAGGAGCCGCACAAACTTGTAGAAGACAAATAATCACACAAAGTTAGGGTTTAATATGATTCGACGGGGAGTGGCTCCAACCTACGTCCACGGGAGAAAGGAAATATAATTTATTATCCTCAGTTGATGACCGACACGAGGTGATAAATGGGGATAAATAACATAAATATAGTCATGTCATGACTAGCACGAGCTACTTCCCTTACTATGGTCGGGTACACAACTCACTTTCTCTCTCTATCACTAGTTTGTTATCAAATTACAAGAGTTATAAATATAATTTTAAGGAATCCCCACTTTTCTCAAATGGCTTCATCCCCTTTATATAGGCTCTTAGAATTACTATTGCAACCGACCTTTATGTCATCTATATCACTTAATTATCATTGCTACTGACCGGCGTAAACACACACGTATAACGCAAGCGCACGTATCGTTCAAGTAGTATAAAAATATCGATCCACGAGGACTTAATATCTAATCCATTAATTTTATGAGGTCAAATGATTACTAGTATCTAACAGGTTGTTTGGTTGATTTGAAATGGTGACGATTCTAAATTTAAAAACAAGTAAATAAAATTGTTCGAAAGTAGGTTTTAAGAAAATTCAATATTAAAAACTATCTAGGGTTGTGATTTCTTCCAATATCATTTTAAAGATGAAGTGGTTATCTTAAAGTTGTGTAATATATTGATTTATTAACCTGGAACACTAAATTATGTGTAAGCCTCTGTCGATGGTCAGACACAAATATCCAGTTTAACCCAATTGAACCATATGTCTATGTCAACCAAATTATCTGGATTCATTAAGTTTAAGTTCTAATTATGGCTACCCCCGCCCGACAAGTATATGTCTATCCTGTAAGGAAATCTATTAAAGGGTTATCTATCCTCAAGGAAGATCGTAGACTATTGAGTCTAAGGTCTTAAACTTAAAATCCCTATGTCTAGTTCATTTTAAGTTTTCCAGTTCAATTTTATTAATGTCCAGTTAATGAAAAAGCATTAAGATTAAGACTCAATAAATAAATCTTTATATTACCCAAGCTATAATCTAACCCCTTATAAACCGGTGATATTGGATTTCATCACAACCCCAGATAACTGGCTTAGTTACGACACATATTTACAGGTAGTAAAAATTTAAATAAAATAAAAGACATAAAGTAAAATACTGAAAAATTAAATACTGAAAGGTAAATTGCTGAAAAGTAAATTGCTGAAAGTAAATTGCTGAAAAGTAAATTGCTGAAAAGTAAATTGCTGAAAGTAAATTGCTGAAAGTAAATTACTGAAAAGTAAATTGCTGAAAAGTAAATTGCTGAAAGTAAATTGCTGAAAGTAAATTACTGAAAAGTAAGAACTGAAAATTAAAGAAAGAAAAGTACTGTGCGTAAAAGTAAACTGCGGAAAGTAAAAACTGAAAAGTAAAGAAAAGACAGTGCGAAAGCAGAAATTAATTACTGAAAGCTATAAATAAACAAACAAGATACAATCTTCTTAGTATTCTTAAGGAATTCCTTAGAAGAAAGTATGAATTTTACAAATGAAATGGCTTGGTATTTTTATAGGCAAAATTTTGCCTCCACCAAATCAATTATTAATTGCTCCACTAATTGCTCCACCAAATCCATTATTAATTGCTCCACTAATCTCTTATCATGTTTGGTGATGATTTGATGATTTTTATTATTTATTTATTAATTTTTTTTTTGCTTTGAAAATGATTGAAAGTGACTTTAATAATTACACACAACACACTTCTGGATAGTTCATCAATTTCGGGCATGAAATCTTCAGAATTTGAAATTATTTTTTCTTTCAAAGCTGTAGATCTTTGAGTCTTCTTTAATCTGGAAATTGAATCAGCACAATCCGATATTGGAGTAAAACGTTATGCCCAAATTACGAAAGATGCACAAAACTGGAATTTCCAAAACTGCACTTCGTCAAAAACGCCCTTTCAAGTTTCCCATCTCCAAAATTAAAATATCAAGTCCAATAATTGCCCTTATTTGACCCATATTTCATCCTAAATGATTTCATTGAGACCCGATATTATTTTATCTGTCAAATAAAATAAAACACATCAAAACGTTCATCAAACCCGAGAAACTAAACAAAATATTAAGTTAAAGGGGCGGTAAATATTGATATATTTTCCCCTCATCAGCTACCCTTGAGGCATTGCTTCCACAACTTTCTCAGCCAATCCCATATGCCAGCTATCATGCCACTTGCACCAACCTAGGGTGGTTGCCTGTTAGTTATCATATCACTGCACCAGCCTATGTTAGCTGATAGGTCTCATGGTTTCATGTGGACTATTACTTTATCAGCTTCATTATTAACCTTCTGGACACCCTTTTCTATGTAGGACATTCGTCATGCTGCTTGAATTGCTCATGTATCACCTCACCCAACCTCATCGGGGCATCCTTCATTAACCTCATCGTGTCATACTCTTCATGAACCTCCTCGGGTCATGAAGTATGAGTTTACAGATATACCTATGATTTTCGGCGACCATGACACTATTGGGTTCGCAGCCCGTAGAGAGTACGGAGTAGCCCGTGGAGGACTAAATCGGAGAATAAAGGATTCGCCACCCAATGTGAACTGGGAAAGGTTTAAGGCCACACTCACCGCTCGTAAGGGAATACCTCAAACCGTTGGGTTCGGAATGGTCCCTTACTTATTCCAGTATAATGGACGGGTTCACACAATGGTATAGCCAACTCTTAATGCATTTCATACATAAAATTGAAAAAATGTAATAACATACCCCAAGCAAATAATAATCACAATAAGAATATTCCAAAAGCATACTAAATTAAGAAGTACGAGATGCGTTAACGAAAATTATAATAAATATTTAAAAGCAGAAAAAATGTCAATAAATAAATAGCAAACAAAAAATGGGGTTAATCACGCATATATGAGTATCTCCCAAGTGGCACGTGGAGTTGTATCCCAAGTATAGACTGCACTACTGTCCATTCGGATTCGGCTACGGAATTTATGTTTGGGTTTCCATCCTATATACCGCAAGGGATAATAACACACATAATCATTAATGCAACGTAAACGGACATAAAAAAATATAACCATGCATATGCGGATAATCACCAATATGAATAAATAAAATAAAGGCGAAATAATAAAATAAAGATGAAAGTGAATAAATAAATAAAAAGATAAATAACGAAATACCAAAGAAAGGAAAAAATGTGACCAGAAATTTGGCCGTTTTTGATGTAGGACTTCGCATACCCGGCTGGACATATTTCACGTCCAGCCAGGCATGCCACTGTTGGAAAATTATTACCCATAGCGTCACTATTTGTACAGATCATGGTGTTGTTGTACAAATTAACTATGTGACAAAGGAGATTGCACTCTTATCATTTGTGATTATATCACCTAGACATATAAATGATAGGAGGTCCCTGTGATTTGTTCCAAGATTGAGAATGATATGAGACAGTATCAGTCCACGAAGGAAAAATCATTAAATATCCCTAGTTAGAGTATTATCGAGATTGGACATCGATGAATACGTAAAAAACTAGTATTACACTTGTGCGCGTTGTGAGGGCACAATGGCATAGTTCTCATATATTTGGGTATAAGATACTCATGCAAATGTAATATGAGGTTGTGTTTTACCGATGGTACGGGAAACAGCTTCGCTATAGATAGACCCCCTCGGAATTCCATTGGTAGTATGACTATGTGTCTAAGGAAGTCCGAAATCAGGGTAGGTGTATTTGGTCTTAACCTAAGACTTGCACCGCTAATACTTATGACAATCAATATACTTTGGTTTTGGTCATCCAGGGCTTTAACCGGTTTCTGTGTACGCCTCTTCTGGGTATATCGAGAATCGTAGTGTGTTGGGTGTGATGTCAAGACGGAAGTGTCACTCAGTCATATGGAGATGATGATTGCGCAGGGATACAGAACTGGTTCTCTAAAAAGGTTGCAACCGTCGGGATAATATGACTTGGTCATGATTATCCGATATTAAAGAGAATAGTTGCTCGTAATCCGATATATGCTTCGTACAGGGCAGACACTGTACCAGCCCCAGGCCTTGCATATGATCATCTGATACTGGATCGAAATACGCAATACTACGTATACTATGCTTGATATAGATCCTTTATTCCTGTAAGGATATTTCTGGAGAATTAGGTAGGCATGGCACTTTGCTAGAAGCCAACCTTGTCTTGTAAATCTGTATAAACGTAGTACTAGGTACTTACGTGTTCGGATAGTCCGACTACCGAATTTACTGCCAACATATCCGGGGATCTCATGGGTCGCTTCCCGAATATTCACCGATGACGTATGACTCACACTTTTAATTAATCTGGGATTAATTAGATGAGAGAGAAAATTAATCTGGGATTAATTGCGGAGATATTTTATCTGGGATAAAATATCATTTAAAGAGAGAAAGCGATTAATTTGGAATTAATCGATTAATTAATATATTCAATATATTAAATGAAATTGGATTTCGACGCAGAATTGAAATTAGATTTTAATTCGGGCGAACGAATTAATTTAGAATTAATTCGTTAGCGACGTGAATAGTGACTTCACTAGGCGTAATCATTTAATTACGTCGCAACGGAAAATTCTTTAATTTGGAATTAGCGAACCCGAACCTGGGATTATTTGCGAGTGCATTCGCATTTCGAATTCGAGTACGGTACGCAAGTCAAATCATGTCACTTTGAGTGATGTGACAATTGATTGATTGAGTGATGCGACTTGATGGAAGTGGTTGAAAGCTTTTTGAAAGCTTGATAGACATATATTATTATTTTAATATTTGGCATATGTTGAATTGATTTTAGAAATCAATTAACATTAACACATTTCCATCTCTCTCTTTTCTTTTTGGAGCCAAAATCCTTCTCTCATCTCACGCCCATTTTGGGCAGTTATTGTTCTAGTCTTGCTGGGCAAAACCGAGCATGAGGGAAGCACAAGTGCTTGGTTTTTATGGCAAAATTCAAGACAGCTAGCACTCCGAGAGACATACGAAGGTGATAGGGAAGTCCACCCATGAGCCGGGAATTGTTTGACGAAGCTTGGAGCTTGTTCAAGGAGAATCAATGGACGCCAAAACAGTGAGTTGCAAGCAGTCCACTACCGAGCAGAAAAGAAATTTTTGTTGCCTCCCGCGTCGCTCAACCGATCGATGTGAGTATTCTGCAACTCCCTCGTTGTATTCACTTATGTTTCATGCTTGTTTATTGATCCTTGGGACCTTAGCAAACTCCAACAATGGTATCAGAGTAAGGAAAAACATGAAATTGATTTATGGCTTAAAATTTGGGTAAATTGTATTTGAGCATGATTTAATTAAATTAGATGTTTGAATGTGCTTAAATCATGTTGAATTGAAGTTTGATTGGATCAATTTCAAGAAACTTGGTTTGGAACAATTTTTACCCAAATTTTTGTGTTGGCCGAATGTGGTGCCCTAAATGTGATCTTGGTGTTTTTTGACTTTAATCATTGGATGAGTTGGAATCATGTTGGGTGTGTTGATTTATGTCGATTGTGGATTTAATTGGATTGAAATCGAATCGGATATGAAAAATCCCCAAAAACCGAGAGCATAAGAGCATGTATATTGGGTTTGATTTTTGTTAAATTGTGTTGGACACTATTTGATGTTAAAAAGCATGATTAATTAGGCTAATTGATGTTTTAGAAATGTTAATTGGGTAATTAATTGTGTAACACACTTTAGGTAATTAAATTGGGAATTTGGAATTTGGTAATTTAATTATTTGGGCCTTAAATTGGATTTGGGCTTGTTGTGTTGCAATTGGGCTTATTGGGCTTAGTTGTACTAAGTCGGGTTTAGGAAAAATTGGTTGGATCCAATTGGGCCCAAAACCGCTTCCATAAAGCCCAAATGCGAGTAATGGACCTTTAAAGTTTAATTGGGCCTAATGGATTAAAATTGATTTCTGGGCTTATGGGGTAACTTCCGGATTGGACTTTGGTTATTGGGTTCGACCCGAGTTGACCAAAAGTCCACGCCTTAAGAAATTAATTAAAAGCCCATTGGATCTTAATTAAATTGACGTTGGACGTTAATCGGGCTTTGAGACCCGTAGCGATTAAATTTGGAATTTAAGTCGTTAAAGGTTTATTAAATAAAGTGTAGTATTTAATTTGGAATTAGATAGCGAATTAGTATTAAATACAAATTGAATTGGATTTAATTTTGTAGTTTAAATTAATTCGAGAATTCGTACTTTGAGTACTTTCGCAAAATGAGTTTGACTCGCGCAAAATCAAATCGTTGTTTGAACATTGGATGGTCATTAATTATCAGATTAATTAATTTGATTAGATTGATTGATAACATGCTTGTGTGAATACATGGTTGTGATGCATGAATAATGTATATCAGATGGATATTAGATGGGTGGGACAATTTTAGAAATTGTTGTAATGAATTTGATTTATTAATTGGACCTGCGTGTCCAGCCTTATTACCTCATTATTCTTTGTATTCTCTTCTCAGCTATTCCCCTCAATGTAAATGAGGTTTCTTTAGAAGTGTAGTGTAACGGGTAGAAGTAATACATGTGCTAGCGGGAGAGGTAAATGGAGAGATTTTATCTAGGATCAATGTGTAAAGTATCCATCCGCTTATCATTATTGTTTATTTATACGCGCTTTATTATGTGTTTAGAATGCATGTTTAAGGGTGTATGATGATGAGACCTTAACAAAGATAATAAATTGGTTGTCAATTTGCACTCGAAAAACCCTCGCAAAATATTAAGCGTCTTTCCTTCCATTGAGTGATTCTCACTCAAGATCCGAGACTAGCATTGGCTTGTTGGCCAAAGTCAAGGCCTTTGTCCGTCAAGGATGTGTTTGAATCACGAGAGCTTTGTTCCATATTGGTGTTTTGTCCAAGTTGTGGTTTGTTGGCCAAAGTCAAGACCACTTCTTGTCCATCGACATTGATTACGAAGCTTTCCATGGTCAATGGGTCGCGCTTAACTGGGATCACTAAGTTTGTTGTGCCAAAGCCAAGGCTTAGTTGCTTCAGAGGAAAAAGGTTAGGTAATATATTGGATATATTGGCATATATAATATATATGTTTCGGACTTGGATGTCCCCCTACTGGATCTAGGAATTGGATTGGATCCAATTGATCTTAGAGATCTACCTAGTTAATTATCATACAATTTGTTGGCCAAAGTCAAGATTGTGTGATATTTAACGGGATCCTAGCCCACTAGGAAACACGGTTTCCCGAGTACTCGACAGAGGGTTAGAGGCTTGCCGAAAAATAGTGGGAGGCAAGAATTGAATTTACAATATTCATTTAATTACTTGCCATACGCGCTCAAACAAATATCATTCGTCGTTATAGATTAAATGTTAGTTGGACTAATATTTAATTGTTGTTTTAATAAATATTTGGACTATATTCAAACTATTCATTTATAGTTGATTTTATAATTGGATTATAGTAATCAATATAATTGATTTTAATCTATTAAATTATAGTTGATTAAATAGTTGGACTATTGTAATCATTATAATAAATAGTACCTAAATCGTTGATTAAATAGTTGGACTATTAGAATCAAGATAGAAATTAAAAGATTGACATTTAAAACATATTCCTAGGGAAAATGTATTTAAATGGTTTAATTTTCAAATTGGGAATAATTTCAAGATGGTCCTGGAAACTAATAAGTTACTTTATTTGATAAAATAACATATTAGGCCTTAGCCCGGAGTTAAGCAAATAGTAGAGCATAATCTTTGGAAGATTTATGTAATGATAACTTTAGTGCTTAATCCATTAAGTTTGTCGAAATAGACTCCTTAATTTCTGAATCAGAACTAAGGATTAGATCCTTAAAGTATGATAAAGAATTGAAGGATCTTCATAGATCTTTATAGATTTTAGAAGTAATAAATTGCAAAAAAAACTCTTGGAGAGTTAATGACTATTCTCAAGGAGATAAAGTCAAAATTTGCAATATGGCAAGTAGGCAAGGCGCACTTTACTTCGATATTCTAGAAGTCCGAGGCTTGGCCAAAGGCTTCTGGAGTGTTGAAAAGGGTAAAGGCAAAATCATTATAATCTTCTAGGAAGATAAATGACATATCCTAAAATGTCTGCCTAAATGTGGCAAACGGGATCGCGGAAGCGTGACTACCGTTTGGACAAAGCAGACATGAAGGAATTGAAGACGAGCAAGGCTCTGACTTAAAATATGTTTGTCAACATTATGTCTACTACTAGTATTAAAATTGGATTTTAAATACTTAGTGTAATACATAAAATATATGTATTGATGTTCAGAATCTGTTTTGAACAGGATAATGACTTCAATAGAGATTCATCTGCGAATTGTAAACGGGACGAAAGTCGCTGTTTTAACCGTAGATACCTAATTTTAGGAACTACCTTCGGGTGTGTACTTAAATTAGGAAACTGTTATAATGTAACTAGTATGACTAGAAACATTATCTCTATATCAGTGTTTAACCCGCTGCGGGTGAACCTTTATATTTTAGAACACTAAAGTGTTTTATTATATAAAGATGATATTGAGATAAACACATTAGATGTGAATGACATCATTTATATTTTGAATATAAGTAAATCTCAAATGTATAACATGACAAACAAATAGCTCAAACTGATTTGATCAGATAAAACTTAAATGTGGCATTGTTGTCTGGGACACAACTAAACAAGAATCCTATATCCACACTTTTGAAGTGTGGATACTAGGACAAATTTGATTCCAATCAAATAAAGTCTACGAATCTAGTTTATTGGGCAAAGTGCCTAAAACACCTTTACTTGGTAAAAGTGCAAATGCCACCGATCTGATAGCCCTAGTTCATAGTGAAGCAAGTGGGCCCATCTCTAGCTAGGCAAGAGATGGATATGAATATTCCGTGACCTTTACGGATGTGGCATCGCATTATGGTTATGTGTCTCTTTTGAAACACAAATCAGAAACTTTTATAGTTTTGACACGAAATAGACAAACAGATCGGCTAAAGTATAAAACCATCACGGTTAGACCATGATGAAAATACTTAGGCAATAATTTTCTAATATACTTGAAAGAGTAAAGTATTATTTCAAATGAGGACTCCTCCCGGAACACGTCAATTTTGACGGTGTGTCCGAACGGATAAACCGAATTTTGTTGGACAAGCTAAGGTTAATCATGAGTCGCTCTGAGCTACCATTTCCTTCAACGGATACACATTAACAGTGCTAAACTTATTTAGAATATGGTTCCATAAATATCTGTTTGACAGATATCATATTAGATATGAACGGGAAAGAAACCAGGTTTCACATTCCTGAAAATTTGGGAATGCTAGGCATATGTTTGGATGATACCAAACTAAAACCCAAAATGGATAAGTACCAATTGTAGGTTATCCTAGGGATACCAAAGTATTGTACTTATACAACTCACAAGAGAACAATTAGATTGTTGCTCACAATGCGGTTTTCCTGAGAGGAATACCGATATGCAGTGGTAAGTGGGAAGATAGTAAAACACGGTGAAAATCAGAGTAATACTGTTCCAGGCACCGATTCCTAATGGAACATAAATAGTTCATCAAAGATGAAACTATACCAATAATCTTCGAATACACAAGAACCATGTATGTCGGAGAGAGTCAAAAAACAACCTGGGGTATGGGTTTCTGATCTCACCTCGTAAAGATGTCAATCTTTTGAGGTATACCAACTGACTTCGTATGAGGAAGTGATACAAGGTATCGACTCCCTATTATGGCAAAGTGCCATGAATCCGAAATAGATTCCATCTAAATCAACAAGTTTGGATACTAGTTGATGTACCGCAAGGCATAGTGCCTATTGGTACTTATAAGTCTTCAAGGAAGACATACATGGATGGCAACAAACCAACGTATAAAATTAGGCTTTTACCTGTTGCCATGGTAAATCCATTTGGATAATGCTTGCTAATATTGCATGTTTCATTAGTGAAATATGTCAGCTGAATGGAAAAATCGCTTTCCTGAAAAGGAAACCTTTCGGAGGATGTTTACAACATCCTGTCGGTTTTTTCGTACCAAAACTAGCAAACAAGGTTTGCAGGTTTTTCGATCCATGTTTGGATTGAAGCAAGCATAGGTTCTTGGAATTATCGTTTTGATGTAATCATAATGGTTTATGATTTAATTGAAAACGAAAAAGATTCTTGTGTATATAAGAGGGTTAGTGGGAGCGCACTGACAGTTAATTTCCTATAAATAATGATAATACATCATTTCTTGGAAATGATATTCCCATATAACAATCGGCGAAAGCTTGGCTTTCGAGAAAAATCTCCGAGAAATCGTACATTGAAAAATGTACGTGACCTAGTGTCTCATACGCTTTGAGCATATAGATTCACAAACAGGCCAATCCAAGTGATAGTAACTGGATTGAAGTTAAGAACATCCGTTAGTATCTTAGAGAACTAATGATGATGTCTTAGTCTATGGAGAATGAGAACTTGAAGTGACTGGGATCATTGTAGCAAGTTTCCTAACCGATAAAGACGACTATAAGTCACAAACGGTATTATACAGACTGAATAACGGAACAGTGAGCTGGAAATCTTCCAAGCAAGATACTGTTACTGAATAAACAACAAATGCGGGTTATTGCTGCAGTTAAGGCAGCAATAGAAGCCATTTGGGTCAATAACAAATCTAATGAGATTAGATATAGTTCTGTTAGCAGCTGAGCTAGGCGTCAGCACAGGCTAAAGAATTAATGGTCTCATCAACGATCCAGATACATACTTCGATATTCATCTGATTCGTTCGTATCATACATCGTGGCGATGTGATGATCGAATAAATCGCATCAGATGATAATCATGCAAATCCGCTGACGAAAGCCTTTCCTCAGCAATTTGAGCCAACCGTACATAGTTCGGGTGTAAGACACTCGAGTGACTGCCTATAGGCCAAGTGGGAGATTGTTGGACAATTATGACCCATAGCGTCACTATTTGTACAGATCATGGTGTTGTTGTACAACTTAACTATGTGACAAAAGAGATTGCACTCTTATCATTTGTGATTAGATCACTTAGATATATAAATGATAGGAGGTCCCTGTGATTTGTTCCTAGATTGAGAATGATATGAGATAGTATCAGTCCACGAAGGATAAATCATTAAATATCCCTAGTCGGAGTATTATCGAGATTGGACATCGATGAATACGTAAAAGACTAGTATTACACTTGTGCGCGTTGTGAGGGCACAACGACATCTTTAACCGGTTTCTATGTACGCCTCTTCTGGGTATATCGAGAATCGTAGTGTGTTGGGTGTGATGTCAAGACGAAAGTGTCACTTCAGTCATATGGAGATGATGATTGCGCAGGGATACAAAACTGGTTCTCTAAAAAGGTTGCAACCGTCGGGATAATATGACTTGGTCATGAATATCCGATATTAAAGAGACTAGTTGCTCGTAATCCGATATATGCTTCGTATGGTGCAGACATTGTACCAGCCTCAGACCTTGCATGTGATCATCCGATACTGGATCGAAATACGCAATACTACTTATACTACGCCTGATATAGATCCTTAATTCCTGTAAGGATATTTCTAGAGAATTGGCTAGGCATGGCGTTTTGCTAGAAGCCAACCTTGTCTTGTAAATCGGTATAAAGGTAGTACTAGGTACTTACATGTTAGGATAGTATGACAACCGAATTTACTGCCAACATATCCGGGGATCTCATGGGTCGCTTCCCGAATATTCACCGATGACGTATGACTCGCACTTTTAATTAATCTGGGATTAATTAGATGAGAGAGAAAATTAATATGGGATTAATTGCGGAGATATTTTATCTGGGATAAAATATCATTTAAAGAGAGAAAGCGATTAATTTGGAATTAATCGATTAATTAATATATTCGATATATTAAATGAAATTGGATTTCGACGTGGAATTGAAATTAAATTTTAATTCGGGCGAACGAATTAAATTAGAATTAATTCGTTAGCGACGTGAATAGTGACTTCGCTAGGCGTAATCATTTAATTACGTCGCAACGGAAAATTTGTTAATTTGGAATTAGCGAACCCGAGCCCGGGATTATTTGCGAGCGCATTCACATTTCGAATTCGAGTGCGGCACGCAAGTCAAATCAAGCGTCAAATCGCTAGTCACATCAAGCGTCAAATCATGTCACTTTGAGTGATGTGACAATTGATTGATTGAGTGATGTGACTTGATGGAAGTAGTTGAAAGCTTTTTGAAAGCTTGATAGACATATATTATTATTTTAATAATTGGTATATGTTGAATAGATTTTAGAAATCAATTAACATTAACACATTTCCATCTCTCTCTTTTCTTTTTGGAGCCAAAATCCTTCTCTCATCTCACGCCCATTTTGGGCAGTTCTTGTTCTGGTTTTGCTGGGAAAAACCGAGCATGAGGGAAGCACAAGTGCTTGGTTTTTGTGGAAAAATTCAAGAGAGCTAGCACTCCGAGGGACATGTGAAGTGATAGGGAAGTCCACCCATAATCCGGGAATCGTTTGACGAAGCTTGGAGCTTGTTCAAGGAGCATAAATGGACGCCAAAACAGTGAGTTGCGAGCAGTCCACTGCCGAGCAGAAAAGAAATTTTTGTTGCCTCCCGCGTCGCTCAACCGATCGATGTAAGTATTCTGTAACTCCCTCGTTGTATTCACTTATGTTTCATGCTTGTTTATTTATCATTGGGACCTTAGCAAACTCCAACAGCAACGTCCGGAACTATGAAATAAATATGGTAAGGGTGCCCTCAGGTCTTACATTTTAAGTTGCTTTCTCGAAAGTGCGTTAGGTCATCGCCGGAAGGATTGAAGCTTGGTTTCACGATTTTCATTTTCTGGTTTGTTGGTTCACAGTTTTTTGGTTGCTGTTTTGCTATTTCGCTGTTGTTTGTTTTTTGGTTGCTGTTTTGTTGTTTTACTGTTTGTTGTTTCACAGTTTTTGCTTTCTGTTTGGTTCACAGTCTTCACTATTTTTTTGGCTGCTATTTTTGGTTGTTTTGGCTGCTATTTTTGGTTGTTTTTGGGCTGCTATTTTTGGTGTTTTGGCTGCTGTTTTTCTGTTTGCTGGTTTCGGTCTTGGTGGTTGGCTCGGTTGTTTTTGGTTTAGTGATGCTGATTTTTTATGGGCTGTTTCTCGGTGATTTGTTGGTTGATTTTTCTGGTGGCTTGGTGTTTCGGTGATTTGGTGTTGTTTTGGTGGCTTGGTGTTTCGGTGATGCTGTCTTTGGTTGTGCTTTGTTGTTTCACAGTTTCAAGTTGTTTTTGTTTCGGTTTTGTGGCTTATTTGTTTATTGTTTCGATGGCTTTTAGGGTTGTTTTTGTTTCGGTTTTGTGGCTTTTTTGTTTGTTATTTCGGTGGTCTTCATGATTTTTTTGTCTATTGTTGGTTGCCGTCCAAGGAGAGAAAAAAAGAGCTTATACGGTTTTTTGTTTGTTGGTTTCCCCTACAGGAAGAAAAGAGACCTCATTTGATGATGAAAAAGTGTTCGTTTTATAATGTTTAGAAAAGATCTCCAAATAGGGAAATAAATCACATTTATTTGGGGGATATATTCTCAAATTATTTTGGGAATAAAATCCTCTAAATTTGTTGATGAGGTGATTTCAATATCTTGTTAAATTGGCAAGGATGGGATCCAAATCTCATTAATTTGGAAAGTGCTGATGAGGGAATTTAGACATGTGGAATGCATGGGGTTTTAGGCGTGTGGATGGATCATGGGGTGCATGGGTGGATTCTCTATTGGCTGCATGGTGGGTCCGAGGCTATTATTTGAAACAGAAATTGACTGAGCGAATCCGAGGCGTGATAGTTAGTCTGAATCCAGTGATGGGCTAATTTTGCAGGTTTTCCTTCTTTCCGGCATTCGTTATTCGCCACTTCCGCAAATTTTTAGGTAGTGCCTCCATACGAGGCTCATCATTGGGCTCATGTAAAAAATACAGTGTCTACAGTCACCCCCACTTTGATGGGGCTTGTGCAGTGTGTGACAGTGACAACCCAATCAAAGTCATGCATGCATTTTACTTACCTGGTTCGTCGGACATTGCCGGAATTACCGGTTGTTTCGCTATTTTTGTGAGATGCTTCGATCTCTGGGATTTATTCCCGAACTGAGTTGAGTTGGTTGAGTTGATGGTGAGGTGCTTCGACCTCTGAGATTTGTTCCTGAACTCAGTTGAGTTGATGGCGAGGTGCTTCGACCTCTGGGATCATGCTGGGTGTGAGATACTTGGATCTCTGGGATTTATTCCCGAACTGAGTTGAGTTGATGACAAGGTTCTTCGACCTATGGGATTTATTCCCGAACCATACTGGGTGTGAGATGCTTCGATCTCTGGGATTTTTTCCCGAACTGAGTTGAGTTGATGGCGAGGTGCTTCGACTCATGGGATTTATTCCCGAACCATGCTGGGTGTGAGATGCTTCGATCTCTAGGATTTATTCCTGAACTGGGTTGAGTTGATGGTGAGGTGCTTCGACCCCTGGGATTTTTCCCGAACCATGCTGGGTGTGAGATGCTTCGATCTCTGGGATTTCTTCCCGAACTGAGTTAAGTTGATGGAGAGGTGCTTCGACCCTTGGGATTTCTTCCCGAACCATGCTGGGTGTGAGATGCTTCGATCTCATGGATTTCTTCTCGAACTGAGTTGAGTTGAGTTGATGGCGAGGTGCTTCGACCCATGAGATTTCTTCCCGAACCATGCTGGGTGTGAGATGCTTCGATCTTTGGGATTTCTTCCCGAAATGAGTTGAGTTGATGGGAAAGTGTTTCGACCCCTGGGATTTGTTCCCGAACCATGCTGGATGTGAGATGCTACGATCTCTGAGGCACTTCAACCTATGGGATTCATTCCTAAACCGTGCTGGGTGATGACGTTTTGGTCCACCTGCGTGACTTTTCGATCCACTAGGGAGTTTTTTCTATGATGAGGTGCTTCGACCCCTGGGATTCATTCCCAAACTGTTGATAATGTGGGCTTCGACCCCTGGGATTCATTCCCAAACTGTTGATAATGTGGGCTTCGACCCCTGGGATTCATTCCCAAACTGTTGATAATATAGGCCTCGACCCTAGGATTCATTCCCAAAACTGTTGATAATGTGGGCCTCGACCCTGGGATTCATTCTCGAAATGTTGAACTGATTGTGATATGGCACTTCGACCCCTCGATGAGCGGAAAATATATCAATATTTACTGCCCCTTTTACTTAATATTTTGTTTAGTTTCTCGGGTTTGATGAACGTTTTGATGTGTTTTAGTTTATTTTGCAGATAAAATAATATTGGGACTCAATGAAATCATTTAGGACGAAATGTGGGTCAAATAAGGGCAAAAATTGGACTTGTCATATTAATTTTGGAGATTGGAAACTTGAAAGGGCGTTCTAACGAAGTGCAGTTTCGGAAATTCCAGTTTTGCGCCGTATGTTGGGCATAACTTTTTACTCCGATATCAAAATGAGCTAATTCAAGTTCCAGATTAAAGAATACTCAAAGCTCTACAACTTTGAAAGAAAAATAATTTCGAATTCTGAAGATTTCATGATCGAAATTGATGAAACATCCAGAAGTGTGTTATGTGTAATTATTAAAGTCATTTTCAAAGAAAATAAATAAAGAAATAAATATAAAATAAAAATAGTTAAGCTCCCACCAAACATGATATCAATTAATAATGGATTTGGTTGGTGGATAGAGCAATTAGTGGAGTAATTAATAATGGATTTGGTGGAGCAATTAGTGGAGGAATTAATAATATATTTGGTGGGAAAATTAATAATGGATTTGGTGGAGGCAAAATTTTGCCTATAAATACCAAGCCATTTCATTTGTAAAATTAATACTTTCTTCTTTGAAATTCCTTAAGAATAACTAAGAATATTGTATCTTGTTTGTTTATTTACAGCTTTCAATAATTAATTTCCGCTTTCGCACTTTCTTTTCTTTACTTTTCAGTCTTTACTTTCCGTAATTTACTTTTACGCACAGTACTTTCCTTTCTTTACTTTTCATTTTTTTTTTTTATTTTTACGCAATGAGGAGGTAACTCCCCTTTGCTGGGGTAAAAGGTAAAGCTTTTATTATTTCTATTTAGATTAATCTCCCTTAATTATAATATAATAACTATTTAAAACCTGACTTAACGAGGATACCGCCATATTTTTCGGTTGGTAATTAATTATAAATTGGTTTTAACCTGACTAAGTATGGATACCGCCTGGTTGGTCGGTTGGTAATTAATTATTAATTTGACTTAATCAGGGTACCGCCTATATGGCTGGTTGGTAATTATCACACAAAGTTAATATATTATATTAAGGGAGATATCTAAAATAGTAGTAATAAAATTGGATCTTCTAACCCCATCATTTTCTTTTATTGTACTTTAACTGAATTTAATTTTCAGCAATTTACTTTCAGCAATTTAATTTTTAGTAATTTACCTTTCATCAATTTACTTTCAGCAATTTACTTTCAGCAATTTACTTTTCAGCATTTACTTTTCAGCATTTTACTTTTCAACATTTAATTTTCAGTCATTTACTTTTCAGTATTTAATTTCCAGCAATTTACTTTATGTATTTTCTTTTATTTAAGTTTTTACTACCCGTAAATATGTGTCGTAACTAAGTAAGTTATCTGGGGTTGTGATGAAGTCCAATATCACCGATTTATAAGGGGTTAAATTATCGTTTGAGTAATATAAAGGTTTATTTATTGAGTTTTAGTCTTAATGCGTCTTGTTAACTGGCCACTAATAAGATTGATTCGCTAAACTTAAAATGAACTTGGAAAATGGATTTTAGGTTAAAGACCATAGACTCAATAGCCCACGTTCTTCCTTGACGATAGATAACCCTTTAATAGATTTCCTTACAGGATAGGAATATACCTGTCGAGCGGGGGTAGCCATAATTGGAACTTAATCTTAATGAATTCAGATAACTTAATTGACAAATGAATATGATTAATCAGGTTACACTGGGTATTTATATCTGACTATTGGAAGAGGCTTTTACATAATTTCGTGTTCCAGGTTAATAAATCGATATATTACACAACCATAAGATAACCACTTCATCTTTAAAAATGATATTGGAAAGATTCACAACCCTGGATAGTCTTATAAAATTTAATTTTCCTAAATCTACTTTCAAGCAAGTTCATTTACTTGTTTTAAGTTTAAAGTCACCATCCAATCAAATAACCAATCCATTAGATACTCGTAAAAATTTGACTTCATAAATTAATAACAAAAGATTTTAAGTCGTCGTGGGATCGATACTTTTTATACTACTTGAACGATATGTGCGCTTGCGTTATACGCGTGTGATTACGCCGATCAAGTTTTTGGCGCCGTTGCCGGGGACTTATTTATCGTTCACTATTAGTTTTGGGGTTAGATACCTTTACTTTTATCTAATTTTCTTTTTACTTTTTATTTCTTTTTTCTTGTGTTTCAGGTTCTCAGACACTACATGAGACGAACGCGAAGCTTTAAACTCCGACCGCTTGACCCAGAGATTGAAAGAACCATCAGACAGTTGAGAAGGGAAAGGCAAGAAGGGCAAGAAACAAGTGTTAATATGGAACCTGAATCTTTAGAACTTGCACCACCAATTACCATTCGTGACAGATGTTGGACAATTATGACCCATAATGTCACTATTTGTAAAAGACATTGTGGTTTTTATACAAATTAACTATGTGACAATGGAAATTGCTATTTTATCATTTTATAATTTGATTACTTGAAAATATAAATGATAAAAGTCCTTATGATTAGTTCCAGATTAATAAGATATGAGACAATATCAATCCACAAAGGTTTAAACATTAAATATCCCTAGTCGTAGTATTATCAAGACTGGACATCGATAATGCGGAATAGACTAGTATTGCACTTGTGCGCGTTATGGGAGCATAATGGCATAGTTCTCATATATTTAAGTATTGAATACTTATGCTAGTGTGATAGGAGGTGGTGTTTACCGATGGTATGGAAACAGCTTCGCTCTGGATATACCCCGCGTAATCCCATTGGTAGTATGACTATTTGTCTATGGGAATCCGTATCAGGGTAGATGTATTTGGTTTTAACCTGAGACCTGCATCGCTAGTACTTGCGACAATCAATACGCTTTTTTTTTGTTCGTCCGGGACTTTAACAGGTTCTGTGTACGCCTCTTCTTGGTTTATTGAGAATCGTAGTGTATTGGGTGTGATGTCAAGACAGAAGTATCACTGCAGTTATATGGAGCTGATGATCACGCAGGGCTACAAAACTGGTTCTTTATTATATTGCAACTCTCAGGATAATATGACAAGGTCATGATTATCCGATTATAGAGACTAGTTGCTAGTGATCCGATATATGCTTCGTACGGGGCAGACACTATTCCAGCCTCAGGCCTTGCATGTGACATCCGATACTGGATCACAATGCACAATACTACATATACTACGCCTGTTATAGATTATATATTCCTTAAAGAATATTTATGGAGAATTGGGTAGGCACAGCGCTTTGCTAGAAGCCAACCATGTCTCGTAAATCAGTAAGAACGTGGTACCGGGTACACACGTGTTCGGATAGTCCGACGACCAGATTTACTGCCAACATATCTAGGGATCTCATGGGTCACTTCCCGAAGATTCACCGATGACGTATGACTCGAACATAATTAATCTGGGATTAATTAGAAGATAGAGAAAATTAATCTAGGATTAATTGCGGAAAGATTTTATTTCGAATAAAATTCAATTAAAAGAGAGAGAACGATTAATTTGGAATTAATCGATAAAATAATATATTCGATATATTAAATGAAATTGGATTTCATAACAGAATTAAAATTAGATTTTAATTCAGGCGAACAAATTAATTTAGAATTAATTCGCGAGCGACTTTAATAATAATTTTGCGAGGCATTATTATTTAATTAAATTTGATTTAATTAAGTTGTAAGGAAAATTCGTTAATTTGGAATTAACGAACCTGAGCCCGGAATATGTTTGCGGGCCCACTCAGATTTTGAATTAAAGTGGGACCCACAAGTCACATCAAGTCACATCACTAGTCTATCATTTTCCTTTTTGGTGATGGAAGTTGTTAAGTTGTTGATGACTTGTTTCTTACACAATTGTGAAAGGTGATAGACTTTTACCAAACATTTGATTTTGGTATATCAATTTTTTTTTTGGAAAATAAAAAAGATAAGTCAACATAAATCATTCACTCATCTCTCTCTCACTTAGGCGTGAACTCTCCCTCTTATTTCACTCTCAAATTGCCGAGAACCATCAAGAGCACTAGGAAGATTTTTTTGTAAAATTTTAATAGAGCTAGCACTCAAAGGATCATACAAAGGTGATATGGAAACTTTTCCCATAGAGTTTGGAATCTCAATCACTAAAGCTTGGAGCTCAACATACACTCAAGAGGAGCTTGGACCAACTTCAAAGGAGACAAAAGTTTTGAACTCTCCATCTACATCAAACCGAGCATTGTAAGTATTTTTCACTAACTTCTTTGCGTATTCACACTTCTATTATGCTTATTAGATCTTGGGATTGATCTTAGAGACCCAACAATGGTATCAGAGCCTATTAAGCATGAAATTGAATTAGGGTTCTTGATCTAAAATTTGGGTATTTTTGATTTGAGCATGATTTAATCAAATTATTTGCTTGAGTATGCTTAGATAATGTTAACTTAGAGTTATGCATGATCAATTTTATGAAAAATTAATTGGATTAATTTTCCCCAAAAATGTTGGCTTGGCCGAATGTAGTAGGTACCCTAAGCTCATGGTGATTTTAATTTTTAGACCATTGGATGAGTTTAAAATTAATGGATAAATTGATTTGTGATTTAATTGGATTGAAATCAAAATTAATGAAAAAATCCTAAATTGCCGTGAGCATTAGAGCATGTTAATGGATTGATTTTGTGTCAATAATGTTGGACATGTATTGATTATAATAAAGCATGATTAATTATGTAAATTGGTATTTTGGAAATGTTAATTTAAATAATTAATTATGGCTATACACTTTAATTAAATAAATTGTGATATTTGGAATATTAGAATTTAATTAATTAGGCTTAATTTGGAATTGGGCTAAAATTGTTGTATTTGGGCCTAATAGGCTTGGTTGGGCCAAGTTGGTTTAGGACAATTGGATTGGATCCAAATTGGGCCTAAAACCATTCCATTAAGTCCAAATATAACTAATGGGCCTTTAAATAATTAATTGGGCCTAATGGGCCAAAATTAATTTTGTGGCAAAGGGTGATTCCTTATTTGGCTTTGGTTGCCAAATTCCATGCCTTAAGAAATTAATTGAAAGCCCATTGGACTTTAATTAAATTGACATTGGATGTTAATTGGGCTTTGAGACCCATTAAGATTAGATTTAGAATCGAAATCGAAAAGGCACATTAAAAGTGTAATTATTTAATTTGGGATTAAATAAAGGATTAGTATTAAATACAAATTAAATTGGATTTAAAATTGTAGTTCGACATAATTCAAGAATTCGCACTTTGAGTACTTATTCTTAAACGAGTTGGACTCGCGCAAATCAAATCGTTGTTTGAACATTGGATGATCACTTAATTCAAAGATTAATTAATTGGATTAGATTTATTGAATAACATGCTTTGTGTGAATACATGGATGTATTGTATGAATAATGTATATCGAATGGATATTAGATGGGTGAGGGCAATTTTGGAAATTTTTGTAATAAATTTACAATTTATTAAATTGGACCTGCGTGTCCAGCCTTTATCTCTCGATTCTTTGTAATTCTATTCTCACCAATTCCCCTCAATGTAATAAGGTCTCTTTATTGTATTATGTAATTGGGTAGAAGTTAGAATAGTGCTAGCCGGGGAGAGAAAATGGAGTGATTTGTTCTAGGAACAATTTGTGAGATATCCATCCACATATCATTATTATTTTATTTATCCCGCCTTATTATGCTTTTAGAATGCATGCTTAAGGGTGTATGATGAGACCTAATCAAAGATAATTAATTGGTTGCCAATTATGCGAAAAACCCTCAACAATATTAAGCGTTTTCCTTCCATTGAGTGATTCATTCTCAAGATCCAAGATTGGCATTGGTTTGTTGGCCAAAGTCAAGACCTTTGTCCATCGCGGATGTGTTTGAATCATGAAGGCTTTGTTCCATATCGCATGTCTTGGCCAAGTTGTGATTTGTTGGCCAAAGTCAAGATCACTTCTTGTTCATCGACATCGATTACGAAGCTTTCCAAAGTCAATGGGTCCCGCTTAACTGGAATCATTAAGCTTGTTGAGCCAAAACCAAGGCTTAGTTGATTCAGAGGAAAATATTAGGAAAATATTTTGGATATATTGGCATATATATTGTATATATGTTTCGGACTTGGAGGTCCACCTACCGGATCTAGGAATTGGATGAGATCCAATTGATCTTAGAGATCTACCTAGTTAAATATCATACAGCTTATTGGCCAAAGTCAAGGTTGTGTGTTATTTAACGGGATCCTAGCCCACTAGGAAACTAGGTTTCCCGAGTACTCAACAAAGGGTTAGAGGCTCGCCGAAAAATAGTGGGAGATTGTTGGACAGTAATGACCCATAGCGTCACTATTTGTTTAGATCATGGTGTTGTTGTACAAATTAACTATGTGACAAAGGAAATTGCTCTTCTATCATTTGTAATTAAATTACCAAGATGTATAAAAGATAGAAGGTCCATATGATTAGTTCCGGATTGAGATGATATGAGACGGTATCAATCCACGAAGGTTTAATCATTAAATATCCCTAGTCGTAGTATTATCGAGATTGGACATCGATAATGCGGAATAGACTAGTATTACACTTGTGCGCGTTGTGAGGGCATAACAACATAGTTCTCATATATTTGGGTATATGATACTCATGCAAGTGTAATAGGAGGTTGTGTTTTACCGATGGTACGGAAAACAGCTTCGCTCTGGATAGACCCCTCGGAATTCCATTGGTAGATGGTGATTTTTGTGGCAAAAATCACCAAGAGCTAGCACTCAAAAGAGGACATATAAAGGTGATAGGGAACCGCACTTGTGAGCATGGAATCACCAAATGAAGCTTGGAGCTTGGAGCATCAATGGAGGACATCCATGAAGGTTGGCCGAATTTTTGAGGACACAAAACTGTCCAATTGCCGAGAGCTCAAGAAGCCAAGAAGAATTTTTTGTGTTCGTCGTATCGCTCAACCGATCATTGTAAGTATTCCGCAACTTCCTTGTTGTATTCGCACATGATATTTCTTTGCTTAAATCGATCTCGGTTAGACCGTAGAAACCCAACAATGGTATCAGAGCAAAGTTGAGCATGAAACTTGAATTTAAGGTTAAAATTGGGTAAAATCAATTTGAGCATGATTTGATGAAATTTTTTGATTGAGTATGCTTAAATGATGTTTAATTGAAGTTGTGCATGATCAATTTCATAAAATTTGATTGGATCAATTTTTCCCCAATTTATGAGGCTTGGCCGAATCTTAAAGATACCCTAATGTCATGGTATTTTGTATTTTTGATCATTGGATGAGTTGGAAAACAATTGGGTAATGTTGATTTAAGATTTAATTGGATTGGATTTATAATTGGACATAAAAACCATACCATTGCCGTGACATAGAAGCATGAAATGGGTTTGATTTTGATTAAAATGTGTTGGACATGTTTTGATGATAATGAGCATAATTAATTGTGTAAATTTATGTTTTAGAAATGTTAATTTGGGTGATTAATTATGGCATTACACTTTGAGTAATTAAATGGTGAAATTGGAATTTTGGAATTTAATTATGTTGGGCCAAATTTGGAATTGGGCTTGTAAAGTTGCAATTGGGCTAATTGGGCTTGGTTGTAGCAAGATTGGTGACCGGCGTAAACACACACGTATAACGCAAGCGTACGTATCGTTCAAGTAGTATAAAAAGTACCGATCCCACGAGGACTTAATACCTAAACTATTAATTATATGAGGTTAAATGATTACTAGTATCTAACAGGTTGTTTAATTAATTTGAATTGGCGACGATTCTAAATTTAAAGACAAGTAAATAAAATTGTTCGAAAGTAGATTTTAAGAAAATTCAATATTAAAAACTATCTAGGGTTGTGATTTATTCCAATGTTAATTAAAGATGAAGTGGTTATCTTATAGTTGGGTAAAATATTGATTTATTAACCTGGAACAACTAAATTATGTAAAAGCCTATTCCGATGGTCAATTACAAATACCTAGTATAATCCAATTGAACCATATGTCTATGTCAACCAAATTACCTAGATTCATTAAGATTAAGTTCCAATTATGGCTACCCCCGCCCGACAGGTATATTCCTATCCTGTAAGGAAATCTATTAAAAGGGTTATCTATCCTCAAGGAAGATCCTGGGCTATTGAGTCTAAGGTCTTAAACTTAAAATCCCTATGTCTAGTTCATTTTAAGTTTACCTAATCAATTTAATTAATGGCCAGTTAATTAAAGAGCATTAAGATTAGACTCAATAAATAAATCTTTATATTACCCAAATTATAATCTAACCCTTATAAACCGGTGACATTGGATTTCATCACAACCCTAGATAACTAACTTAGTTATGACACATAACTAGGGCTAGTAAAAACTTAAAAGTAAAAACCATAAAGTAACAGTGCTGAAGAGTAATTGCAGTAAAGTAAAAGCTTAAAAGTAAAATAAAATAAAATGCTAAGGTAAAAGGAATTATTTCTACTACTACTTATTTAGATATCTCCCAGTAAAATATTATATAAACTTGTGATTATTACTAACCAGCCATATAGGCGGTAACCTGATTAAGTCAATTTAAGTCCAACCAGCCATAAAGGTGGAACCAAAGTAACCAGCCATAAAGGCGGAACCAAAGTAAACCAACCATAAAGGCGGAACCAAAATAAACCAGCCATAAAGGCGGAAAAGGAATTTTATTACCAACCGACCAATCTGGCGGTATCCTGATTGGTCCTTGTGTCCACGACGCACGTTGTAAGTCCGGCGCATGCTGGGTGTCGCGACGCGCAAGGCTTCAGCGTCGCGAGCTGGTGCTGAAATGACGATTTTGCCCTTTTTGTCCAGTTTTTCCTGTTTTGCTCCAAATCACTTCCAGAATGTCCGAAACTTTATTTATCTACAAAATAACACAAAACACATCAAAATATTCACAAAACCCAAGAAACTATACCAAATATAAGGTTCAATGAGTGGGAAATAGTGATAGATTTACCACTCATCACACCCCAAACCTAACATTTTGCTAGTCCTGAGCAAAACATAGAATAAAGTAACATAAACATCTTTAAAATTTAACTAAGCCACTTTAGTAGGGATCACGGTTGCATTTAGCGTATGCAACAAGCCTTTAAACCCCTAGGTGTCCCTAGTGGACGAGTGTAGTCTCATGAGGGTTTACAGCAATGATACCCACAAACATTTTACAAAAGTAAAAAGGTAGTGAAACTAATGCACACAAAAGCAAAAAGACAAGCGAAAAGAGAATAAAGAAGTTAGTGACTAATCAGGTGAAACTTCTACCAAATTACTAGTTGTTTTCTTTCTTTTTAAATTACCAAATAAGTAAATTCTCCGATTATTTTTACCATTCTTCATATACACAGCCAACAAAATATTAAACAACTCATTTTTGCCCACAACAGTCATAAGTGCAGTTGATAAGAGAGTAATATTTTTGTCCTAAAGTTATATCAGATTTCACACATTTTTGTAGCAATAGAATAATTTTTCTGATTTTTCTGATTTTTTTCTTTGATTTTTCTCTATTTTTTTATTATATACAATATCTTCTATCTATGTAACGAGCTTTGGGCCGGTGACTCCCAAACCAGTTAGCTTTAGGGCACCAGGTGTTAAGACACCCCTACGGACTTAATTACTCAGAATTCAGATATATATATTTTTGCAGCATCTTTGATCCATGTAACGAGCTTTGGGCCAGTGACTCCCAAACCAGTTGGCTTTAGGGCACTAGGTGTTAAAAAACCCTTACAGACTTAATAACTCGGATCTCAGATGTTTTTTTTTTTGTTTTTTTTTTTTTTACTCCACTGCTTTTTGAGATGCTTCCTCCAATTAAACTAGAGTACTGAATATTACAGACTTTTCAATTTTAGCTCATGTTGTATGTTACTATGTATGTTGATAATACCTGCCAACTGAGCATATGAAGATTCATTTTAGTCAATTTTATGGAGAATTCACAAATAAATAATTTAAAAGGAAATAAACAAAAATTAACTTGTTTCGATATAGGTTTGAGATACGTCTCAGGAGTAGAAATTCCTTACTCGGCTATCTCTTACCAATTTCACCTTTTTATTCAAAACAAAACACAAAAAACACAAAATATTTTTGTAATTTTTGAAAATTTTTCAATTTTTTTTATTTTTTGAAAATTTGGAACAAAAACAAAAACAACATACAACTAAAATAAGATATTAATCAACTAATTTCCTCCCCCAAACCTAAATGAGACATTGTCCCCAATGTCTTAAACAGTAGAAGAAGAGTTTAGAAGATAATACCTGGTTCGCTGAAATTTTACAGGAAATTAAAGGTTAAGATCCAGATTAATTCGATGCCTCTTACCACGATCATCCTCGGACCAATTTATCTTTGAAATGATAGGGTCAACTTTTGGTTCATAGGCTATGAGTTGGTCAATTAGATCTGGAGCAGTTCTGGCAGTAAATATGAGTTCTTTTAAAGTTTTGATATGAACCCATTTCTCCGAGCATCATCAAGAAACACACAAAGAAAATCATAAAACCCATCAACGTTGTACAGCCCAATTGGTTTCTGGTGTATATTCAGGTTCGCCCAAGATAATACAATAAAAATTTCCTCCAATGTGCCCAAGCCACCTGGCAAAGCAATAAAAGCATCAGCACGGTTAATCATTTCTACAGTCGTTCAGACATACCTGGCACGATTAATTCCTCTCCGTTTGATGGTTCAATAAGATTTGCCTCTGCCAAGGGTTTTGGGATGATTCCCAAAATGTGACTGCCTCATTCCTGTACGGCCTTTGAAACGATCCCCATAAGTCCGAGATTACCTCCGCCATATATTAAGTGCATATTCCTTGCAGCTAAGACTCGACCCAATTCATGTGCTGCTTCTATGTATTGTGGTTTAGTACCAACAGTACTACCGCAAAACAGACAAATGTTTTCAACTCGTCTTCTTGAAGTGGCTTCCATTTTTTACTCTGGATGTCTTTAAAAGTGCAATGATGAGTTGAATTTATAATTCCTGAAAAGGGTGATAAAAATAGCACAAGTATCTTCCAAAGGACGATTAGTAGCAAAATAGTAAAATAAATCTTGATATGGTCAAAAAAGTCTGGATCTGTCGGAGAAAAATAACAAAACAAATCAATATTATTAGGAAAAGACAAGAGATATAATATGTACAAGAATTTTGAGCTTGATTAACGTCTATGCGTTAGGGACAAGCTTCCCATCCAATTTTCTTATAAATTGGCAAACATGGTATTTTTTAGTAGATTCCCAAGACTTAATTGTGTCTTTCTTTTTGAAATTGTGTAAGTATTTGCGAAAGGCTATGTGAACATATCCACTGGGATGCATCTCAAGAGTCGAAGATATATCATCTAAAGACTCCTTACTCAAGCCATCCCTAATGAATTTAATTTTGTCTTCGCGATTATCAGACACCATTCCTAAAGAATGACAACGAGTATTGCAATTCCAGCGTGCACATTTGTAACAAACACCCATTTGCTTAGCTCTTCGTTTCTTTGCATAGGTGCTTCTTCCAAAACCAGGCAGATGTGAAATAAAATAGTCAGAAAACTCACATGCCAATCAGACTCGTGCTTCAATTACCCAACGAATGTCATTGGGAACACTATAGATTGTCAATAACCTCATCCGTTCCAAGCGAGCTTTGTAGACTTTCATCAGAGATTTTTGAGGGAGAGAAGGAAATTGCTTGTGAAGATTTGCGAGAGCTTCTTCCATCTTAAAATGACTTAATCTGCAAAAACTAAACACACAAAATTAAATCATACCAAATCACAATATATACAAAAATTGCATGGGTTGCCTCCCTGCGAGCGCTAAGTTTAAATTCGTCAGCTAGACGTGACTGCTCGAACGTTTATGCTGGATATGAAAGTGTGACACTTTCATTTTGTCGCTCAAATGATTCTCCCCAGTAGTGCTTGACACGCTGACTGTTAACTTTGAATGTGTTGTTGGTATTGGCATCCAGTAACTCAACAGCTCCATATGGTAAAACCTGAGTGATCACAAATAGTCTAGACCACCTAGATTTCAACTTTCCAGGGAAAAGTTTCAGCCTCGAGTTGTACAACAACACCTGAAGCCTTGGTTCCAATTGTCTGTGCACTATTTTTCGGTCATGCCATTTTTTGGTCTTTTCCTTGTACAATTTGGCATTCTCATAAGCCTGTAGGTGAAATTCCTCCAATTCATTGAGTTGTGAAGTCTTTTCTCTCCTGCAGCTTGTGAATCAAGATTCAACTTTTTCAGTGCCCAGTACGCCTTGTGTTCAAGCTCAACTGGCAGATGGCATGCTTTCCCGAACACCAATCGATATGGAGACATACCAATGGGTGTCTTGTAATCTGTTCGGTAGGCCCATAATGCATCATCTAGTTTTGTTGACCAGTCCCTCCTTGTTGATACAATGGTTCTTTCTAGGATTCTCTTGATCTCCCTGTTTGAAACCTCAACCTGTCCATTTGACTGAGGATGGTAAGCAGTGGCAACTTTGTGAGTATCTCCGTATTTGGATAGGAGTGCATCGAAGTATTTGTTGCAGAAATGAGAGCCACCATCGCTGATGATTGCTCGAGGTGTTCCAAACCGAGTGAAAATGTTCTTTTTCAGGAATTTGATCACCACTTTTGAATCATTGGATGGTAGTGCAATTGCTTCAACCTATTTGGAGACGTAGTCTACAGCAACCAGGATGTACAGGTTTCCAAATGATGGAACAAAGGGTCCCATGAAATCAATACCCTATACATCGAATATCTCCACTTCCAGAATGTTTTGCAATGGTCCTTCGTTTCTCCTCGAAATATTCCCCGTTCTCTGGCACCTGTCACATTGAAAAGCAAAAAGATAAGCATCTTTAAAAAGTATGGGCCATAACAAACCTGATTGAAGAACTTTTGCTGGAGTTTTGTTTTCGCTGAAGTGTCCGCCGTATGGTGATGAATGACAGTGTTGCAGAACACTGTTGACCTCCTCATGTGGAACACACCGTCTCAATAATTGATCAGCACACCGTTTGAACAGGTACGGCTCATCCCAGACATAGTGCTTGACTTCTTTGAAGAATTTCTTCCGTTGCTGAGTTGTCCATTCCAACGGCCATTTTCCTGACACAATGTAGTTGACATAGTCAGCATACCAAGGGATTTCCTGTTGTTTCATGGCAAACAGCTGTTCATCTGGAAAAGTTTCTTTGATTGATAATTCTTTGCCAGCTGTTTCTCCATTCTCGAGCCTCGATAGATGATCTGCCACCTGGTTTTCTGTTCATTTCCTGGCTCGAATCTCTACGTCGAATTCTTGCAGAAGAAGTATCAAACGGATCAATCTGGGTTTGGCATCTTTCTTTGTGATCAGATATTTGATTGGTGAATGATCTGTGTAGACCACTACTTTGGGACCCAACAGATAGGAGCGGAATTTGTCAAAAGCATACACAACTGCGAGCAACTCCTTTTCAGTGGTTGTGTAGTTGATTTGAGCTTCATTCAGAGTTATGCTGAAGTAGTAAATGGTGTGGAATATCTTTGCTTTGCGTTGTCCCAAAACTGCACCTACAGCAAAATCACTAGCATCACACATTACCTCAAATGGAAGGGTCCAGTCTGGTGCTATTATGATGGGGGCAGAGACCAACTTTTGTTTTAAGATTTCAAAGGCTTCATGGCATTTTTTGGTGAAGTTGAAGGGCACATCCTTTTCCAAAAGATTGCAAAGAGGTTTTGCAATTTTGGAAAAGTCTTTGATAAATCTCCTGTA